>JASEVX010000366.1:0-161485 GCA_031761405.1 Serripes groenlandicus
CAGTAACATGTTACTAATTATTCATAGCAAACTATATAATCTGTTTCTGATATTTGGCTAATATTTGCAACGTTAATTTATATTGACTCTTTGAGAATTTGGTAGCTAATTGGTTTTTGTTGGTTGAAACATTATGGATGGCATTGTTCCTGATGTTTGTTCATTGTCATTGTCAAATTTTTCTTGTGAACATGATGAGAGACACCTTTTTAAACATTCTATGAAACAAGAGACATTGGTAGTTTAAAGTGATGTCTTATTTGCTGACTATGTTTTCATCCTTGTATTTAAATTACAGTTCCAATTTTTCATGTTACATTCTTCCTTAGATGTTTTCAGATCCAATGACACATAATATATCATTTCAGGAAGGTTGTTTTCAAATTATATCCCTTGTCCATAACTCTGCCTACCGCCTCGGTGTTGTAGTGGTAGAGCGTTCGCCTCAGGGGTGGAGGTCTCAGGTTCAATACCCGGCCAGGTCATAACAAAGACTTTAAAAATGGTACTAATGGCTGCCCTCTTTGGCGCTCAGGGTTGCGGGCTTAGCTTTACGACTGACTGGCTGGTGTCAGGATAAATGGACCAGTAGCACTGGTAACTTACCCAGGAAATGCTGTGATATAACTGAAAAACACCCAATCAATATAAAAAAACAACAACATAACTCTGCCATTTGTACATCAGCTTACCTTATATGCTATTTGTAGAGTCATATGCTTTGAACTTGTATTTCATGACTATTGTAACATCTAGAAATTTAGAACTTTTACTTTGTTACATATTCAAAAACATTGGCGGAATGGAGAAATTGCTTTTTTTGAGCAATTTAAGTCATTCTCACAATGTTTAAAAAAAAAACATTCCCTGCAAAGGCATCATATGTCATCTATTGAAGGGAAAGATATATGTATATACATGTATATCCTTCCAGCTAACATATAATGTAAATATTATTTTGATGTGGGTTTTTTTCCAGATGTTACGTAAAAGTGTAGAAACCAGGGACTGGCTTAACACAATAGAACCTAGAAATGTCCGGGCTGTAATGAAGCGAGTTGTTGAAGATATTACAGTCATAGATTCACAGGTATTAACCATTTAAGTCTATTTATAATGAATATGCTGTACTTGTGTTGCATACCTTTTCAAATTTAATTGGGTTTGTTCTCAGATGTTTTCAAAGCAGATGACACTTTAGTCTTATAGATAACATGCAGTACTTATGCTGCATGGCATTCCAATTGTAATTATTTGCCTCAGATGTTTTTAAAGCAGACAACCTTTTTGTCACAATGTTTTCAAATGTTGTCTGCTTTAGGGGCATCAGAAAGGGTATATATGTGGGAAAGGGTTGAGGCAAGTTACTGTAAAAAACATAAAAGTAAAAATTACTTTAAACCAGCAAATTCTCCTCTTTGTGTTGCAAATTGCCTCAGCAGGGAGTTTTGATAAATTTGGTTTACGTCATTTCAACAATTTTTTCAGTCATATCACGGCGGCAAGTTCACCTTCTTATGGCTTTCTTATACCAGTTCTCCATTTGCATTTGCATTTTCAAGCAACTGGCTGCTTTTACTCATAGACTGTTAGCGAACTGGTGGAAGATGAACGATGCTTGTCACAGTGACTTTTGTTAATCACTGTATTTCTGTTGGTCTAAGGGAGATAACCCCTATAGACTCAGAATAGATGTAGCAGCTATCAAAGAAGCTTTGGATAAAAATGAGATTAAAAACATTTTGTGGTGTAAAAGTTCAAATCAGCTGGCTAATTGCATGACAAAACAAGGTGCATCTGCATTATTGTTACTCAATGTGCTTCAGAATGGACAGATGATTGATGAGTTCATATAGACCGTTATAATCTATAATGAGAACAGTTGTGTAAACAAGACTCACATCTCTGATATCAAGTTATGACAATTTTATTTCGTTACAAGTTCTTTCTTCACATAATACTTATTTTGTTAGTTGGAATTTCTTCACAGTCAGTGTGTAGCCATAAAAAGAAAAGTATAATAAATGTAGATCACTGTATTTCTATTGTTATAAGGGAGATAACCCCTGTGGCCTTATTAGTTTATTATTGGGTTATGTTTGCTTGGATACTCTTTAGTGTAGAGTTTGGTGGTTAAATAAAAGCTGATGTTTCAGAGATATCTAAGTGGTATAAATTTGATCCGAGTGTTACCACTTTGGTCAAATTGGAAAGAATGTTGGCCGAGCTGCGGTTCAAACTCACAACTCCTTGATTGACGGCTCGCGTCACTACAGGGGCTCGGTGCCTCAGCAGAGAGACACATAGAGATCATCTCTCTGTCGTCTGTCTGTATGTTCATCAAGCTTTCACTTACTGACATTTTGTAAGGCAACATTTGATTGTGTTCTTTCAAACACTCAGTTTCCACAATGTTTTTAATGCTGTATCAAAATAATACCTTTCATTGTAAGATGCTAAATTTTATTTAATTTTTAACATTATTTTTATAAAAAAGTTATATCATGTATTATTTAACCTTTTCCCACATACAAAAACATGTAAGATGACTTCGAAAAGATCTAGGTTAAAGATGGTAAATATCTTTAACCTTTTCCCTCATATAGACACTTTCTGACGCCTCTGCAGCAGACAGCTTTTTGAAAACATAGTGACAAAAGAAGAAATTGCTCAAAACGAGCAATTTCTCCTTTTGCCACAATGTTTTCCACTTTTAGTCATAGGTTATCCATTCAATTATAGAGATTTTCTAATTTTTGTCAAAATATGTTCAAAGTCGTCTGCTGCAGCATTGTTGTATGAGGGAAAGGGTTAATTGAAAAATATAAATATATATATATTAAATAGATTTTAAAGCATTGTTGCAAACTGATTCTTTTTTCCATAATGAGCAATTTCTCCTTTTGCCACAATATTTTCAAAACTTGTTGGTTGCAGATGCATCAAAATTCAACATGAGGGAAAGGCTTAACCCTTTCAAACATAAAGACGCTTTCTGACGCCTCTGCAGCAGATGACTATTTGAAAAGTTGTCACAAAAGAAGAAATTGCTCGAAACAAGAAATTTCTCCTTTTGCCCCAATATTTTCAATGCTTTTCAGCTAGTACACTTATATTTTTTTAGATATTCCATACTTCCCTCAACATGTTTTCAACGTCGCCTGCTGCAGATTTGTTGCGTCATATAGATGCTTTCTGAAGCCTCTACAGTAGACGCCTTTTTGAAAAAATAGTGACAAAAGAAGAAATTGCACAAAACGTGCAATTTCTTCTTTTGCCACAATGTTTTTCACTTTTTGTCATAGGTTATCTATTCAATTATGGAAATTTTCTATGTTTTGACAAAATACGTTCAACGTTGTCTGCTGCAGAATTGTCGTATGAGGGAAAGGGTTAATGATATCCTTTGTTCTGCACACAGGTTGGCCAGCTGTATGAGGAAGGGGTGAGAAAAGAGCGGAGCAGTGACTCAAGTCGCCGGGCACACAGTTATAGCTACGCAGCTTCTCAACAGAAACGAGGACACTGGAATTTTACACCTAGGTTAGTAACTCAAAGGACTAGATAAGGAGGAGTAAGTTGATCTTTTCCTGCAAATATCTCTCTTATGACTCAACTTAACCCTTTTTTGTGGGTACTCAAAAGAATCGTCTCACTGAGACGATTCTTTTGAGTACCCACAGCGTAGGGTTTGATGGTCATATAAGGATTTGGGGGTGTAAAATACTCTGAGTAACCCTTTCCTTGATGCAGGGGGACACAAAGGGATCACTTATTTTGTGTCTGTCATTAATGCAGGCTGTCACTCCAGGGGTTGTGAGTTTGAATCCCAGCTCGGCCAACATTCTTTCCGATTTTTGACAAAAGTCACTGTGACTAGCGTCATTTGTCTTTCACTAATGGCCTTACATTATATGTGGAAAAGCAGCCAGTTACTTCGAAAGAATGTTGTGTGGATTGGCCGCCGTGATATGACTTGAAATATTGTTGAAAACGGCGTTAAGCCCCAATCAATCAATCAATCTGTCACTGAGGGGATGCCATTGTAACAACTAGGTTTGAGCCATTGTGTGAAATGGAGAAATTGCACAAATTGAGTAAATTCTCCTTTTCTCCTTTTCTCCCACAGATCTCACCCCTGTTACAGACTGAACACTTTGACTTTTCCTGATTTTACATATTCATGTCAGATGTTCTATAGCAGACTACTTTAATCCTCCCTTTCCTACTTGCAAAACATTTTGAAGCAGACAACTTTTAAAATAATTACAACATTGATGTTAAAGTCACACAAAAGCAGGAAATGTTAAAAATGGTATGAATTTGCTCCGAATTATGAAGAAAAAAAATGATCTGGAATTTTTTCTCCCGTCATAGGCTCTGGAAAAATCTGGAAAACATCAAAGCCAAGGTTGCGATAACTGCTCCTTATTGTTTGCAATTAGGGATTGCTTCAATAAATCTAACACTTCCATTATGATTAATTGAGAATTTACATTAGATCTATATTTTCTTATTTTTTCAGCATAGATAACAGTCTTTTAAGTAATATACAGAAGCTGTTCTCTGAGAAGATTGAAGTGTTTAGTGCAGTGGAATTCTCCAAAGTTTCTGTTTTAACAGGCATCATCAAAATAAGCTTAAAGGTACATGCATGGAATATGAAAATGATTGACCTTAATTTTTGAACAAAGATCACACAATACCAACTCATGAAAACTTGAATGACCAATTTAATATGTGCAAACCAAAGATAACTAAAAAAAAAGCATTTAATCCTTTTCAAACAATGTTTTCAACCTATATTAACCCTTTCTCACATACAGGTGCTTTCTGACATCTTTGCAGCCAGAAGACTATTGAAAACGTTTAGGCGAAAGGAGAAATTGCTCATTATGACCACTATCTCCTTTTTAGCTCGCCTATTCGAAGAAATAGGGGAGCTTATGTTATCACCCCGGGGTCCGCGTTGGCGTTGGCGTTGGCGTCCACGTTGCCAGCTTGGTCAAACCTTTGCGTGCAAGGCCTTTTCTCAGACACTGTGTATGCTGTTGCTTTCAAACTTCACACACTTATTCAGGGTCATTAGGGGACCTTGTATGTCAAGTCCCATAACTCTGGAATGGATTTTGACTGAATTGTGCCCCTTTTTGGACTTAGAAATTTGGACAAACCTTTGCGTGCAAGGCCTTTTCTCAGACAATGTGTATGCTGTTGCTTTCAAACTTTACACACTTATTCAGGGTCATTAGGGGACCTTGTATGTCAAGTCCCATAACTCTGGAATGGATTTTGACTGAATTGTGCCCCTTTTTGGACTTAGAAATTGGGTCAAACCTTTGCGTGCAAGGCCTTTTCTCAGACACTGTGTATGCTGTTGCTTTGAAACTTCACACACTTATTCAGGATCATTAGGGGACCGTGTATGTCAAGTCCCATAACTCTGGAATGGATTTTGACTGAATTGTGCCCCTTTTTGGACTTAGAAATTGGGTCAAACCTTTGCGTGCAAGGCCTTTTCTCAGACACTGTGTATGCTGTTGCTTTCAAACTTCACACACTTATTCAGGGTCATTAGGGACCTTGTATGTCAAGTCCCATAACTCTGGAATGGATTTTGACTGAATTGTACCCCTTTTTCGACTTAGAATTTTGGTCAAACCTTTGCGTGCAAGAATTTTGGTCAAACCTTTGCGTGCAAGGCCTTTTCTCAGACACTGTGTATGCTGTTGCTTTGAAACTTCACACACTTATTCAGGATCATTAGGGGACCTTGTATGTCAAGTCCCATAACTCTGGAATGGATTTTGACTGAATTGTGCCCCTTTTTGGACTTAGAAATTGGGTCAAACCTTTGCGTGCAAGGCCTTTTCTAAGACACTGTGTATGCTGTTGCTTTCAAACTTCACACACTTATTCAAGGTCATTAGGGGACCTTGTATGTCAAGTCCCATAACTCTGGAATGGATTTTGACTGAATTGTGCCCCTTTTTGGACTTAGAATTTTGGTCAAACCTTTGCGTGCAAGGCCTTTTCTCAGACACTGTGTTTGCTGTTGCTTTGAAACTTCACACACTTATTCAGGATCATTAGGGGACCTTGTATGGCGTTGGTATCAGCGTTGCCAGGTTAAGATTTGCATGCAAGTATTTAAAATTTGTGATATCTTGCAATAAATAATAGTGTGTGGTTTTATCTGATACTGATACTGTAAGTCTTCGGTATTATGTTCACTATTGGCATACATCGTATATAAACCAATTTACAGATTTAAAAGGCCTATATGGACTTGGTTAACATTTGCATGGAAGTATTGAAAAGGTGTTTTTTCTTGTAATAGGTGATACTGTGTGACTTTACCTAATGCTATAACTGTTCTGAAGTAGGCCCTGATAGACGATGGCCCTGATAGGCGAGCTATATTGTCCTCCGACAACTCTTGTTGTTCCACAATGTTTTCAGCAGAAGACTTTGGAAACGTCTGTTTAAAAATATGGAAAACATCTATAAATAAATGTATAACTATTGAATCAAGTTGAAAACGTGGTTTCAAAAGGAGGAATTGCTCGTTTTGAGCCATATCTTCTTTTGTCGCCATGTTTTCAAAAAGCCGTCTGCTGCAGAGGCATTGGAAAGTGTTTATATGTGGGAAAGTGTTCAGGATAGTATTTCTTGTTCCAAATTCGTTATTTGACCTCTTTATGATAGTTACTCAATAGAATAGACTTTCTGTACCAACACTAATGGGTTTTGTTGGGTAAAAAGGAAAGATAATTTGGGTTGACGACCATTATCAGCTAAACTGCTATGATTCAATATTGTTAACCCTTTCCCACTGTATATTTGTTGTATGTGGTTAAAGGTTTATTTACAAATTTAACATATAAGTAAAATAAGGATGGTTGGGAAAATGAAAATTTATTGACATTGATCAGCTTTTATCTATGTACAAATAAACCCTTTCGTTTACAAGTGAGTAATTATTTTGGCAACTTATAGACCAAATCCCAAAATGAAATAAAGAGGTGACTATTGGAAACTTTCCATCCGTATATTTGCATATTAATTGAGTTAGAGGCTTGTTCAGGACATACCTCCACAAAAGTGTAAAAAGTCACAAACTGAACTTGGAGACATGTCAAGTCATAGCATATATATAGTCCAGAAGGGCACAGTAGGCGTTACGCTTGTTTCGCAATCGCAATCAAGGTCTTACCATAGATTTCAAACCAGGTCATTTTGAGTCACTAGCCTAGCACTCTACCTTTAACCGTTTCCCTCATACGACAATTCTGCAGCAGACGACTTTAAACATATTTTGTCAAAAAATGGAATATCTCTATAATTGAATGGATAACCTATGTTTAAAAGTGGTAAACATTGTGGCAAAAGGAGAAATTGCTCGTTTTGAGCAATTTCTTTTTTTGTCACTATGTTTTCAAAAAGCTGTCTGCTGAAGAGTTGTCAAAAAGCGTCTATCTGAGGGAAAGGGTTAAGCGACTGTGTATATATTGCTTATTTTGAAAAGGTTTATTTTATGCATTTCAATGTTAATTATGTCTCCCCCATTACATGGGGGTGACATATTGTTTTTGCCCGTTGGTATGCAGGTTGGTCATGACCAGTAGCTGACTCCTATTGATTTTAATGTCAGAAGGTCAAAGGTCAAGGTCATGGTGACTGTGTGAGGTAAAAAATGGTTTCCGCTCA
This sequence comes from Serripes groenlandicus, assembly GCA_031761405.1. Lineage (NCBI taxonomy): Eukaryota > Metazoa > Mollusca > Bivalvia > Cardiida > Cardiidae > Serripes > Serripes groenlandicus. Next base: position 7,711 of record JASEVX010000366.1, read on the forward strand.
ATAACTGAACAACGCTTGGGCCAAGGAACTCCATACTTGGTATGCAGGTTGGCCATGCCAAGTAGAAGACCCTATTAATTTTGAGGTCAAAGTCAAGGTCACAGTGACCTTGAGCTGAAAGGTCACAGTGACAATGAGCTGAAACATTGTTTTTGCTTAATAACTGTAGAATGCTTTGGCCATGGAAGTTAATACTTGGTGTGCAGGTTGGTCACCACCAGTAGATGACCCCTATTGATTTTGAGGTCACTATAGCTTAAAGGTCAAGGTCATGGTAACCTTCAGCTGAAAAATGGTTTCCTCTCAATAACTAAAGAATGCTTATGTTGAGGAACTTCATACCTGGTGTGCAGGTTGGTCCTAACCAGTAAATGACCTTTATTGAATTTGTTTGATTTTGAGGTCAGAAGGTCAAATACTTGGTGGGCAGCTTGGTCCTAACCTGTAGATGACCCCTATTGATTTTGATGTCAGTAGGTCAAAGGTCAAGGTCGCGGTGACCTTTGGCTGAAAAATGGTTTCCGCTCAATAACTGAAGATTGCTTGGGCCCAGGAACTTCATACTTGGTGTGCAGGTTGGTCACCAGCAGCAAATGACCCCTATTGATTTTGAGGTCACTAGGCCAAAGACCAAGGTCATGGTAACCCTCAGCTGAAAAATAGTTTCCGCTCAATAACTGAGGATTGTCACTGTTGCTTCATCTCCAGTCCAAAACTAAAAAATTCATCTCCATCATTTCTTTTCCTCCCCTACGACCACACAAATGGGGAGACAAGCGCTTTTTCAAAAAAGCAATCTCTAGTTTATATTATTTTCAGACTTTTATGGAATGTGTGAGACTGAGAACATTTGGTCGTTATGGATTACAGCAAATACAGGTTGACACCCACTATTTACAGCTGTATCTTTGGCGATTTGTGTCCGATGAAAAGTAAGTTACATATTTAAACAGCCTGTGATTAATAATCATAATCAGCCTTTCCTCCTTTTGCCAGAATGTTTTCTAATCTATTCAACTATTATGACTTCATCTATAGAACTTTCGTTTGATTTTCAGTGACATTTTCAAAGTCGTGTGCTGCAGATTTGTTGTATGTGGGAAAAAGTAAAGACAGGTTATTTAAATTTTAACCCTTTTCCGCATACAACCAATCTGCAGCAGACATATTTGAAAAAAAAGAGTAGAAAACATTGTGGCAAAACGAGAAATTGCTCATTATGAGCAGTTCTACTTTTTGCTGCCATGTTTTCAAAAGTAGTCTGCTGCAGTGGCGTCTATATGTTAGAAAGGGTTACAAATCATTACCCAATTTTGTCTCAGTTGTTATACTTAAACTTCCTTGGATGTTTTATAAAGCAGATTACTCAATATTGAGATTAAAACCCATTCTCATGTGCAACAAATTTGCTGCTTACGACTTGGAAACCATCTATAAAAGTCTTCAGAATATGGAAAATGCAGATAAATAAAATTACATGTATAATTTATAAAAAAACGGTTGAGAAACTTTGTGGCAAAAAAAGAAATTACTCATTTCAATCAATTTCAATCAATTTTGCCACAATGTTGCAACAAATGCCTCAAAATGGATATACATGAGTGAAAGGGTTAAGTAAATGTTTAATATTAACCATTATATTACAGTTTGGTGCAAGTGTTATTGGATGAGATTGTATGTAGTACAGTACACAGATGCGTTGAGCCCATTATGATGGAACCAAGTGTAAGTCCACTGAAATCCTATAACTATTTTCCCTCTAACAGACCCTTTCTGACCCCTCTGCATCAGCTGACTTTTGAAAACATTGTGACAAAAGGAGAAATTGCTGAATACTATTATAATTATTGCAGGAAAATACAATATTTATGATGATCTGAAAGTAGTATGGCTGATCCAACAATTAATGGTTTTATATACATATGTGCATCCTGGCTTTGATTCCTACTCATGGCGGTCATTGTGGACTGCCCTTGGTCAAGGCTGATTTCCAAGCCTATTACTGGTTTATGACTCCGGGACCATTTATGAGTGTTCTGTCACTGTGAAATAACTAAAATAATGTTGAAAACAGAATAAAACCTAATAAACAAAATTATACACTTATAACTGAAATATGGATCAACAATTTGCTCTATGTGCAATGCACCACCAAGGAATATCCTATTCATATGAGCTATACTTGGCAATTTGCGGTCTTTTTGTATCTCCATAACAGAACAGTAGAATTGCTGATATAACAATTGAAGGTTTTATACAAACAGGCTACGCTCGCTCATCATGAGCAAGATCTTCATTTGCCACAATGTTGTCCGCAAGTGGGAAAGGGAAGCGTTAAAGTTACGTCATCTATATATATATAAAAAAAAAAAAATCCCCTAGTACAGGCGGATTTAGAAGCATCTTCAGAACTTATGTTAACTTTGTTGGAAAAGAAGAAATAACCCAAAATGCAAATTTCACCTTTCCCTGAATGTCCTTATCCCTTTCCCTCATACGTCAATTCTGCAGCAGACGACTTTGAACATATTTTTTTCAAAAATAGAAAATCTCTATGACTATAGGTGGAAAACAATGTGGCAAAAGGATAAATTGCTTATTTTGAACAATTTCTTTTTTTGTCACTATGTTTTCAAAATGCCATCTGCTGCAGAGACGTCAGAAAGCATCTATATGAGGGAAAGGGTTAACTTTGTATCAAAATCATATCACCAATTACTAGATGTTGCAAGTTGTTTCGCTGACAGTTATTTTTGAAGCAGAAATGTTTTAACACTTTCCCACATACAGACGCTTTGCAGCAGTTTTCAACTATTGTCTCATTAATAAATACTTTTTTTTTTTTGCTTACATGTTTTCAAGATTGTTTGTTGCAGATTTGTTGTATGTGATAGATTGTTAGAATATACATGCTAAATGTTTTTCATATCAATTTTTTTTTTTCAGGTGATTGAATTGATATGTGAACGAGGATGAAAAGCTGCAGTTAAACACGGTTAAACATGGCTAAACACAATATATAAGTTTCTGAATTGTGAATGGTTGATATTAACACTGTCCTTATAAATTATATATTTAATTTCCTGCATCAGCCTATAAAATTGAAATTATTTGAGAAAAAGGGTGAACTTTTCACAGAGATCAATGTCCCCCTTTCCTTAAATGTTTCCTGCTTTTCTTTATTACAGACATTATTTAAACAGTGGAAAAAGGAGAATTTGCCAAACAAGAAATTCTCCTTTCCCCCAATGTTTATGAATGTAATGAAATATAGTTTCAATTTTCAATACTTTCAAAGCAGATGAACCTATCAAATGTATCGGGTAGCTTGTTAGAGCCTAAAGGGACCATGGTTTTGTTTTATTTAATTGTGCAATATGTTTTATGTTTAACCCTTTCCCTCATACAACAATTCTAAAGCAGACGATTTTGAACAAATTTTGTCAAAAAATAGAAAATCTCTATAATTGGATGGATAACCTATCACTAAAAGATGAAAACATTGTGACGAAAGGAGAAATTGCTTGTTTTGAGCAATTTCTTTTTTTTGTCACTATGTTTTCAAAAAGATGTCTGCTGCAGAGGCGTCAGAAAGCGTCTATATGAAGGAAATTGTTAACTTTAATAGAGTTCTATATGAAATAAAACGTTTAGTAACTTTATTACCTGTATGTTTGTTGTCAATGTTCTTACTCTTTGTATATAAGTTAAATGTGTCCTGCTTCCAGTTGGCCATGTTTTTTAACGGATCTGAATGATCTTAATAATCTTATTAGAGGGTCAGCAAAGGAACATTAGTTCCACAATAACATGAAATCCGTCTCATACATTTTGAAAAAAAGATTTTTAAAAGTTTTTACTATACAAATACAAGGAAAAGCTCCGACCAGGTTGTTGTCATGTTTTTCAATGGATCAGAATAATTTGAACAGGCAACCAATTGTCAAATTGAGCCAATTTTGTTTAAATAGTTGGCATTTTCTCTCTTTCTGATGCCAGAGCAACCAAAGATCTATATAGAATTGAAAGATGACCACCTAAATAACATTCCTGTGAATTCTTTCGAAATTGGTCATTTGGGTAAGGCACTGGCAGATGGTGGGTGAACACAACAGCTTGCCCTGCATGTTAGCTATAAACTAGGTTCCAAGGTAAAAACCATGTGGACACTCTTGAGGTCAATCTGGATGAAACTTGGACAGAATGTTAGTCTTAATGATATCTAGGTCAAGAATAAATATAAGTTGTGTTGGGATGAAATCATTTTTTTTTCGCAATTTCTGCTTTTCTCACAATGTTTTAAAAATCAGGTGTCAAATACTATTTTAGTTTAAACTTATTAGCTCGACTTTTGAAAAAACGAAAGATATTGTCATGACCCTGGCGTCGGCGGCGGTGGCATGGTCGTCCGGTTAAGGTTTTTAGCCTTACTGGCCAAAGGCCAGAAGGGCTTATGTCGTGGCGATTTGTCCGTCGTCCGTCTGTGCGTCCGTAAACAATTTCTTGTTAACACGATACAGTCTTCACTTCTGATTGTATCTCAACCAAACTTATACAGTAGTTAGATATCCATGAGAGCTCGGTTCCTTTCGAAAACCAGCCAGATCCGCCCATGCATGACTGGATTTAGGGCCCTTGAAATGGTCAAAATTGCTATAAAAGAGCTTGTTAACACGATACAGTCTTCACTTTTGATTGTATCTCAACCAAACTTATACAGTAGTTAGATATTCATGAGAGTCCGGTTCCTTTCGAAAACCAGCCAGATCCGCCCATGTATGACTGGATTATGGCCCTTGAAATGGTCAAAATTGCTATAAAAGAGCTTGTTAACACGATACAGTCTTCACTTTTGATTGTATCTCAACCAAACTTATACAGTAGTTCGATATCCATGAGAGCTTGGTTCCTTTCGAAAACCATGCAAGACTAGATTATGGCCCATGAAATTGTAAAAATTACTATAATACAGCTTGTGAAAACAAAAGAGCCTCCATTTACTATCCGATCTTCACCATACATACATGCTCTGGATTGAACATGACCAAAGAACCATACCAGTAGAGCATAGGACCTCATGGGCCTCTTGTTTGTTTAGCTCAGCTTTTTTCTGTTTTCTCCCTATCAGTCAAGCGTCTGTGCCGTTTGCGGTGCTCATGTTTATTTTACATCGATTGCAAAACAAGCTTTAATCTTATATTAATCACGTTCGATGTCTGTTTCGTGGATACTTAACCAGTACTCGCGCCGTTTGTGTGGAAAATTCCCAAAGGCAGTTTCGATCCTAGGACCTTTGGTACAAGAGGCCGACGTTCTACCTCGACGCTCTACCTCTGTACCACTGATTTCCACAAAAAACATATTATTTTAAAATGAATGTTGAAATGATAGGAAATACAAATATACTGAAAGAAAGATGATAAAACAGCATTATGCTATTCTTTTCATGAATACAAATAAATTACAACCAGATTTCTCAATAATGTAAAATAGAAATGGTATTCCACAGATGCTATGTCATTATGTGCTGAATAATTCCATGACAAAAATTGTTGGAAATAAATACATGTGTTGCCTGCCAAAAAAAATAGCAAGGCATAAATGACAATAAATAAGTGATCCCTATCTGTCCCCCAGCAGCCAAGCCCTGGTAGCTCAGTCAGTAGCGACGCGGGCAATCCAGGAGTTGTAACTTCGAAATTCCAGCTTGGACAAGGTTCTTTCCGACGTTTGACAAAAGTCACTATGACATGCGTTATACGTTTTTCACCAATGGGCTAACAGTCTATGTGGAAAAGCAGTCAGTTGCTTGGAAAGTATGTTGTGTGGAGTACTGGTGTGAGAAAGCCATGAATCACATGAGTAGGTGAACTGGTCGCCATGATATAACTTATATAAAAATGTTGAAAACGGCGTTAAACCATAATCAATCACCCCCTGTAAAAACCTCTTGTAATGTCATGAAATTATAGAGACTTATTATTATGATTGAGAAGCGTTTTAGCTTTTAAAGACCCATTTGATAGTGTACACTATCATGTACAAGCAACGGACAGTTGCAGATAAATTCAAGAGACATGAGATAGATACAATGGAGTTCTGGTGCAATACCCTAGCTCTTTCCGAAAAGATCCCTTGATTCTTAAACGTGCATAGTGTATAGCACAGATACACGCGAGGCACTTTATCCTTGAAAGGACCAGTACTTGACCTCTAGTTGAGTAAGAGACGCTTGAAAGCACCTCAGACAAATCCAGATCCCAGACTGCGATTTGAACCTCAGACCTTTTGATTGACAATCGCGTTCACCACTAGACAACTCAACTCTTGTACAACCGACTGTTTAATAGCTATTTCATTCTAAAAATAAACGTATCTGTTTCTAAACATACTTGTCTCAGATTTTAAACCGTTAAAAAGTTGAAATATTCAAGTACAGCAATTTCTCCTATTCCCACATTTTGTCAATTGCATTATTTTGTTTTTCGCTCACCTGAGTATGACATACTCGAGGCGAGTTATTGTGATGGCCTTTTGTCCGTTGTCCTTCGTCCAAAACATATCCTTTGTAACCAGTTAGTCAATTGGGATGAAATTTCACAGAAACCATTCTCTATGTCATCATCAAAGTTCCTTCAAATGGTTTATCCATCAGGGAGCAGGACTGTTATTCCTTATATGGCTATAGTGAAATGTTTAAAAATCTTCTCCACCGAGAGTATCAGGCCGATTTCCAAATAGTTGTAGAAATGTTCCTTGGGTGACCCTCTATCAGTTTCCTTCAAGCCATATTGATTGGTAAAAACATGGCCGCCAAGAGGCCATTCGCGACATTCTTACTGATTCTTTTAGGCCATCTTGATTGGTCAAAAACGTGGTCGCCAGGGGGTGGGCTAGTTTGCCTTATAGTAACAGATCTTCTCCCCTGAAAGTATCTGGTTGATTTCCAATTGAATTGGTAGACCTGTTCCTTTTGTGAACCCACTCCTGATTCCTTCAAGCCATGTTGACTGGTCAAATTACATGGGAACCAGGGCCTGGGGCTGTTTTACCCTTTATGCCCAGAATGTAAGATTTAGAAAAATATTGTTTGCTTTTGAAATAATAACCGGTACATTAACATTTTGTTGGAGACATTTTAAGTCGTATATTTTGACAAAAGACAGAGAACATAGGGTGTGGGATTTTCAACCTTGTGGAAGGCTATACTTGTCCTCCTGACCACAAAATAAGTTATTGTGGTTGGCATGAAAAATGACCTTGCAGTACTTAGGTGAGCGATCCAGAATCATCATGAACCTCTTGTTTTAGTAAGTGTCGTTTTCGCGTGAAACGGTTGTAACTAAAAACCTACTTTGAAAACCCTGGTTTAGGGGCAATTTTGACCCCATTGTAAACAATGCAAATTTAGGTGCCATTGCTCAGAACGAGCAATGGCACCTAAATTTCCATTGTTTACCAAGTAAAATGATTTAACGCTTATAAAGACTTAATGGCGAGGTGATTAACCTTGGTAAAAGAATACCAATTTAAGTTTCACGCCAAGCCCTCGGTATGTCTTATTTAAATATATTAATTAACAACGAAAATGTTGTCGCGAGCGTGATGCGCCAAGCCCTCGATATACCAGTTATAATGTATAGCGTTGTTTCATATCGAACATGAGATAAGTGAGTCAAATATTTTCCTCGTATAGAATTATTTTGACGCATCTGCACTCTATGGCAGACGAGATCTAAAAATATTTCGGTAAAAGGAGAACAAAGCAATATGTCTGTTTTAAAATTTTTGAACTCCGTATTTTGTACCTAGGTTTTCAATGTATACTGGCCTGTCCCATATACAATAAATCTTCATTATCAGACGACTTTGGAAACTCTTAGGCAAACATGGATTACCTCTATAAATAAGACAATACATTGCGTATAGGGCTGTACACTTACTGGCAAAGGGAGAAACGGCCACAATGTTTTAGCTGACATCAGCATGAAGATCACAAAATGCGCTATTTTGATCACTTTCCGTCCGTCATCTGCCATCCGTCGTTCGTAAACAAATGCTTCAAAAGACTTCTCTTCCTAAACCGCTCGGCCAGTTTTGATGACATTTCACAGGGATGTTCTTTGTGTGGTGCCCTTTCAAAAAGTGTTGCAGTGCCGTTAAACTCATTCATTCTCTTATAAAAATAAAGTTATAAAACATTTACTAAGATGAGCGATTATGGGCCATATTGGCCCTCTTGTTTCATGAAGTCGTCACCTACTGTTGCGTCATAATTCGTCTGCACTGTGGGATAGGGTTGAATCGTCCCATCACGGAAAAGTTTAAAACATCAATATAAATGTACATTGGTTCAATATCATACAAGATTACTTTCCAGTGTTATTTCAATTGTCACGTAATGGTTTTCTTAACCCTTTCACTTCCGAAATTCACAAAGCCCACTTGTCCATGTTGAATATTGGACCACTCCATTTTTCGTCCAACAGAAAATGTAGTAAAATTTAACGTCCAAGTAGCAATTAATACAGTTTTCAGGAGATACTGCTCGTTACGAGCTGCCTCACCTAAATCTTCATTATTTTTAAAGGCCTTTAATTTCCTTTTGGCAGCGAAAGAGTTTCTGGTTCAATAAATGACGATTCGGATTTAATATATGAGCAGTCCCACAAGAAAACCAACATTGTGGACTCAGCGTAAAACATCGACCCAGATCAACCTAAGCATGTCGCGCAGGATAACCCGGACGGACAGTGTTCGCCTTCTGTAGATTTTATGTTTCAAGAATCATTACTTTATACTCTATCCCCCAGGGACGAAATGTGTCGGCCCGGATAAGCCTGTGCGGATTGCGCAGGCTGATCTGGTCGATACATTACGCAGAGTCCACAATGTTGGTTTTCTCGTGAGACGGCTCATATTTGGATACAATTGCTTTGAATGTTTGTAGATAAAGCCACAAGGTTTATATGTAGAGGTCTATTCATAAACACAGTGTTTGGTATTGTTAGTACGTTTACATATCATTTAAGTGGTCACGATATAGATGCCAGTTCAAACAATATGAGACACCCATATGTATGACCCATATTGAACCCATATACACTTCCCATATTGGTCCTCATGCGTAGAGGCGGAATACTGTTAAACCAAAAGCAGTTTTCGAACAATGCTCTAGAAACAAGTTTTATCTTGCAACGAGCAGATTATTTGATATATATAATACTGGTATAATAAACTTTTTGTTTCCATGTCTCACATTGTTTATTTTTAGAACAATGTGGGTTTTTCAGAAATTACGAGTTAGCCGGAACTACTTGTCTAAAAATAAATCTGTGCCGTCAATGTAAACAAATCGGGAAAACCAGCAATCATTTGATGAACAAAAACAGATAAACTTCAAATAAACGATATTTTAATCAAAATATATACAAACTTTTTCATAAAAGTAATACAAAAACTAATATGCCTATAAATGATTGTGTTGTTTTATTAAAATCGACACCTTTTCGCCTATTTCCCCAATTAGCAGACGATTCATTTGTCAACAAAACTTCATGTCATCGGTCTGGAATTTCACTCTGTCTCTCGAACATTTGCTCGATTTTGGCGAAAACTGCGACGGTTATGTCGATTTTTGACGATGAAATGGAAATACCTTAGTCTGAAATAAAAAATGATATGCACAGAAGAGGTTTCAAAGCCCTGAGCCACTGACACCAAGATAATTTCTTTACAAGTTCAATCTCTACCTGGCCGCGAGGATGTGCAACAACAGTTAATAAACGATGAAGAAAATAAAAAATACTTTGGAAAAAAACCCGCGATCTGACATAAAAAAAAATGGAAAATTCATAGCAGAAAGTGGTGAAAACCGAAAACTGCAAACAGCTAGACTAGCATATTGCTACATGCTACCAGCCAACATCCACAAGGAACATGATTTCAAGCTTGGACAGAAAGCTTCGCCGTCAAGGATATCCCCACAAAATGATATCGTCAACAACACACGAATTTAATTTGACAAGACAAACCCTAAAGGTAGGTTACGAAACATGCAAAGGGATCTTGTTTCAAACTGTTCACGTAGCTCTTGCGTTTCTGTGGGGTTATACGCCGTTTTCAACATTATTTCGGTTATATCACGGCGACAGTTCATTTATTTATGATCCATGGGTAAACATACCAGTACTAGGCTTGGAAATGTGCCTTGCTCAAGTGCAATCCAATATCAATAGGAAATGTGCCTTGCTCAAGTGCAATCCAATATCAATAGGAAATGTGCCTTGCTCAAGTGCAATCCAATATCAATAGGAAATGTGCCTTGCTCAAGTGCAATCCAATATCAATAGGAAATGTGCCTTGCATTCAATGAAGACTTTGGGAGAGTGCATCCACGTAGCCTCACACAGAGCCTTTACTGTCCATCAAAATGTAATTAAGCCTTACAGGTATCTTACATATCTATGATGATGATTATGTGAACAATACAATCCACATTGTTGAAACCCTTTCCCACATACAATAAATTTGTATTTGATAATTTTGAAATTATCTTTGTAGATATATAAAAAATCTCTTTAAAAGAACTATAACTATTGCTAAGAGTGGTAAACATTACATTAATATCCAGCAAAATGAGAAATTGCTATCTTTAAACAACTATTGCTTTTGTCAACAATTTGTTAAGAGAATAGTATAGAACGATAGTATATTTATTGAATAAGGTTGAAAACATTGTGGGAAAAATGAGAAATTGCTCATTATGGGCAATTACTACTTTTGCCATTTTATTTTCATAAATTGTTTATTGCAGATGCCTCCAAATCCGCCTGTATGTGGGAAATGGTTCTAATTAAGCAAGTGCGAACGTCTTTTAAAACGGTTTACCTCTGCCGTCATTTATTTGCTTTGAAAACAATATAGGAAAAACAAATTGAAGCATTTAAATTGATTTTGGTACAAGTATTGAGTAGACAAAAAGAGAGATATCTGTTTTTGAGAAATTTCTAAATTTGTCTGCAATTATTTTATAATGGCATCTGCATGCAAGTGTTTATCAAAGTTTTATCTTGGATAATAACATCCCACCGACAGAAATCATGCAAATAACTGGGCATACAAATATTCAGTCAGTAATGACTTATTCAACAATTTGTAATGCAAATAAAAAGAAAATCCAATATTTTGGCAAGAAATTTTAGTTCCAGCAAAAATGAAGAGGTTACCAGCAAGGTGAACATCAGCTGGATATTATTTCCTGTCCGAGAAGTTATAGTGAAGAGAGTCTGAATAATGGCAATCCACAGGAAGTCGTTCTTCCGCCTGTACCCGCTATACCGGCACACAATAATCCCAATCTGAACATCTCAACAACGAACAATAGTGCTGTAACACCAATATTTTATGGAGCTGTGTTAAACATTGGCACATTAAATGTCTATCCTTCTCAGCAGTCGTATCATCCAAATAACTGATCATCTTTAACATTGAACAAATGTCCGAGTTTTTTCCTTCACATTGTTATGGCTAGGCCTACTCGCTACTGATGATGTGCCAAGGGTAGCTAAAGCGACGGTTGATAGTGAGGATAGTTAATGTATGTTTATTTTTCTAATTGATGTTTTAATGTAATCTGTTACAAAAATTAGTAATCACAACATACTGTATATCTTCAAATAAGGTGCGCTATTTACAACATATACACATTAAAAAAAAAAAAAAAAGCATAACACAAAATTGTAAAATAAGGATATTTAAACAAGTAAAAGACTATTTACAAAATTAAAATAATAACATTTTTAAAATACAGGTTTTTATCACAAATTTTTCCAAGATCGCTAGGTCGATATTGATCCGGGTGTGTTCCGAAAGTCTACATGCGGAAAGTTAGGATCCATTTTTTATGATCCGGATATGTAAATAGCTTTCTGGGGCCTCCTTCAACACGCGTTATCCGTGGATTATCTTCCGTTTCCATGAGATATAAAGCTTTTTTTCGAAACACAAACGGGGTATGAAACAAGATATACCGTCCTATCCGTTCAATCGAGATACGCTGGCCTTTATATTTTTCGAATATGACATCAGCCACTTTTGTGTTGTCCTGCCTGTTGGACAGATTCACTATATGCCCTTTCCGGATTATGTCATAGTCTGAAAATTTCATTTCCAGTTTATACTGTGTACATCTATTCATGGCTTCTTTCATGTTTATGTAGTTTGACTTATGTCCGGTCACAAAGACTAGGTGGTAAATGGGTACATTACGTTTTCCTCTCATCTCAAACATGATGGAGAGATCTTCCCTGGAATTCTGCTCAAGTGCCCTCTGAAAATGAATGGCACAATTCTGTATGTTACCACTTGTCGAGGTGTAACCAGGTGGCATGCTCCTGAGCCCTTTCTTTAAATAGCATACGAATCCGGGATCAATCTTGCTGTCTGAAGTTTGCGGCAATTCGATGCCATAAAGTTTCGCAATGTGCCCTGGTTCCTTTGATATACATCGGTTTACATACCCACTCATAAAGTTCATTAAGAACGTTTTGTTCTTACCACCAAGAAACTTTTCAATTGATTTCATAGGTGTTTGACTGTAACCAAACGGGTCGACAAAAGTGAAACAGGCGCGGCGATGTAAGCTTTCTTCCGGAAACGATTCGCTAAAGTCTGCAAATGAGCAATTGATTATTGTACAAGAAATGTTTGTCGCATTCATAATGAAACCCCTGGATCCTATTGTTCTTACAGTATAAACTTCGCCGAAGACATTGAATATCGTGTCAACATTTTTAACAAGCATGTTGAATATTTTTTGGTCTTTTTCCACGAAAATCAATGATGCCATGCTAGTAGAGATGAATTCGTGTTCAAATATATCAGCTTCAATGTCCTCTTCCAAAATCAATTCTATTCTTCCAGACGACTCATCTCCGAAGTTCCAAACATTGTCCTGGTCAACATTTTTAACAAGCATGTTGAATATTTTTCGGTTCTCGAAACTCAATGATGCCATGCTAGTAGAGATGAAAGCGTGTTCAAATATATCAGCTTCAATGTCCTCTTCAAAAATCAATTCTCTTCTTTCAGACTCATCTCCGAAGTTCCAAACCTTGTCCTGATTATTGTTTTTCTTTTTGTAGTAAAAGTTTAATGTGACCATCAGAGATATCAGTGGTGAACCGTATTGATCTATCTCATGAGACCACTTTTTACCGTATTTCCCCTCCCCAGCGAATCCGTCAATTATGACAAATCCATCGATCTTTTTTCCTTGTCCAATAGTCCTATGATATGATATGGGTACAAATGCCTGCAGAAACTTCTTTAGAATTACTCGTTTAATACGTCCATGCGGTGTATCATCTGCGAAAAAAGGGCTCGGTGTTGCCATTGTGACCTTGTGATCTATGTCTTTGTAAAACTATACGTCCCCTTTTGTCGTCAATGTTGAAAATTGTGATTACAGTAACGTCGACTGGATTGTATCTTCACCATATGTGAAGAAGAAAATATATTCCCGTTTCTCAATTATTATTTTTTGTGAATTAATTGTGATTTTGATCCTCTTGCGTTTGATATGTTGTTTTGTGTGATTTCAGGAGCGTCCACTGTACTGTTTTACTACCATATGCCTAGTCGACAGCGTATTTACGCCCAACTTATTTATAAAGTTCACGATATATTTTCCTCGTGAATCGTTGTGTTTTCATCAGTTAATTTCAATAACGATCGTTAATTTTCGACAAAGTATTCAAATTGGAATAACGATCCTCTCTCGTTTGATTTGTTTGCCAGTATGACAGCAGGAACGACACATGTATATATATTTAGAAATTAAAACATTCCAATTGTAATAACGTTCCTCTCTTGTCGTCGCTATTTGCCGGTGTCTTGCTTCTGTAAGTTTATTGTTAACGATCCTCTCTTGTTGTATAATATGTTGTTAAATGCTTGCAGGATCGTTGACTCGACTACTTGTATACTCTGCCCCGCGTGCAGTAGACACCGTTACACATCGACACCAATCTAGTGATGAAACTCGAGCAAAGTTGATTGCACCAACGACACAGTAAATTTCGTATATCTCGTACTCCTCGTAGTTAATTGTACGTTGACTCGATTATTGTATATCCAACAACGACGCGAGCAATTTTATTACAACAACAATATTGTACCTTCTTCTCTCGTCGCCACAGTTTGTCATTGGTTAATTATTATTAACAGGGACACTATATTACAAGGATATGAAAAAAGAATCAATAATTTCCGTAAAAGCGGACATTAGCCCATCTGGACATTATCCACTTCGTAAATCCACTCGATGTAGATAGACAGATGTTTTATGAAAATTCATCAGTTTAAATAGGAACAACCGACAATGACATGGATAATCCACTCATTTTAAGTCTATACAAAATGATGTCGGTCTCAATCGCCCAGTCCTAGATGACACGGATTCTTGGTTTTCCAGAATACACGGATTTCTTGGTTTTCCAGAATGACATCACGAGCGCGTATTAATATTGGTAGCATATAAGGGCATACCTATACATGTATATATATATATTAAATAGATTTTAAAGCATTGTTGCAAACTGATTCTTTTTTTCATAATTAGCAATTTCTCCTTTTGCCACAATATTTTCAAAACTTGTTGGTTGCAGATGCATCAAAATTCAACATGAGGGAAAGGCTTAACGCTTTCAAACATAAAGACGCTTTCTGACGCCTCTGCAGCAGATGACTATTTGAAAAGTTGTCACGAAAGAAGAAATTGCTCGAAACAAGAAATTTCTCCTTTTGCCCCAATATTTTCAACGTTTTTCAGCTAGTACACTTTTATTAAGATATTCCATACTTCCCTCTACATGTTTTCAATGTTGTCTGCTGCAGATTTGTTGCGTCATATAGATGCTTTCTGACGCCTCTGCAGCAGACGCCTTTTTGAAAACATAGTGACAAAAGAAGAAATTGCACAAAACGTGCAATTTCTCCTTTTGCCACAATGTTTTCCACTTTTTGTCATAGGTTATCTATTCAATTATGGAGATTTTCTATGTTTTGACAAAATACGTTCAACGTCGTCTGCTGCAGAATTGTCGTATGAGGGAAAGGGTTAAAGCAGACGGCGTTTTGAAAATAGTGACAAAAGAAGTGCAATTTCTCCTTTTGTCACAATGTTTTCCACTTTTAGTCATAGGTTATCCATCTGACAAAATACGTTCAACGTCGTCTGCTGCAGAATTGTCGTATGAGGGAAAGGGTTAAAGCAGACGGCGTTTTGAAAACATAGTGACAAAAGAAGAAATTGCACAGAACGTGCAATTTCACCTTTTGTCACAATGTTTTCCACTTTTAGTCATAGGTTATCCATCTGACAAAATACGTTCAACGTCGTCTACTGCAGATTTGTCGTATGAGGGAAAGGGTTAATGATATCCTTGGTTCTGCACACAGGTTGGCCAGCTGTATGAGGAAGGGGTGAGAAAAGAGCGGAGCAGTGTCTCAAGTCGTCGGGCACACAGTTATAGCTACGCAGCTTCTCAACAGAAACGAGGCCACTGGAATTTTACACCTAGGTTAGTAACTCAAAGGACTAGATAAGGAGGAGTAAGTTGATCTTTTCCCACAAACATCTCTCTTATGACTCAACTTAACCCTTTGTTGTGGGTGCTTTAAAGAACCGTCTCATTGAGACGATTCTTTTTAGTACCCACATCATAGGATTTGACGGTCATATAAGGATTCGCGAATGTTATTGTGTTCTACATAATCGCCATTTTTCCGATTCAAAACCAAACAAAGCTGTTATTGTGTTCTACATAATCGCAATTTTTCCGACTCAAACACGAGTGTAATTCGTGATAATTAAAGCCCAAGCTAGTGATGTAATTGTGGGAAATTCCACCAGCAAGGTAGAGGTGCAACGATTCGCTCCGATGCATCGAAAAAGCGATTTTGCATAACTGACTGGTTCACAGATTTCGTCGATATCGCGTATCACTATCGGGTAAAATATCGGGTAAATTAAGTTAAACCAGTCAACGTACTTATAGTGTTTGTGTACTATGTCAAATTGTTGACATCTGCGTGTAACAAACTGCTTTAGTTGTTGACAATTAAAGACCGACCAATTACAAATTAATTTCGTTGATTGAATCTCGGAATTCCGACTTTTAAAATGGCGGACGGCGAAAACACCTTTGAAGGCATTTTTGGAAAATTGACTCGTAAGAGGAATTGAAATGATCCCACGTACCAGTTACGGTGAATTTGTACGTAGGATAGTTTTCTTAGTATGATTCAAACCTGTTTGACAATGATTGAAGCGATCCTAGCGAATTTTCTTGATTTATTCTAGCAAATTTATAATGTTCTCACTGACTTGGCAAGTTAAAATATATCAACAATTTGAAAATAAAGTCTAACTCAAAATAATGGTAATTCCATATATTGAACAAAACATACAGAGTTATTAAATCCCTCCAAATATAAGTGTATGTATACATAGTATCACAGACACAAAAAAAGAATATGTGCAATCATGTTTACAGTTGAGCTCAACATGAATGTGTGTGTTCTTTATACTGTACCAAAATACTGTACCAAAATACTTCGCAAAGCTGGGTGAAAATTGATGACCCTGTAGTAGGCAGCCACCTGTCTTAAGCAGCCAATTTGGCCCTTTCCCTTGGCTGGCTGCTTAAGACAGGTTTGACTGTATATAGAAATAAAGGATATAATACAGTTCCGTTTTGTTCCTTTACATATGTTGCTAGTTTATTAGCTTTGTCAGGGACGTAGATAAGAATAAAATGTTGAAGTCACATTTGGCACATAAACAAAACATACATATTCTGAAAGCTTAACATCTCAACTTAAGTTAGAGATACAATGAACAACTGGAATTTATTTGTATTTTGAACAATGACTGGTGTGGTAATATTGGCCTGGGGCGAAAGAGTACCGGTTCGAACCGGGAATTCCCCCAGTTGGTTCCCTGGAATGCGATCTGGGGATTCCGGTAAACTGGAGAATCACGGGGCTTCCGGTTACCATGATACAAGAAAACAGACATACATTTGTAGACTGGAAGACAAATATACAGTAATTCGACTTACCAACAAACATCGGCGTATCTGAGTATATCAGACCGGTGTAACTAAGGTAAGTCCTTAGAATTACCACAATGGCGTTGTCCTTACGAACTTGATAAGCGCATATTTTGGGAAAATCGTTGGCTCACCGGCAGACCGAAAAGTTAAAATTTCAAGAGGAAATTGTTGAACTCCTTCGTTGTTGGTCCGTAACGTAAACCAAGATGCTTACCAGGGTTTTTGACGGCGAAAACCCGATACGCATTTAGTAAAGGAAAGAATCCCGACCCTGCAGAAGCAACAATAGTGACTTTTTGGAAGAGTCGAGTTTGTTGGCTGTCTGGCTCGCTCGTGATTTCCCGAACGTGCTATCGGTAAAAAACAAAAGGCTAAAGGCCGTTTTTTTTTTTATACCGAAATTCATATAAAGAACTTTTAGACTCGTTTTTTGGCATCTTTCTCTATATCTTTTGTAAATTACCGCGGATTCTTTGGCTTTTTCCGCACTGCGCCATTTAGATGCGCAGACGTTTAGAACTTTCACAGTAAACAAAATTAGAAATTTGACGGAAATACAGTTGCAATGGTAGAATTAAGTCCAATGTTGTGAATCTACCCTTTAGTTAGCTATTAATAATTCTTTAACACGTTATTTTACCCCTTTCTCCCCTTCCCTCATAAGTGAATTATAAATGACAATTTAAAAAAAAAAAAAAAAAAAAAAATTTTTTTTATTATTATTTAATTCACTACCGGAAACTCATTGGAGTTAATATTTTTAATAGAAGTGAAAGTGGTTGCTCACCAATCATGGATAGGCACTCGACCCTGTCAAAATCCAAGATTATGGTAAATTATTGCCTCCCAGATGACTTGAGGACACTACCTGGAGTTGGCAAAAAGTCAGCCCAACTTATCATAAACGCCAGGGACAAATGCGACAACCTGACTGAAGAATTGTTTATGCATCTGAAAGTCAAAACACCGGAAAGGCTATTGAAATACTTAGATTTCACACCTTTCCAAGCAGGACAGGTTTCACCCGCTATGGCTGCACATTCAGGTCTTGGCGGGGGAGGCAACGAATTTCTGGAAAGGGAGGAGGAAGAGAGTTCAGAAGAGGAAGAAGACCTATCCTATTGGGCAGGTCACCAGGAAGAATATATGCAGGATAAGCCACCTTCATATAACGGGGAAAAGTCAGGGTTACATCGAGATGACTTTGGCAGAAGGCAAATTCCGTTTGAAGGAAACCATAACAGGGATGAGAGGAGGCAAACTTTAAGGCCTCATCATATCCAAAGCTTCCGAGATGATCGTCAAAGGACTGGTTATACTAACGAGTATCAAGTTGGGAGAAATTGGGATCGTGATTCTAAGTATCAAAGAAGACAAACCCCATTTAAGAGGGAGAGATTAGTAGAAACCCCTCATGATCAGCCTCATTATCAATGGGATAACAGAAGAGCACATGAGAGAAGAAGCATGGGTGTGACTGTACCAAAGTCAATTTCTTATGATGGAAAAAGAGATTGGCAAGCATTTGCTACCAAATTCTTGATGTTTGCAGAAGGGCAACATTGGTCAGGAGATGATAAGAAGAGTCAACTTTGCTACTGTCTAGAGGGTCAAGCTAGTGAATTCTTCGCGAATTTGATTAGGAGGGAACCAGGTGTTCAATTTGTAGAAATTATGGAGAGACTGGAGAGAAGATTTGACATAAAGGATTTGCCAGAGACAACCCAAATGTCTTTCTCCTATGTCACACAGAAGATTGAAGAGTCCGTTAATGATTGGGCAGCTAGGGTATTGCACTTGGCCACCAGAGCATATCCGGAAATGACTGACCGATTAATATACCAACAAGCGGTGCTACGGTTTTGTCAAGGCTGTTCTGATAAACAAGCGGGACATTATGCATTGACATGTAAACCTATTTCGATGGAAGAAGCTGTAGATAAGGTGAGATGGTATCAGCACACCAACCAAGCTATGTTTGGCAAGAATAAGAAGGACGTTCGTACTGTTAGCCTTAATGACGACCTTCAAATGAAAGGTAGCAGTACACCGAAGAATGTTAGGCCGGAACAGCTAAAACTCCAAGAAGACAGAATGGGGAAAGTTGAAGCTGCAGTACAAGACCTTCAAAAACAGTTATCGGGGATGTCAGTCGGGATAAAAGAAATCCACTCCATAATTTCATCATTAGGTGCCACGCCAAAGTTGAAAACCCATAACCAAGGTTGTTTTAAGTGTGGAGAAGCAGGACATTATAGTTGAGATTGTCCAAAAAACAAGAAAGTATCCCGGATAACAGAAGAGGATGATTTAAACTCCTCGGGGTCGGATGTGTAGGCCGAGATCCGACCAAAAGAAAAGGGAAAGGCCAAGATGAAACCGATATCAGTGATATATTGGAAGCTATTTGCACCCTATATGAAGAAAGTGGCATGGTGTGCAAGGAAGAATCTTCTCTGGAAGACCGTCACCGCAAGTCTTCGGTGATGAAACACTGGAGGCAGGAGACATAGAGGAGGTAGAAACACTGGAGGAATCTTTTCTGAAAGACCAGTCATCTCAGGTCTACGGTGATGAAACACTAGCGGCACGAGAAATAGAGGAGGCAGAAACACTGGAGGAATCTTCTCTGAAAGACCAGTCACCTCAGGTCTTCGGTGATGAAACACTGGAGGCACAAGAAATAGAGGAGGCAGAAACAGAAAAGAAAGAGGAAAATGACACTGATGCCGAGGCAGAGTCATTTATCAAGATTAATCAGCTCCGATCAGCATCAATGATTCAAGTCCCTATAACCTTGGAAGGCAGAGAAATGAAAGCAGTGGGTGATACCGCGGCTCAAGTCACACTTATTTCGGACAAAGTTTATAAGAACCTAGACTGGAAGGGTCCGATTCTTAAAAAGGTGACACTGCAAACTGCTGGACGGCAGCTGGAAATAGAAGGTGCCATCACTGGACCTCTGCTACTAAATTTAGGAAAACAGAGTTACAAAGAAGAGGTATGTGTGGCACCAATAGTGGACGAAATGCTGTTAGGGTTAGATTTCCTGAAGAAAAATAACATCATTATAGATTTATCTGATGGAAATGAAGAAATTATTCAGTGTCTACCTAATGGACCAGCCAAAGACCTTGTCGTTTCAGAGGTATTGGTGTCGCACAGGACAGTGATCCCACTCAATTATGTTCAGTTAGCGGAGTGTATAACAAAGGGACAGCATGGTGGTTATATGATTGAATTATACCCTTTAAAACAGGCTCTGACTCAACAAGCACTCCATTGCAAAGAAAGGAAATCCAAGGTAGATTTTTTGGATTTAAGTCACAGAATGATTTTGTTAAAAAACAGTCAACCCTCAGGCGAGGCACCTGAAGTCTATGCCATTATTGCTTCTGGAATTGCGAAATTAGAAAAACTAGCAGAAATAAAAGAAGCTGAGGAGAAGAAGCTAATAACAAAACATATGACTGACCGAATGGAAAGAGCAAACAGAAACCCCATCAACTTAGGAAATCAGACACTTGAAAACTGGATCCTTGGTGATGCAAAGCCAGTTAGCGATAACACAGGAACGTTGCCTTTAAGCTTTGCTGATGAAGACAAAGTCCAATGGGACAATACCTTGATAGCTGGGGTAACAAAACTGTCAACACCAGAGTGGGCATCAGCTCCTGTCCTAATACATAAACGGGAGGGCACAGTGTTCTCGGCCAGTCCAGGTGCAAAACAACACTGTATGAATAAGCAAGAGCTCAAGCTCAGCAATGAAATTCGGCAGAGACACATACCGAACATAGCACCGGCAATGGTAGTGCCGAAACGATTAAGAGAACGATTAAAGGTTCAAAGTCACATAGGTGACTCGCAGGGACACAATGAGTCACTGCGACAGTAATCTATTATCTCTAAGGCCAGGAGAAAAGGGCTCGGCAACGAAGGCTAGCCCATTCCAGGAGAGCATTCCTTTGTCACAGCAAATGACTGGTAAAGGAAGCAGAAGCATGGGGCTGTGCAATGGAAGCTAGCCCGTCCACTCTCGTTGCTTACAAGAAGACAGAGGAATCCATAGAGGTTGGAACTATGGATGAAGTTGAAACAAGGACAAACCAGAGTAAACCAGGCCGGGAGTGCATTCCAAGTGGTGCGACGTTCTTCAGTCTTAGTAGAAATGGGAGATCAATAACAGGTCCCAAAATGTTCATTGAATGCATTTAAGGACGACAATGAATCGAGATAATTGTGATTAAGGGTTCTCAGCCCAGATTGTGACAGAGTTGGATTACCAGGGCACTCCAAGTCAAGGTAATACCAAGTTAAGATAAGAGCCGAAGAAAAACTCTTCTGTCAGACTCGAGAAGATTCTGGAAGTCAGGAATATCACTCAGCTATCAGACCCTGACTTGTCAGCGGGACCGAATACCTACTCTGAAGCAATACGGACTAAGCCTGTGGAGGGATTAGTTAGACCAGAGGAAGTCCTATTGATACAAGTGATTGTGGAGGCCGCCAGGAAGTAGCGTTTTGCATCACTGATGGCAAGGAAAAAAGGCCCCACTGGATTCACTACTGTCAACACCAGAGTGATCGGATTGGACTATACACTGCACCGTTTTACTCCAAGAAAACCTCTCAATATTGAGAATAATGTTACAGTTATACGAATGATGTCTGTTAAATTATCAAGTAATTACTAGATGCCACAGGTCAATTAGGACCACTAAGGCACAGCAAGGGAGCCATAAATTACATAAACACTGACCACCAGACTTTGCAGACTCTGTTTATTGTTTGATTGCTGTTATATCAATTTCTGAATGCTGAAGTGCAAAAATAAATACATGTACATGCCAGTAGTGAATACAGTTTTTGTGATTGCAAAAATATTTTTTAATTTTAAAAATTTACATGTACAAACGTTGAAGAAAGGAAAGATAACTTTTATTTTTGTTCATAATTTGTTTCTTTTCTTTATGGATGAATTTAATCTTTGACAATATAAAAGTTGAATGTAATCTATAATGACTGCATTATTGTTTTTATTAAATGTTATTCGGTACCATGAAGTGGTGACTTTTAAAAATATCAATTTAATATTTCTATATCAATATTGCATACACTGCTCCCTATATATTAACCTTTTTTTTTACTGTAAATGTATTTCTTACTCTGGAATGTTACAAGGAATTGTTTGTTAATCTTATTCAAGTTAATTTTTGTGTCACCTGCGTAGCATGGTAGGCACTTAGGGATGACTTCTTTTTTTCCGGCGTCTGTCCGTCCGTCCGTCCGTCCGTCCGTCCGTCTGTCTGTCCATCACACTTTTTCGTCACGTTTTCAAATAACTTTTGTTCTACTCAAAGGATTGGATTGAAACTTCTGACAAATGTTTATATCAATCTTTGTGATGGGTTCACAAAAGGGGGATAATCCAAATATTTTTATATCATAGTTATTGCCCCTTTTCTGTCAAAAATTAAAATTTTCTGACAAGGCACCGGCAGGTGACACGTGCTCCGGGGAGCACTCCATTCTAGTTTATCCTACTTAATATATCTATAGGTGCTACCTATTTACGAAAAAACGCAAGATAATTATAAACAAAAATTAAAGAACATACTTTGGCCATACAAAAAGGATTTATAAGTAATTGACTAGACAATAATAATGTTAATGTCATGTTTCTTGCATTATCAAAACATATTTGGAATTCGTATTGCTGTCGTCTATTATTACGAACAGAAAATAATAAAGTAAAAACTTTCAGAAAATCAAGGAATACATTTATAATGAACGAAGTTAAAACATGAGGGCCAAGATGATTCTTAATCGATCACCTGCATTATGGTAAAGAAGCAAATAGATTAGCCCTTTTCTGATGCCATCTGGCGACTACCTTTTTCAACCAGTCAATATGACTGGAACAAATTATGTAAGGGGTCACATTTCTGCTAAACCCTTTCCCTATTAGAGACAGTTTCTGAGACCTATGCAACAGACGATTTAGGGAAAGATTGTCACCAAAAGAACAATTGCTCCTTATGAGAAAGTTATCCTTTTGCCACAATGTTTGATAAATAATTATACTTTGAATGAGTGTGGTAATAGCTCATGTATAGGAATTTGGGGTCTTTCATGTTGATACCACTTTTTTTGCGGGAAACGACGTCGCTCCATTGACGTTACGCCAAGATGAAGTGTAACGGAAATGACATCACGTGCTTCTTTGGCTACGATACAGTCAAAATTTAGGTTCGGGCGTAGAAGGCTAATGCTGTCGGTTTGTTTACGAACTGGAAAACATATTTCTTACAGATTTCCATTTAGTTTTAACTTTTCGTACAAATGTTTATTCCCACATAACACAGCATTTTAATGATCTTAAATATCTATTTAAAAAAAAAATGATTAAAAAGACGACAATAATTTTCAATCCGTGTTTTTCCGCTCTTTTTATACAAACCCAAAATACCGATTTTAAAAAAAAAGATTAAAAAGACGACAATAATTTTCAATCCGTGTTTTTTCTGCTCATTTTATACATACCCAAAATACCGATTTAAAAAAAAAATGATTAAAAAGACGACAATAATTTTCAATCTGTGTTTTACGTCTGCCTTTTATACATATCCAAAATGGCGCCCCCATGGATTTTTTCCAGTTTCATTTCAGAAAGCTTCATGGGTTATTGAAAAAAAAATAAAAAAAAAATATAAATCTCACACCTGTTAACTATAAGCGAAAAAACCCATTCATGGTTTTTTTTCGTATTATGGTACGGATTTAATCAAAATTTGAGTGAAAATATGTAAGCGGCCGGTTAGCTCAGTTGGGAGGGCATTCTCCCCTACATTTCTGTACTCGCAGGGCCATGAGTTTGTGTCCCGGTCAGGGTGCACATTGAGTGCACATTTTTTCTTACTCTGTGACATTTAGCGCCTTCGGACTTTTTACTATAAAATGTAGCTACCAATCGCTTTCATATACTCAAAATTGCGCCAACAATCTTTTTGAAAGATAGTTCTTGTTTAAAATATTATCTTAGTTTATATCATGTATGACATCATAATACAAAAAGTATTTCCCGGGAGTTATTGAAAATGCATAAAGTTATAAGCTATAGTGCAGAAGGACAACCACAACTTTGTACCCCGATTACAGCCGGAGGTTGTTTAAAGGATGATAATATAAATAAATTTGTACTTTTCAGTTTCAGAATGTAGCTACTGAAAAGAGCTATGTAGTTTTCCAAATTATTCAAAATATGCAAAGATGATGGAGACGATGAAAACTATATTTGTATATAATTTTCTTTTGATATTTTGAAGAAATATAATGACAAAGCACATAAATATAACTTGAAAAGATCTTTACAAAAGTTTCAAGGTGGCTCAAAGAAATTATGTGGAAAAGACAGTGCTAACGTTTTTTCTGTGCTTAAGTATCTGTTTGTGAACGCAAGTTTGAAGTCGTGTGAAACCATTGTAAAAAATGTAATAAATCATATTATTTATTGGTGGGAATGACTTCATACCAAAATATTTTGCAGTGTCACATGATACTATTTGTAAGTTTGTGTTACAGAACAGTGACTTTAGAAATATGTAGTTTGTCTTTAAAGATGAACGGTACTACCTAAACAAACAAATGTATGTGGACCTTATCAAACATGTATACACACCCAAAAGACTTAGGGGTTCTAATATTTCTTATGAGGATGTCCGTGACTTAAGTATAGCCAAACAAGAAGCTACTAACACAAAGTCAGGTTTAAGACGGCAGATCCGAGAAAATGGCTACCACCCAAATCAGCAATTGAGAGAATCTCTGACTTAATTCAATTTCAGATTTATTACTTACAAACAGCAGGGAAGCATGAAAGCAAACCTTTAAATTTCCTTGACTGTAAGTGCTTACATAACACTATTAATGGAGAAATTGAATACAATTTTGGTACGGAGGCACAGATTCTGTGCATTGCTGATTTGCCATCACCTAACACAAAAAGACCAAAACGGCATCATATAGATACACCACAACATAGTGCAAGGAGAAAGAGACCAATGACTTCAACCCCTAGGAAATCATAAAAAGAAAATAATACATG
The DNA here is from genome assembly GCA_031761405.1 of Serripes groenlandicus. Lineage (NCBI taxonomy): Eukaryota > Metazoa > Mollusca > Bivalvia > Cardiida > Cardiidae > Serripes > Serripes groenlandicus. Next base: position 32,938 of record JASEVX010000366.1, read on the forward strand.
TATATAGTGGACATTGTTTTATTCTGTAGCGATGTTATACTTCATGTGTTGGTTCAAATCGTGCCCAAGCTCAAGTTTTCTTTCTTGCATAAGTTTAAGGAATTCCTACTTTAAAAACAATATATCAGTATTATAATCAAGTAGGAATCCGCTGTCAGGGATTTGGAACCGGGCATCCAGGGTTCAATCCTCCGATCATGGTGGTCATGGCAGAGTGCCCTTTGGCAAGGCACATTTCCTAGCCAAGTACTGGTTTGTTTACCCAGGGAGCATGAAAAGGTGAACTGTCAACATGATATAACTGAAATAATGTTGAAAATGGTTTAAAACACCAATAAAACAAATAAATACCATTATGCATTTTGTTTTCAATAATTGTATTGAATTTTGATACCTCCCTCACTTTCAGATATAGGTTTCAACATTATTTCAGATATATCACAGCAGCCAGTTCATTTAACCATGCGCTGCCTAACTTTCTCACACCAGTATTTCATTCACAAAAAAATGCTTCCAATTTCAAAATGTTTTCATATTTTCTGCAGATATTTTCAAATCAATCTTTTTAAACTTTATCTTTGGTGCAAAGTAATATTGGAATAGCATTAACACGGCTGCATCAGTGTGCAGAAAGATATGACAGGTTATTATTGTAATGTATAATGATATAACGGAAATATTGTTGAAAGCAGCCTAAAAAACATTCAAACAAACAAATAAACAACTCTTAACCCTTTCCCAACATATGTTCTGCAGCAAACAACTGTTGAGACAAAATTATGCATAAACCTATAAATATATATAAGTGAAAATTTATTTATTGAATAAGAGTTGAAATCATTGAAGTCAAATTAGAGAAATTGCTCTTTTTCAATGTATCGTAGTTACTATCTGTAAACAGCACCAAAAATTAAGAAAGGAATTTTGAACCAAGACAGCATCATTGTTACTTTACAGGCAGTTTGATTATACTTTCTGTTTCTGTGTAAAATGTGCAGACTTAGATTGTCATTGTATTTTTGACTACTCGAGCAGAAACTGATATTAAATAGCACCTTTTTCTGTCTGCAAAAAAGGGAAATAGTTGAAATAGTTTAGTACAAATTAATGTTTGCATGTTTTCCTTCATTCTTGTATTACTTAGTAATCATCCCAGTAAAGAAAAAAAAGCTTGAATTCTAATGAAATAAATACTCGGTTTTAACTTCACTTAGACTTTCTTGTGATTCATAGAATAAAGGTTATAATGTAATCATGCCCTGTCCTGTATTTGATGTGCTTGACCCAAACAGATGTGCAAAGATAATACACCGTGAAGAATATGGGGTCACTACCAGGGTTTAATTAGGGATCCTGCTGAGGTGCTAACTATTAGTACAGTTACCTGCTTTTTGGTTTTTCTGGGTTTTCCTGGAGTAAAATGGTGCAGTGTATAGCACAATAGTACCAAACAAAGAAGAGCAACAGGAGGCACTGACGGATATTTTGGCCTACAGTAGCCAGGACAGGCTGCTTGTACTTCACATACGAGGCCTTACTAAGTATCCTGTCTACGAAGAAACGTTGAGAGACTGCTCGGGAATCGTTCAGGAAATGTAACCCAGATCAGAGGATTCACCTGCACTGTTTTGCTGGGGGTCTACAACAGGTTAGGGAATGGAGAGACGATTTCCCAGATTGTTATTTTGGCTTCACAGGGAAAACAGTAACCTTTGGGAAGGCTCAGCGGGAGGCTTTAAAACGAATTCCGTTGGACCGGCTCCTCGTTGAAACTGATGCTCCATATCTGCCGATGCTGAAAGGATTGAGGACCACCACCCCAGCCTATATTGGTGATGTAGCTGCGTGTGTAGCCCTAGTCCGACAGGAACCGGTCAACATGGTGATTGGGGCAACTCGGGCTAACGGTGAGAGGCTGTACAGCTACTAGAGGGATTTCTGAGCCAGTTGCCCACTCTCTTTGCAAAGGATCAGGTCTTCTAGGATAATTCCAGGATATTTAAATCTGGAATCCCTGGGAGGCAACTTATTTGATAAAACGGGGAGGAGTGTGGTAATATTGGCCTGGGGCGAAAGAGTACCGGTTCGAACCGGGAATTCCCCCAGTTGGTTCCCTGGAATGCGATCTGGGGATTCCGGTAAACTGGAGAATCACGGGGCTTCCGGTTACCATGATACAAGAAAACAGACATACATTTGTAGACTGGAAGACAAATATACAGTAATTCGACTTACCAACAAACATCGGCGTATCTGAGTATATCAGACCGGTGTAACTAAGGTAAGTCCTTAGAATTACCACACTGGTTTAAAAGACACAGATATTGGGATTTCTGAATTATATTATTTTTTTCCGAAAATTAATAATAACCTTAATAAGGGGAAATTTCCTATATTCAGTATGGAAAAAAATTGGGTGCAAAGATACTACGGCCCAGCTCATGAAATCCAAATGAAATTACATAGAACAAAGCAGGGAACCATGGCCGACGTCACATCCGTTCAAATCAAGCTGGTTCCCGAGATAACGACAATCACTTTTTTGTTTACAGTAAAGGCTGATAACCAGAACCTATCGGCTACGATTCCCTTTGTTTTAGGTAAGAATTTTTATCTCTCTCGTTTTCGTAACATATATTAACACAGACAATATCATTTTGGCGTTCATGTAGGTAAAGATATAAGATCTAGCTGTATTGTAAATTTGAATGTTTTGCATTCATTGACGGATGTTCCTGGCGATGAAATAACTGTCTGATCCAAGATGCTCTTCGTGGTAAATTTGTTTCACTAGATCAACAAGAGAAAGTTGATGCAAGGCATCAATGTCGCCGGAAAAGACTGCATTGATTTATTTATGTATTCTTGACTTTCCTTAGTCTATACAAACATTAGAAACGTTGAAATGAAAACATTTGCTTATAAATTTTATATTCATACCTATACATTAGGGTATCTATACAAAATTAACGAAATGTGTACACATTTATCTTGGCTTAAATTTAATTTTGCTGTTCTTACTTATTTAAATAATAGTATTCATTCATATAATTTCAATGTTTGTCAATCTTATTCGAATCACAAGGTAAATATCCTGGTATTGCTTTAAAGGGAGGTAATTTGAAGTAAACAAAAGTCTTCAAAAGGAGAAATATATCAGCATTACCGTCTACAGTTTAAATTGTTCTATTGTTTGTGGATTTAAAAATGTTCTTTTTTTCTTATTTCTACAATGTGTACAACGAAATATTGCGGCTTCTCTTTGACACTTTGCGTCAAACATTCGTCTTGTACTTGTCTAAAATAAAATAATATCACTCGCTTTTTCATATCGAAATGCGCATGCGCGAAAATCGATGTTAAAGGTCACGAAACTACACAACAGAATAGGGTCTATATTTAGCTTAGAAACAGTTCCTACTTTAGATATTCATGGATTAACATTATTAAATGAATTCTACACAAATCAAGACATCTCTTTGAACATGAAAACAACATTTAGACTATAGTAAGTTAAAATTGCTATTAAAAGGAGAATTCGACGTGATATTTATCTCGACATTGACACATAACGGTCTGCAGCAAGTCTAGCAGGATCCTCTTGTGTCTTCGTAAATAAGACAAAAAACACAAATGCGAGTCAAAATAAAGAAACTGTAAATACCTAAAACATCGGAATATTTATTTCATTTTAGATGTGTCATTACTTAGTGTTTTTAAACAAACACAATTGTAATATGTTCAAGACATCTAAATGTGTTTCTTTCTAATAATAACCCCTCCTCCCATGTGATTTCAGAAAACCTATTAAAAATAGAAGTCGCGGGCTTCTGCCCGGCGACTAATGACAATGCTTCACAGACCTACTAAAGTCGTCAGTCCTTCTGACAAAACTCCTTTGGACGGTCAAAGATCGATGCAAAAATTGGTTGAACATACACCCTGTGACACAAATCAGAGACATGTATTTATGTCTCTGCCCAAATACACCAAAACAATGTTCATGTTTGTGACAGACAACAAATATAAGATGAAAGGTGGGATATTTTGCCATTAAACTGCAAAAGTTTCTTTTAAATTCTCAATTCCTTTATTCTAGCTATCACTTTTAGTGATCCGGAACTCCCACGCTTAATCTATGATGTAAGAAATAAATATGACCCTAAGTCCCTATGCATAAATATCACAAAAATAGCACATAAGAAAGTAAATCTATTTTTAGAAGTGTTCTTCGAAGTTCTCGAGTGCAGATTGTTTACACATTTAATGACGTAATATCTTACGTGTCTACTGCATGGCATCCACTTCATTTTTTAGTGTTGAACACATTTGCAATGTGGACGGAATATTTAAGACAATGGCTAATCAGGTAAAACTAACAGCTTTTTAGGCGAAAAGAACCCAAGAAGAAACGTCCCCAGTGTATTCAAGAGACATATCGGGTGTCCAAAAAAGGAAGTTTGAACAAGTTTTCTAAAAGACTTGACTGGAGACACATATCCGTGGCCGAGACGGATATATATAGGCATGCCTTGTGCTGTGTGGTCTAAACAAAATTTTAAAAAATGTTTTTACAATTGATAAAAGGATGTGATAATCAAAAATTAATCTTAACAAGGCACATTGCATGGACGGTAGCCAGAAATCTCGACCCAAAGAATTCTCGACCCCATTATCGGATTATATAGGTGTGAATGGATGGTTTAACACACAGGTGTCATAAACAAAAGACTGATTATTGATACTTACTTACCTGTTGATTGATTATTTAAATGATCTCGATGTGTTCTAAATAGTTAATCTGCTGTGGACGACTTTGAAAACATTTGGTGAGAAAAGGAGAATATGTACATGACAGGTTGACTTCTGGCTAAGGTATAGTTATATTAATGAATAAGGAAGATTGTGAGAAAAGGAGGAAATGTCCTCTATCAAACAATACTTCAATTCTTAAGAATACTTTGAAAACCATGATATAGGATAATTTATAACAATGTTGAAACATACATCATTATTACATTAATCATTATTTAAATGTAGTGATTATACAACAAAAGAACCATCATCCATTCACACCTATATAAACTGGGATCTAAATTGGGGTCGAGAATTCTGGAAGCCGTCAGGACCACTGCGATGCTTTAAAAGAATCCACCCTGCAGCTAAACATCATTCAAGTAAGTATAAAAACATCTTGCAAAACAGTTAAATCTAAAGAATTAGAAAATGCACAATTGATTTTAATTCAAAAGCATTGTGAGAAGTATAATTGCATATTGTCAACAATTTGACCTTTTTTCACAATGCTTTCAAACATCATATGCTGTAAGGTCAAATGTCATCTTCATAAGATAAACACAAATGTAAGTTACATCTATCATCAGTAATTATAATAATCCTATGTCAATTAAAATGTTGATTTATCTTTGATTGTCAACAATATCTGTATAAACCCCTCAATGGCTACTTTTTCTGAACACAAGTGGGGAATTGGCCCCTTTTCAAAAAATTATAGAAGCATCTTTGCCCAAATATACTCAAATGAAAAATGTATAAAAATACCAAAATACACCGGAATCCTCAGTCTACCTAATTCTTAAAAAAATGCCCCAAATATCTGAATCAGAATTCAGTGAAGATTGGGATTTTCTGCACAAATTGGGCGAGAACTGGTTGTATCACCAGAACATTGAGCGTGATTAATATAAGATTAAAGCTTGTTTCACAATTGATGTAAAAAAGATAAGTTTAAAGTCACTGGTTTAAAGGAATAATCTAGATAAGACTGCACAGGGGTACAAACTGGTCTAAAACAAAACTGGTTGCAGAACCCAAAGCTTGGCTTTTTAACATAACTAATATACATGTATATTGTTTTCAATTCTGGTCTATTTTTAGATCACCTAGAGCCGAAGGCTCAAGGTGAGCTATTCTGATCACTTTTTGTCCGTCGTCCGGCGTTAACTTTTAGCTTTAAACATCATCTCCTCCCAAACTCCAAGGACAATTTCCGTGAAACATCACAGGACTGTTCCTCTGGTTGGCCTCTTTCAAAGTTGTTCAAAGATTTAAATTCCATTGAGAACTTTGGTTGCTGCGGCATCAGAAAGAGGGAAAAATGTCCGAACTTTAAAAATCTTCTCCTCCGAATCTGCCTGTCAGATTCAAATATAATTTGGTAGAAATGTTCCTTGGGTGACCCTCTATAAAAATTGTTCAAGCCATACTGATTGGTCGAAAAACATGGCAGTCAGGCGGCATCAGAAAAGAGGCAAAATGACAAAATTTGAAAATTCCATTTTTATGAAAGTGCTTGTCTGATTTTAAGAAAATATAATACGAATCTTACTTTAATGATCCTTTATTTAATTTTTTAAGCCGTTTTGATGGGTTACACAATCATAGCAACCAGGCGTCATCACACAAGGGGTAAATTGAAGTTTTAGCTACAAATGACAACCAACTCCTACCATTCCAATAGACCAATTTCCACAAAACATCACAGGAATGTTCCTTTGGTGGTCTTCTTTCAAATTTGTTCAAAGAATAAAATTCCATTGAGAACTTGGGTTGCTGCGGCATCAGAAAGGGGACAAAATGTCCAAACTTTAAAAATCTTCTCCTCCGAATCTGTCTGTCAGATTCAAATATAATTTGGTAGAAATGTTCCTTGGGTGACCCTCTATAAAAATTGTTCAAGCCATACTGATTGGTCGAAAAACATGGCAGTCAGGCGGCATCAGAAAAGGGGCAAAATGACAAAATTTGAAAATTCCATTTTTATGAAAGTGTTTGTCTGATTTTAAGAAAATATAATACAAATCTTACTGTAATGATCCTCTATTTAATTTGTTTAAGCCGTTTTGATTGGTTACACAATCATATCAACCAGGCATCATCACAAAAGGGGTAAATTGAACTTTTAGCTACAAATGACAACCAACTCCTACCATTCCAATTGACCAATTTCCACAAAACATCACAGGAATGTTCCTTTGGTGGTCCTCTTTCAAAATTGTTCAAAGATTTAATTTCCTTTGAGAACTTTGGTTGCTGCGGCATCAGAAAGTGAGAAAAATACCCAAATTTTAAAATCCTTTCCCTCCATAATCTGCTTGTGCGATTGCAAGATAATTTGGTAGAAATGTTCCTTAAGTGACAATCTAAATAAACTGTTGAAGCCATATTTATTTCGTTGAAAAACAGGGCAGCAAGGCGACATCAGGAAAGGTGCAAAATGACAAAAACTTTATAATTCCATTCTTATTAAAGTTCTTGTTAGATTTCAAGATATAAATGGTTTTTACTAATAAGCTGTTTCTTGAGAAGTGTCCACTCCTTGCAGTTTCATTTGCACTCCTTGATCAAATTTTCCCAGATATTTGCAGTTAAATATTTGCTACTAATTTACTATCAATTAGGTGATTGATTTAGGGCCATTTTGGCCCTCTTGTTTAAATATTAGGCTATTTAAAAGGAAAAGGGTATAAATAGTGTTTATAATCTCATTCTTTAATTTATCATTTCATTTTATATAATATTAGTTATCATTTGGTCTGTTACTGACCCACTACGGAAAAATAGGGGGTTTGTGGAATTTATAAGGGGCGAGGCGTGTGCCGAGTCCCCCTATACATTCCAGACCCCCTATTTTTCCGTAGTGGGTCAGTAACAGACCAAATAATTGATTTATTTCATCGACCACCTTTCATGAGCAAAAAAATAAATAATATTGTTTTATTTACATTAACATTTACAATATGTCTAGATGAAATTTACAGGTTTGGGCGCCAAATGACTAGCGTTATGACGTCAAACCGCTGACGTAATGTCATTTTCCTAGTATTTTTAAAATTCCTAGTATTAAACCCACTTTAATAATGAAATGAAACAATATCAATTTGTTTTGCTTATGAAAGGTGGTCGATGAATAAATCAGTTATTTGGTCTGTTACTGACCCATTACGGAACAATTTTGTGTTCAATTTCATAAACACAATTTACAGTTGTAATATTGTTAGTGGTTTCCGTGATTTTGAGATAGAAAAAGGTGAATCGATGAATGGCGGCCGTTTTGTCGACTATTGACTTTGCAGTTATTGTCTGATGTCATTTATTATAACAGCAGTCAATCATATTCTGCATCAAGTTTTATTTTAAAACAGAATGGATTTAGAACGTCCCATACAATCATGGAATAACAGTTCTGATGGCGATTACTGGAGAGGAAATTCATATAAGCAGTTAGTGATATACCCCTTGGTCATTGGTACCTGTCTATACAATGAAAATACCATGCATCTTTGACTGTGGGGTAATATTCTTTCCTGCATACACATCAAAACAGTAAATGGATTGAGATCAACCTGTACAATCATGAAATCACAGCTGTTAAGTCGATAATGGGAGAAGAAGTTCATATAGGCAGTTAGTGATATACCCGTTGGTCATTGGTGCCTGTCAAAACAATGAAAATTGCATGCATCTTTGACTGTGGGATATAACTTCCTGCATCAACATCAAACAAGGGAATATATTGAGAGAAACCCATTTACTGATGGAATTACAGCTGTTATGACGAGGACAGGAGAGGAACTTCAGCTGATTACCTTTATTACTAATGGATTCATTCAAGGTAATCTTTATTAATGGATAAGTTTATCAAAATCATATCAAGCTTGTTTTATCTAATTAAATGTAGTATATAAAGGAAGTCCTGTTTTTTTATTGCACAGTTTGTGTTTTTTATGATCAGGTTTTGTCTGATGTCCTTTGGTCACACGCCATCAACAATTGCCTTGTGAACAATCTACAGGCAACATTTTACAACATCCAATATGAATGAAAGTTTATCAGAAAATCATCTCCATCAAATCTTGGCCAAGTTATAGACTGGGTCCTGTGAGGTGAAAAACTAGGTTTCAATGTCAATTTGAAGGAACATATTGAAAACACTCTGGATGCCTTATTTTAAAGTTAAGCATGTTGAAATGTTTTCAGAATAACTGTTTTGATGATATCTAGGCTAAGTTTAAATATATTCGGTCATAAACTAGGTCATGTTGGGTCATAAACTAAGTCACTCCACCAAATTGAAGGAAAATCTTGTTAGTCTAGAAACCACACTTTGCCTTGAGAAGCTTGAGGCTTTGTCAGAATGTTTGTCTTGACAATATCTAGACCTAGTAAGAATAAGGATCATGGTGGGTCAAAAACTAGGTCACTAGACCAAAATGAAGTAACATTTTGTTAACACTCGGATATTTTGAATGCTGCATTTTTTATTTTAACATGTTGAAATTTTGTCAGAACTGGTGTTTTGGTGAAATCTAGACTAAAATATAGGTCATGTTGGATAAAAACAACAATGAGGTCCAAAGAAAAACATTTGAGAAAAATCTTGTAAACAGCTTGACCTCAAAGTTTGATTCAGCATCTTGAAACTTTGTCAGAATGTTCGCCTGATGATTATTGATATCTAGACCAAGTTCAAATATTGGTCAAGTCGGGTCAAACATAAGGTCACTAGACCAAATTAAAGGAAAATCTTGTTAACACTCTGACAGCTGTTCTTTTAATGTTAGCATATTGAAACTTTGGCAGAATAGATGTTTTGAACATTGCTTTTAACCCAGAAACTATGTCACTAAGCCTAATTGAAGGAAAAACTTGTTTTTTTACTATTTACTTGTTTAACCTTTCTGTATTGATTATGTTCATGTGATGAATTGAATGTTAAATTTGTTGAAGATTTGACTTTGCACCAAGAGATAAAGTAGGAATAGTGTACAACAGCTGTCTCAGTTCCGACAGCTTGAAACAGATTCCTTTATCATGGTAGTCACATACCTACAGGTTAGACCCATTATAGACGCTGTGCTCGTGATGAGGCTTTGCCTTTTTCATATTAGATTGATATTTTTCATAAGGATAACATATTATCAAAACCTGTATTATATTAAAATATTTTTATCTACTGCAATAGAAGAATGATTAAACTTCCAGAAAATATATTTCTTATTTTCATATCTTGAATAGTTTTTGAGTTGTACTTGCTACAAATATTGGCATGGGTGATATTTTAGTATATAATTTAGTTACTTATCCCTCTTATCTACGTCCCTAGCTTTGTTATTAATTATTTATGTACACAAATAACGTTAAAACATCACTTAGAAAAAATAACATAGTGTCATATACATTAAATATCCTCCCTATCAACCGTAATTCTATAACCATGTGGAGGCATGTGTTCTATGTTAAAGATGATCAGTTATTTGGATGGGGGTACGGACAAAAAACCACGGGACATAAACCCCATAGGACAAAACCCCATAGGATATTTACCCACGTACTGTACTAAACCCCCTTCCCCCTGAGTGAAAAGCGGACAATACCCCTTGGTGTTTAATATTACTATATAGATGCATTATATCAATTATATTTGAAGTTTTTTTGCAAAAATGTGTTAAGTTCTGTATTAAGATGATTACCTTAATTAGTTGTTCACAGATTTTGAATATTTGTTGCAGTGGACTTTGAAAACATGTAGGCTAAAATATGGAAAAACTCTATAAATCAATTTATATCTACATATATTTCAATGAAAAACAAATCACACTCGGATGGGGGTAAGGACAAAGACCCACGGGACATAAACCCCATAGGATAAAACCCTATAGGATATTTACCCACTGTACTGAACCCCCTTCCCCCTTGTGAAAAGCGGACAATACCCCATTGCTGTTTGATATTACTATATAGATGCATTATATCAATTATATTTGAAGTTTTTTTTGCAAATATGTGTTAAATTCTGTATTAAGAATTTAAGATGATACAAGACAATATTTTATTGACGTAAACTACATAGTTTCTTGTCGAACAATAAATCATTATACTATATACAATACAAAAAAACATACAACCAATTGCATAGAACATGAAATATACACATGAAATATACACAAAATCGAATGGTTATATTCCAAAAATGTGAAAAAAAAAAAAAAAAATATCTAAACTTTGTTGAAAATCATCAATTAACCTTTGTTTAAAAATAGTGTGAAAATTCTTATGATTAACAGTACTTGGATTGAGCCATATATAACCAAAGCCATATTGAAATAAAAGAGTTTTTACATTTCTGCACCAATTATTTGATCCCTTATCAAGATTCAAGATTCAATACTTTATTGACTGTTTTTCGGCAAAGCATTTTGCCTTTGGCCATTTACAAATTATATAAATATGGCAAACATATATACATAGAAAAACATATAACATTTATACATATAACATATAACATATAACATATATACATATAACATAAAATAAAGTGTTTTTTACAAACATTACATATGTATAGAACAAAGAATACCTACATTCAAACATATTGTATATATCATGTACATTAGTTATCAATGTTTTCTGTTAACCAATGATATAAAGTCGCAATAATTATGTTATCAGATGATAACAGTTTACCCCAATATTTTATCATACAATAACACATTTCTGATCCTAGACCAACTAGAGAAAATGATATAAATTTAATATATTTTGAATTAGTTGTTCACAGGTATTGATTAACACACAATAACAACTTATTGTAGTCAGTTTAATGGATTTATCAATAATTGTTAACTAGTTTTTCACAGGTTTTAAATATTTGTTGCAGCGGACTTTGAAAACATGTAGGCTAAATATGGAAAAATTCTATAAATCAATTTATATCTATTTCAATGAAAAAGAAATCATTAAAGCTAATTGGTCAATTCAAAACGATTTATTTTGCCATAATGTTTTTTTTTAAAAAAAGTTTCCCTGATATACCTGATTTTTAAAAAAACCTATTACATTATAAGAAAAGGAAATGATACTCCAACAAACAATAAATGCGAAAAGTGCTCAAATTTCTCTTCCTATTGTGATAAAGTTGACATACAACACCAGGCTACTATACTGTGCCATGTTTTTATAATGGAAACAAAGGCATATTTAACTTAATTCATTTGTTTGGATTTGCAGAAAGAGAAAAAAAGAGATGTTTTTAAATATCCAAATTAAGATCGAAAGAATCAATTCATTAAACATGACAACTTTATAAAAGATTGTTCTATAATAAGAACGGGGTTTTGTCCAATGGGTAAAAATCCTAGGGGGGGTATTATCCCATGGGTGTATTGTTCTATGGGATTTTGTCCCATTGTTGTTTTGTCCTACACTCATTTGGATGAAACGATTGCTGAGAAGGATAGACATTCAATGTGCCAATGTTTACAGCACTATTGTTCGTTGTTGAGGTGTTCAGATTGGGAATATTGTGTGCCGGGAAATTTGAAAAATCATTCTAATTGAAAGTTTATTATAAGACGAGAATAGAAAGTATGGTTGGAAAATAGAAATTGTTACTTATGAACAATTTCTCCTTTTCCCGAAATATTTTCAAAAGTATTTTATATTAAAGTTTTTCTGCATGTGGATATTATATGATTTCCTTCTTGCAGAAGAATAAACATGGACAATCTCTTTTTAATGAAAATCAATATATACACGAAACATTATTACAAAAGGAGAAATTGATCTTTATTTACGATTTCTCCTTTTGTCAGAAAGTTGTTTTCTGAAGATGTGTGGAAATGCATCTTCCTGTGCAGAGTACAAATACTTCTTTACAGAAGTTTTGTTAAACCCTTTGCCACATACAGAAAATATGCAGCAGACAACCTTAAAGGAAAGTATGGTTACTTAAACAAGTTGAAAACATTGTGACAAATGGAGAAATGGCTAGTTTCGAGCGTTTTCTTCTTTAGTCACAATGTTTTCAAAAGTCGTCTGCTGCAGAGGCGTCAGAAAGCGTCTATATTAGGGAAAGGGTTAAAACATCTTCGACTAATTGACAAACAGTGCAGAACCAGATAAGTCTGTGTTGATGCAAAAGTACATTTATACTGAGTGAACAGTTAGGTTTTGAAATAGAGGAGATGTCATTAGAAGAAAGTTTTATTTCTCCTTATCAAGGCTAGGTAGTAATTGCCAAAAAGGTCAATGGACTATCAAAGCCTAGACACTGACCAGACTATAGGAAGGTGTTCACAAATCTTAATCCTTTCCCACATACAGCAAATCTGCAGCAGACGACATATTGACAAAAACCTGAAAAATCTCCATAAAAGATAGCTTAATTTTAAATAAAGTTGAAAACATGGTGGCCAAAGGAGAAATTGCTCATCATGATTTCACCTTTGGCCACGATGTTTTCAAAAGTCGTCTGCTGCTATTCTTTCAAAATGAGTCTGCAGGTGTCAAGGATCATGATGCCTAACCTTTCCCACATACAACAAATCTGCAGCAGACGACTTAGAAAATATCTGATTATAAATCCGAAAAATCTCAGTAAATGAAAGTATAATAATCAAATAGAGTTGAAATCATTGTGGCGAAAGGAGAAATTGCTCATAATGAGCAGTTTAGCTTTTGACACAATGTTTTTAAAAGTTGTCTGATGCAGAGGAAATAAAATGTGTCTGTTATTTGTTGTTCAGTTAACGCTGACAGACGAGCAGTTTGACATGGATGATAATGCAACTACAACATCCGTGTCTACACTGTGTAGTGAAGCAAAAGATACAGCACAGAGACTTTTAAACCATTATGTTAAACTACAGGGTTTAGCAATCTCACAGGTAAATATAATGTTACATATTTTATTATATTAACACATTTAACATGTAACAAATATGCAGCATACCAATGTCATCAATTCTAGGCAGAAATATGGAAAATCTTGATAAATGAAAATATAATTATTGAATAAAGTTGAAAAACTTGAAAAATGATCTTGAGTGATTATTCCTTTTGCGACAATGTTTTTCAAAAGTTGTGTACAGTCAAATCTGTATTAAGAGACCACTCAAGGAAAATGATGTAAGTGGTCTCTTAAGACAGGTGGTCTCTTATTGAGGTACACTTGTATCTTTAGTTTGTTTGTGTCTTATGTATGCTACATTATACATGTATTGAAGAATAAATAACAATAAACATTATGTTGTTCTTTTAATACTATATTTATTTCAATATTAATCATATTTATTGGCTAAAGTGTAAGTAGATATATAAAACATATATACATAGAATCACAAACTTGATTGATATTTTTTATTTTATGTTTTCTTTAACAATAATAATATCTATGTTCACAAGATCACTACATCACTTAGCCGATGTTTAACTTATGAATGAAAAACATCGGGGAATTCAACGTGGTTGCTTACACCAGGTGGTCAGTAGTACAGGTTTTATTTGACTGTACTTCATATGCTTCAAAATTCGTCTGCAAATTGTAAAGGGATAAACCTTAATCACACGAGGCTTTCCACCTATTCACGACCAAGTGATGCTGAGTATCTTTAATAGGTTTTTTGTGGACTTATTTTGGTGACTCTTTGCTTGAAGTTGAATGCCAACCGCTCCATGCTCAGTTGACAACAATTTGATGACCATTGACCATCAACAATAATCAATCCGAAACTTTTCCAACTATTTTACATTGTTTAAAAATCCTTTTTGTTACCATCACAACTGACTGCACATTCATGTACATTCTTAAAATGCTAAAAATACGCCATGTTCCAACCATGCTTTAATTGCCATAAAACAGTCAGTAACATGTTACTAATTAGTCATAGCAAACTATATAATCTGTTTCTGATATTTGGCTAATATTTGCAACGTTAATTTATATTGACTCTTTGAGAATTTGGTTGCTAATTATTTTTGTTGGTTGAATAATAATGGATGGCATTGTTCCTGATGTTTGTTCATTGTTAAATTTTTCTTGTGAACATGATGAGAGACACCTTTTTAACCCTTTCCCTCATACGACAATACTGTAGCAGACGACTTTGAACATATTTTGTCAAAATATGGAAAATCTCTATATTTGAATGGATAACCTATGACTAAAAGTGGAAAACATTGTGGCAAAAGGAGAAATTGCACGTTCTGTGCAATTTCTTCTTTTGTCACTGTTTTCAAATAGCCGTCTGCTGCAGAGGCGTCAGAAAGCGTCTATATGAGGGAAAGGGTTAAACATTCTATGAAGCAAGAGACATTGGTAGTTTAAAGTGATGTCTTATTTTCTGACTATGTTTTCATCCTTGTATTTAAATTACAGTTCCAATTTTTCATGTTACATTTCTTTCCTTAGATGTTTTCGGATCCAATGACACATAATATATCATTTCAGGAAGGTTGTTTTCAAATTATATCCCTTGTCCATAACTCCTGCCTTCCGCCTCGGTGTTGTAGTGGTAGAGCGTCTGCCTCGGGGGCAGGAGATGTCAGGTTCGATACCCGGCCAGGTCATAACAAAGACTTTAAAAATGGTACTAATGGCTGCCCTCTTTGGCGCTCAGGGTTGCGGGCTTAGCTTTACGACTGACTGGCTGGTGTCAGGATAAATGGACCAGTAGCACTGGTAACTTACCCAGGAAATGCTGTGATATAACTGAAAAACACCCAATCAATATAAATAAAACCAACATAACTCTTCCATTTGTACATCAGCTTACCTTATATGCTATTTATAGAGTCATATGCTTTGAACTTGTCTTTCATGACTATTGTCACTTCTAGAAATTTAGAACTTTTACTTTGTTACATATTCAAAAACATTGGCGGAAGAGAAATTGCTTTTTTTGAGCAATTTAAGTCATTCTCACAATGTTTAGAAAAAAAACATTCGCTGCAAAGGCATCATATGTCATCTATTGAAGGGAAAGATATATGTATATACATGTATATCCTTCCAGCTAACATATAATGTAAATATTATTTTGATGTGTTTTTTTTCCCAGATGTTACGTAAAAGTGAAGAAACCAGGGACTGGCTTAACACAATAGAACCTAGAAATGTCCGGGCTGTAATGAAGCGAGTTGTTGAAGATATTACAGTCATAGATTCACAGGTATTAACCATTTAAGTCTATTTATAATGCATATGCTGTACTTGTGTTGCATACCTTTTCAAATTTAATTGGGTTTGTTCTCAGATGTTTTCAAAGCAGATGATACTTTAGTCTTATAGATAACATCATGCAGTACCTATGCTGCATGGCATTCCAATTGTAATTATTTGCCTCAAATGTTTTCCACTTTTTGTCATAGGTAATCCATTCAATTATAGAGATTTTCTATTTTTTGACAAAATATGTTCACAGTCGTCTGCTGCAGCATTGTCCAATGAGGGAATGGGTTAATTGAAATATAAATATACGTATATATATATATTAAATAGATTTTAAAGCATTGTTGCAAACTGATTCTTTTTTTCATAATTAGCAATTTCTCCTTTTGCCACAATATTTTCAAAACTTGTTGGTTGCAGATGCATCAAAATTCAACATGAGGGAAAGGCTTAACGCTTTCAAACATAAAGACGCTTTCTGACGCCTCTGCAGCAGATGACTATTTGAAAAGTTGTCACGAAAGAAGAAATTGCTCGAAACAAGAAATTTCTCCTTTTGCCCCAATATTTTCAACGTTTTTCAGCCAGTAGACTTTTATTAAGATATTCCATACTTCCCTCTACATGTTTTCAATGTTGTCTGCTGCAGATTTGTTGCGTCATATAGATGCTTTCTGACGCCTCTGCAGCAGACGCCTTTTTGAAACGTGCAATTTCTCCTTTTGCCACAATGTTTTCCACTTTTTGTCATAGGTTATCTATTCAATTATGGAGATTTTCTATGTTTTGACAAAATACGTTCAACGTCGTCTGCTGCAGAATTGTCGTATGAGGGAAAGGGTTAAAGCAGACGGCGTTTTGAAAATAGTGACAAAAGAAGAAATTGCACAGAACGTGCAATTTCTCCTTTTGTCACAATGTTTTCCACTTTTAGTCATAGGTTATCCATCTGACAAAATACGTTCAACGTCGTCTACTGCAGATTTGTCGTATGAGGGAAAGGGTTAATGATATCCTTGGTTCTGCACACAGGTTGGCCAGCTGTATGAGGAAGGGGTGAGAAAAGAGCGGAGCAGTGTCTCAAGTCGTCGGGCACACAGTTATAGCTACGCAGCTTCTCAACAGAAACGAGGCCACTGGAATTTTACACCTAGGTTAGTAACTCAAAGGACTAGATAAGGAGGAGTAAGTTGATCTTTTCCTGCAAATATCTCTCTTATGACTCAACTTAACCTTTTTTTGTGGGTACTCAAAAGAATCGTCTCACTGAGACGATTCTTTTGAGTACCCACAGCATAGGGTTTGATGGTCATATAAGGATTTGGGGGTATAAAATACTCTGAGTAATCCTTTCCTTGATGCAGGGGGACACAAAGGGATCACTTATTTTGTGTTGTCATTAATGCAGGCTGTCACTCCAGGGGTTGTGAGTTTGAATCCCAGCTCGGCCAACATTCTTTCCGATTTTTGACAAAAGTCACTGTGACTAGCGTCATTTATCTTTCACCAATGGCCTTACATTATATGTGGAAAAGCAGCCAGTTACTTCGAAAGAATGTTGTGTGGATTGGCCGCCGTGATATGACTTGAAATATTGTTGAAAACGGCGTTAAGCCCCAATCAATCAATCAATCAATCTGACACTGAGGGGATGCCATTGTAACAACTAGGTTTGAGCCATTGTGTGAAATGGAGAAATTGCACAAATTGAGTAAGTTTGCATTTTCTCCCACAGATGTCACCCCTGTTACAGACTGAACACTTTGACTTTTCCTGATTTTACATATTCATGTCAGATGTTCTATAGCAGACTACTTTAACCCTCCCTTTCCTACTTGCAAAACATTTTGAAGCAGACAACTTTTAAAATAATTACAACATTGATGTTAAAGTCACACAAAAGCAGGTAATGTTAAAAATGGTATGAATTTGCTCCAAATTATGATGATAAAAAAGTGATCTGGAATTTTTTCTCCTTTCATAGTCTCTGGACAAATCTGGATAACTTGTTCGCCAAGGTTGTGATAACTGCTCCTTATTGTTTGCAATTAGGGATTGTTTCAATAAATCTTAACACTTCCATATGATTAATTGAGAATTTACATTAGATCTATATTTTCTTATTTTTTCAGCATAGATAACAGTCTTTTAAGTAATATACAGAAGCTGTTCTCTGAGAAGATTGAAGTGTTTAGTGCAGTGGAATTCTCCAAAGTTTCTGTTTTAACAGGCATCATCAAAATAAGCTTAAAGGTACATGCATGGAATATGAAAATGATTGACCTTAATTTTTGAACAAAGATCACACAATACCAACTCATGAAAACTTGAATGACCAATTTAATATGTGCAAACCAAAGATAACTAAAAAAAAAGCATTTAATCCTTTTCAAACAATGTTTTCAACCTATATTAACCCTTTCTCACATACAGGTGCTTTCTGACATCTTTGCAGCCAGAAGACTATTGAAAACGTTTAGGCGAAAGGAGAAATTGCTCATTATGACCACTATCTCCTTTTTAGCTCGCCTATTCGAAGAAATAGGGGAGCTTATGTTATCACCCCGGGGTCCACGTTGGTGTTGGCGTTGGCGTCCACGTTGCCAGCTTGGTCAAACCTTTGCGTGCAAGGCCTTTTCTCAGACACTTATTCAGGATCATTAGGGGACCGTGTATGTCAAGTCCCATAACTCTGGAATGGATTTTGACTGAATTGTGCCCCTTTTTGGACTTAGAAATTGGGTCAAACCTTTGCGTGCAAGGCCTTTTCTCAGACACTGTGTATGCTGTTGCTTTCAAACTTCACACACTTATTCAGGGTCATTAGGGACCTTGTATGTCAAGTCCCATAACTCTGGAATGGATTTTGACTGAATTGTGCCCCTTTTTCGACTTAGAATTTTGGTCAAACCTTTGCGTGCAAGGCCTTTTCTCAGACACTGTGTATGCTGTTGCTTTGAAACTTCACACACTTATTCAGGATCATTAGGGGACCTTGTATGTCAAGTCCCATAACTCTGGAATGGATTTTGACTGAATTGTGCCCCTTTTTGGACTTAGAAATTGGGTCAAACCTTTGCGTGCAAGGCCTTTTCTAAGACACTGTGTATGCTGTTGCTTTCAAACTTCACACACTTATTCAGGGTCATTAGGGGACCTTGTATGTCAAGTCCCATAACTCTGGAATGGATTTTAACTGAATTGTGCCCCTTTTTGGACTTAGAATTTTGGTCAAACCTTTGCATGCAAGGCCTTTTCTCAGACACTGTGTATGCTGGTGCTTTGAAACTTCACACACTTATTCAGGATCATTAGGGGACCTTGTATGGCGTTGGTATCAGCGTTGCCAGGTTAAGATTTGCATGCAAGTATTTAAAATTTGTGATATCTTGCAATAAATAATAGTGTGTGGTTTTATCTGATACTGATACTGTAAGTCTTGAGTATTATGTTCACTATTGGCATACATCGTATATAAACCAATTTACAGATTTAAAAGGCCTATATGGACTTGGTTAACATTTGCATGGAAGTATTGAAAAGGTGTTTTATCTTGTAATAGGTGATACTGTGTGACTTTACCTAATGCTATAACTGTTCTGAAGTAGGCCCTGATAGACGATGGCCCTGATAGGCGAGCTATATTGTCCTCCGACAACTCTTGTTCCACAATGTTTTCAGCAGAAGACTTTGGAAACGTCTGTTTAAGAATATGGAAAACATCTATAAATAAATGTATAACTATTGAATCAAGTTGAAAACGTGGTTTCAAAAGGATGAATTGCTCGTTTTGAGCCATATCTTCTTTTGTCGCCATGTTTTCAAAAAGCCGTCTGCTGCAGAGGCGTCGAAAAGCGTCTATATGAGGGAAGGTGTTCGGGATAGTATTTCTTGTTCCAAATTCGTTATTTGACCTCCAGACTCTTTATGATAGTTACTCAATAGAATAGACTTTCTGTACCTACACTAATGGGTTTTGTTGGGTAAAAAGGAAAGATAATTTGGGTTGACGACCATTATCAGCTAAACTGCTATGATTCAATATTGTTAACCCTTTCCCACTGTATATTTGTTGTATGTGGTTAAAGGTTTATTTACAAATTTAACATATAAGTAAAATAAGGATGGTTGGGAAAATGAAAATTTATTGACATTGATCAGCTTTTATCTATGTACAAATAAACCCTTTCGTTTACAAGTGAGTAATTATTTTGGCAACTTATAGACCAAATCCCAAAATGAAATAAAGAGGTGACTATTGGAAACTTTCCATCCGTATATTTGCATAGTAATTGAGTTAGAGGCTTGTTCAGGACATACCTCCACAAAAGTGTAAAAAGTCACAAACTGAACTTGGAGACATGTCAAGTCATAGCATATATATAGTCCAGAAGGGCACAGTAGGCGTTACGCTTGTTTCGCAATCGCAATCAAGGTCTTACCATAGATTTCAAACCAGGTCATTTTGAGTCACTAGCCTAGCACTCTACCTTTAACCGTTTCCCTCATACGACAATTCTGCAGCAGACGACTTTAAACATATTTTGTCAAAAAATGGAATATCTCTATAATTGAATGGATAACCTATGTTTAAAAGTGGTAAACATTGTGGCAAAAGGAGAAATTGCTCGTTTTGAGCAATTTCTTTTTTTGTCACTATGTTTTCAAAAAGCTGTCTGCTGAAGAGTTGTCAAAAAGCGTCTATCTGAGGGAAAGGGTTAAGCGACTGTGTATATATTGCTTATTTTGAAAAGGTTTATTTTATGCATTTCAATGTTAATTATGTCTCCCCCATTACATGGGGGTGACATATTGTTTTTGCCCGTTGGTATGCAGGTTGGTCATGACCAGTAGCTGACTCCTATTGATTTTAATGTCAGAAGGTCAAAGGTCAAGGTCATGGTGACCGTGTGAGGTAAAAAATGGTTTCCGCTCAATAACTGAAGAACGCTTTGGCTGAGGAACTCTATACTTGGTATGCAGGTTGGCCATGCCTAGTAGAAGACCCCTATTGATTTTGAGGTCAGTACGTCTAAAGTCAAGGTCACAGTGACCATGAGCTTGAAAGGTCACAGTGACAATGAGCTGATAAATAGTTTTTGCTTGGGCCCAGGAACTTCATACTTGATGTGCAGGTTGGTCACCACCAGCAAATGACCCCTATTAATTTTAAGGTCACTACGTCAAAGGTCAAGGTCACAGTGGTCAAGGTCACATCCGTCACACTTGTTTCCGCTCAATAACTGAAGAACACTTGGGCATAGGATCTTCATACTTGGTATGCAGGTTGGTCATGACCAGTAGATGACTCCTATTGATTTTAATGTCAGAAGGTCAAAGGTCAAGGTCATGGTGACCGTGTGAGGTAAAAAATGGTTTCCGCTCAATAACTGAACAACGCTTGGGCCAAGGAACTCCATACTTGGTATGCAGGTTGGCCATGCCAAGTAGAAGACCCTATTAATTTTGAGGTCAAAGTCAAGGTCACAGTGACCTTGAGCTGAAAGGTCACAGTGACAATGAGCTGAAACATTGTTTTTGCTTAATAACTGTAGAATGCTTTGGCCATGGAAGTTAATACTTGGTGTGCAGGTTGGTCACCACCAGTAGATGACCCCTATTGATTTTGAGGTCACTATAGCTTAAAGGTCAAGGTCATGGTAACCTTCAGCTGAAAAATGGTTTCCTCTCAATAACTAAAGAATGCTTATGTTGAGGAACTTCATACCTGGTGTGCAGGTTGGTCCTAACCAGTAAATGACCTTTATTGAATTTGTTTGATTTTGAGGTCAGAAGGTCAAATACTTGGTGGGCAGCTTGGTCCTAACCTGTAGATGACCCCTATTGATTTTGATGTCAGTAGGTCAAAGGTCAAGGTCGCGGTGACCTTTGGCTGAAAAATGGTTTCCGCTCAATAACTGAAGATTGCTTGGGCCCAGGAACTTCATACTTGGTGTGCAGGTTGGTCACCAGCAGCAAATGACCCCTATTGATTTTGAGGTCACTAGGCCAAAGACCAAGGTCATGGTAACCCTCAGCTGAAAAATAGTTTCCGCTCAATAACTGAGGATTGTCACTGTTGCTTCATCTCCAGTCCAAAACTAAAAAATTCATCTCCATCATTTCTTTTCCTCCCCTACGACCACACAAATGGGGAGACAAGCGCTTTTTCAAAAAAGCAATCTCTAGTTTATATTATTTTCAGACTTTTATGGAATGTGTGAGACTGAGAACATTTGGTCGTTATGGATTACAGCAAATACAGGTTGACACCCACTATTTACAGCTGTATCTTTGGCGATTTGTGTCCGATGAAAAGTAAGTTACATATTTAAACAGCCTGTGATTAATAATCATAATCAGCCTTTCCTCCTTTTGCCAGAATGTTTTCTAATCTATTCAACTATTATGACTTCATCTATAGAACTTTCGTTTGATTTTCAGTGACATTTTCAAAGTCGTGTGCTGCAGATTTGTTGTATGTGGGAAAAAGTAAAGACAGGTTATTTAAATTTTAACCCTTTTCCGCATACAACCAATCTGCAGCAGACATATTTGAAAAAAAAGAGTAGAAAACATTGTGGCAAAACGAGAAATTGCTCATTATGAGCAGTTCTACTTTTTGCTGCCATGTTTTCAAAAGTAGTCTGCTGCAGTGGCGTCTATATGTTAGAAAGGGTCACAAATCATTACCCAATTTTGTCTCAGTTGTTATACTTAAACTTCCTTGGATGTTTTATAAAGCAGATTACTCAATATTGAGATTAAAACCCATTCTCATGTGCAACAAATTTGCTGCTTACGACTTGGAAACCATCTATAAAAGTCTTCAGAATATGGAAAATGCAGATAAATAAAATTACATGTATAATTTATAAAAAACCGGTTGAGAAACTTTGTGGCAAAAAAAGAAATTACTCATTTCAATCAATTTCAATCAATTTTGCCACAATGTTGCAACAAATGCCTCAAAATGGATATACATGAGTGAAAGGGTTAAGTAAATGTTTAATATTAACCATTATATTACAGTTTGGTGCAAGTGTTATTGGATGAGATTGTATGTAGTACAGTACACAGATGCGTTGAGCCCATTATGATGGAACCAAGTGTAAGTCCACTGAAATCCTATAACTATTTTCCCTCTAACAGACCCTTTCTGACCCCTCTGCATCAGCTGACTTTTGAAAACATTGTGACAAAAGGAGAAATTGCTGAATACTATTATAATTATTGCAGGAAAATACAATATTTATGATGATCTGAAAGTAGTATGGCTGATTAATGGTTTTATATACATATGTGCATCCTGGCTTTGATTCCTACTCATGGCGGTCATTGTGGACTGCCCTTGGTCAAGGCTGATTTCCAAGCCTAGTACTGGTTTGTGACTCAGGGACCATTTATGAGTGTTCTGTCACTGTGAAATAACTAAAATAATGTTGAAAACAGAATAAAACCTAATAAACAAAATTATACATTTATAACTGAAATATGGATCAACAGTTTGCTCTATGTGCAATGCACCACCAAGGAATATCCTATTCATATGAGCTAGGCTTCGCAATTTGCGGTCTTTTTGTATCTCCATAACAGAATAGTAGAATTGCTGATATAACAATTGAAGGTTTTTATACAAACAGGCTACGCTCGCTCATCATGAGCAAGATCTTCATTTGCCACAATGTTGTCCGCAAGTGGGAAAGGGAAGCGTTAAAGTTACGTCATCTATATATATAAAAAAAAAAAAAATCCCCTAGTACAGGCGGATTTAGAAGCATCTTCAGAACTTATGTTAACTTTGTTGGAAAAGAAGAAATAACCCAAAATGCAAATTTCACCTTTCCCTGAATGTCCTTATCCCTTTCCCTCATACGTCAATTCTGCAGCAGACGACTTTGAACATATTTTTTTCAAAAATAGAAAATCTCTATGACTATAGGTGGAAAACAATGTGGCAAAAGGAGAAATTGCTTATTTTGAACAATTTCTTCTTTTGTCACTATGTTTTCAAAATGCCTTCTGCTGCAGAGGCGTCAGAAAGCATCTATATGAGGGAAAGGGTTAACTTTGTATCAAAATCATATCACCAATTACTAGATGTTGCAAGTTGTTTCGCTGACAGTTATTTTTGAAGCAGAAATGTTTTAACCCTTTCCCACATACAGACGCTTTGCAACAGTTTTCAACTATTGTCTCATTAATAGATACTTTTTTTTTATTTTGCTAAGATGTTTTCAAGATTGTTTGTTGCAGATTTGTTGTATGTGATAGATTGTTAAAATATACATGCTAAATGTTTTTCATATCATTTTTTTTCTTCTTCAGGTGATTGAATTGATATGTGAACGAGGATAAAAGCTGCAGTTTAACAGTGTTAAACATGGTTTAACACAATATATAAGTTCCTGAATTGTGAATGGTTGCTATTAACACTTTCCTTATAAATTATATATTTAATTTCCTGCATTAGCCTATAAAATTGAAATTATTTGAGAAAGAGGGTGAACTTCTCACAGAGATTAATGTCCCCCTTTCCTTAAATGTTTCCTGCTTTTCTTTGTTACAGACATTATTTAAACAGTGGAAAAAGGGGAATTTTCCAAACAAGAAATTCTTCTTTCCCCCAATGTTTATGAATGTAATGAAATATAGTTTCAATTTTCAATACTTTCAAAGCAGATGAACCTATCAAATGTATCGGGTAGCTTGTTAGAGCCTAAAGGGACCATTGTTTTGTTTTATTTAATTGTGCAATATGTTTTATGTTTAACCCTTTCCCTCATACAACAATGCAGCAGAGGATTTTGAACAAATTTTGTCAAAAAATAGAAAATCTTTATAATTGGATGGATAACCTATGACTAAAAGATGAAAACATTGTGACAAAAGGAGTAATTGCTTGTTTTGAGCAATTTCTTCTTTTGTCACTATGTTTTCAAAAAGATCTCTGCTGCAGAGGCGTCAGAAAGCGTCTATATGACGGGAATGGTTAACTTTAATAGAGTTCTATATGAAATAAAACGTTTAGTAACTTTATTACCTGTATGTTTGTTGTCAATGTTCTTACTCTTTGTATATAAGTTAAATGTGTCCTGCTTCCAGTTGGCCATGTTTTTTAACGGATCTGAATGATTTTAACAATCTTAGTAGAGGGTCAGCAAAGAAACAGTAGTTCCACAATAACATGAAATCCGTCTCATACATTTTGAAAAGAAGATTTTTAAAAGTTTTTACTATACAAATACAAGGAAAAGCTCTGCCCAGCTTGTTGTCATGTTTTTCAATGGATCAGAATAATATGAACGGGCAACCAGTTGTCAAATTGAGCCAATTTTGTTTAAATAGTTGGCATTTTCCTTCCTTCTGATGCCAAAGCAACCAAAGATCTATATAGAATTGAAAGATGACCACCTAAATAGCATTCCTGTGAATTCTTTCGAAACTGGTCATTTGGATAAGGCACTGGCAGATGGTGAGTGAACACAACAGCTTGCCCTGCATGTCAGCTATAAACTAGGTTCCAAGATTAAAACCATGTGGACACTCTTGAGGTCAATCTGGATGAAACTTGGAAAGAATGTTAGTCTTAATAATATCTAGGTCAAGAATAAATATAAGTTGTGTTGGGATGATATATTTTTTTCCGCAATTTCTGCTTTTCTCACAATGTTTTAAAAATCAGGGGTCAAATATTGTTTGACAACACATTTAATCATTCAGTGACTCCAGAATACTGAATGCCAAGAAATGATATAAATACTATTTTAGTTTAAACTTATTTATTTTACATCGATTGCAAAACAAGCTTTAAGCTCATATTAATCACGCTCGATGTCTGCTTCCTGACTACTTAACCAGTACTCACGCCGTTTGTGTGGAAAAGTCCCAAAGGCAGATTCGATCCTAGGACCTTTGGTACAAGAGGCCGACGTTCTACCTCGACGCTCTACCTCTGTACCACTGTCTTCCACAAACAAATATTATCATAAAATGAATGTTGAAATGATAGGAAATACAAATATACTGAAAGAAAGATGATAAAACAGCATTATGCTATTCTTTTCATGAATACAAATATAATACAACCAGATTTCTCAATAATGTAAAATAGAAATGGTATTCCACAGATGCTATGTCATTATGTGCTGAATAATTCCATGACAAAAATTGTTGGAAATGAATACATGTGTTGCCTGCCAAAAAAAATAGCAAAGCATAAATGACAATAAATAAGTGATCCCTATCTGTCCCCCAGCAGCCAAGCCCTGGTAGCTCAGCCAGTAGCGACGCGGGCAATCTAGGAATTGTAACTTCGAATTCCAGCTTGGACAAGGTTCCTTCCGACGTTTGACAAAAGTCACTATGACATGCGTTATTCGTTTTTCACCAATGGGCTAACAGTCTATGTGGAAAAGCAGTCAGTTGCTTGGAAAGTATGTTGTGTGGAGTACTGGTGTGAGAAAGCCATGAAACACACGAGTAGGTGAACTGGTCGCCATGATATAACTTAAAAATTGTTGAAAACGGCGTTAAACTATAATCAATCAATCATTCCCTGTAAAGACCTCTTGTAATGAAATGAAATTATAGAGACTTTTCCTTGAAAGGACCAGTACTTGACCTCTAGTTGAGTAAGAGACACTTGAAAGCACCTAAGAACAATCCAGAACCCAGACTGCAATTTGAACATCAGACCTTTTGATTGACAATCGCGTTCACCACTAGACAACTCAACTCTTGTACAATCGACTGTTGAATAGCTATTTCATTCTAAAAATAAACGTATCTGTTTCTAAACATACTTGTCTCAGATTTTAAACCGATAAAAAGTTGAAAGATTCAAGTACAGCAATTTCTCCCATTCCCACATTTTGTCTATTGCATTATTTTGTTTTTCGCTCACCTGAGTATGAAATACTCAAGGTGAGTTATTGTGATGGCCTTTTGTCCGTTGTCCTTCGTCCAATACATCTCCTCTGTAACCAGTTAGTCAATTGGGATGACATTTCACAGAAAAGATTCTCTATGTCATCATCAAAGTTGCTTCAAATTGTTTATCCATCAGGGAGCAGGACTGCTCTTCCATATATATGGCTATAGTGAAATGTTTAAAAATCTTCTCCTCCAATAGTATCAGGCCGATTTCCAAATAGTTTTGTAGAAATGTTCCTTGGGTGACCCTCTATCATTTTCCTTCAAGCCATATTGATTGGTAAAACCATGGCCATTGGTGACATTCTTACTGATTCTTTTAGGTCATGTTGATTGGTCAAAAACGTGATCGCCAGGGGGTGGGCTAGTTTGCCTTATAGTAACAGATCTTCTCCCCTGAAAGTATATGGTTGATTTCCAATTGAGTTGGTTGACCTGTTCCTTTTGTGAACCCACTCCTTATTCCTTAAAGCCATGTTGAATGGTCAAATGACATGGGAACCAGGGCCTGGGGCTGTTTTACCCTTTATGCCCAGAATGTAAGATTAAGCAAATATTGTTTGATTTTGAAATAATAACTGGTACATTAACATTTTGTTGGAGACTTTTTAAGTCATATATTTTGGCAAAAGACAGAGAACATAAGGTGTGGGATTTTTAATATTTAATATTAAATGATGAAAAAAATCTATTTGCGAGAGTAATAAATGGCTCGTCAAGTCATTTTACATTTGAAAATATCCACAACATTTTCGATTTTACATATACCAATTATAATGTATAGCGTTCTTTCATATCGAACATGAGAAAAGTGAGTCAAATTATTTTGACGCATCTGCACTCTATGGCAGACGAGATCTAAAAATATTACGGTAAAAGGAGAACAAAGCAATATGTCTGTTTTAAAAATTTTGAACTCCGTATTTTGTACCTAGGTTTTCAATGTATACTGGCCTGTCCCATATACAATAAATCTTCATTATCAGACGACTTTGGAAACTCTTAGGCAAACATGGATTACCTCTATAAATAAGACAATACATTGCGTATAGGGCTGTACACTTACTGGCAAAGGGAGATACGGCCACAATGTTTTAGCTGACATCAGCACGAAGATCTCAAAATGAGCTATTTTGATCACTTTCCGTCCGTCATCTGCCATCCGTCGTTCGTAAACAAATGCTTCAAATGACTTCTCCTCTTAAACCGCTCGGCCAGTTTTGATGACATTTCACAGGGATGTTGTTTGTGTGGTGCCCTTTCAAAAATTGTTGCAGTGCCGTTAAACTCATTCATTCTCTTATAAAAATAAAGTTATAAAACATTTACTAAGATGAGCGATTATGGGCCATATTGGCCCTCTTGTTTCATGAAGTCGTCACCTACTGTTGCGTCAGAATTCGTCTGCACTGTGGGATAGGGTTGAATCGTCCCATCACGGAAAAGTTTAAAAATCAATATCATATAAATGTACATTGGTTCAATATCATACAAGATTACTTTCCAGTGTTATTTCAATTGTCACGTAATGGGTTTCTTAACCCTTTCACTGCCGAAATTCACAAAGCCCACTTGTTCATGTTGAATATTGGACCACTCCATTTTTCGTCCAACAGAAAATTTAGTAAAATTTAACGTCCAAGTAGCAATTAATACAGATTTCAGGAGATACTGCTCGTTACGAGCTGCCTCGCCTGAATCTTCGTTATTTTTAAAGGCCTTTAATTTCCTTTGGCAGCTAAAGAGTATCTGATGCAATAAATGACGATTCGGATTTGATATATATGAGCCGTCCCACGAGAAAACCAACAGTATATGGACTCGGCGTAAAACATCGACCAAGATCAGCCTAAGCATGTCGCGCAGGGTAACCCGGACGCACAGTGTTCGCCTTCTGTAGATTTTCTGTTTCAGGAATCATACCTCTATACCTCTATCCGCTTGAGACGGAATGTGTCGGCCTGGATTAGCATGTGCGGATTGCGCAGGCTGATCTGGACTGATACATTACGCAGAGTCAAAAATGTTGGTTTTCTCGTCGGACGGCTCATATTTGGATATAATTGCTTTGAATGTTTATAGATAAAGCCACAAGGTTTATATATGTAGAGGTCTATTCATAAACACAGTGTTTGGTATTGTTATTTCGTTAACATATCATTTTTGACAAGGACACAAGTGGTCCCGATATAGATGCCAGTTCAAACATTATGAGACACCCATATGTATGACCCATATTGAACCCATATACACTTCCCATATTGGTCCTCATGCGTAGAGGCGGAATACTGTTAAACCAAAAGCAGTTTTCGAACAATGCTCTATAAACAAGTTATATCTTGCAACGAGCAGATTGTTTGAAATATAATACTGGTATAATTAACTTTTTGTTTCCATGTCTCATGTTTATTTTTAGAACAATATGGGTTTTTTAGAAATGACGTGTTAGCCGGAACTACTTGTCTAAAAATAAATCCCCCGTCAATGTAAACAAATCGGGAAAACCAGCAATCATTTGATAAACAAAAACAGATAAAGCTTCAAATAAACGATATTTTAATTAAAATATGTAACAAACTTTGTCATAAAATCAATACAAAAACTAATATGCATATAAAGTGTCGTTTTATTAAACACGACACCCTTCGCCTTTCCCCCCATTTAGCAGACGATTCATTTGTCAACAAAAAATAATGTCATCGGTCGGGAATTTCACTCTGTCTCTCGAAGATTTGCTCGATGGAGTTGTGTTAAACATTGGCACATTTAATGTCTATCCTTCTCAGCAATCGTATCATCCAAATAACTGATCATCTTTAACATTGAACAAATGTCCGAGTTTTTTCCTTCACATTGTCATAGCCTACTCGCTACTGATGATGTGCCAAGGGTAGCTGAAGCGACGGTTGATAGGGAGGATAGTTAATGTATGTTTATTTTTCTAATTGATGTTTTAATGTTATCTGGTACAAAAATTAGTAATCACAACATACTGTATATCTTCAAATAAGGAGCGCTATTTACAACATATACACATTAAAAAAAAAAGAAAAAAAAAAAGCATAACACAAAATTGTAAAATAAGTAAAAGACTATTTACAAAAATAAAATAATAACATTTTTAAAATACAGGTTTTTATCACAAATTTTTCCAAGATCGCTAGGTCGATATTGATCCTGGTGTGTTCCTTAAATCTACATGCGGAAAGTTAGGATCCATTCTATACGTTCCGGATATGTAAATCGTCTTCTGGGACCTCCTTCAACACTCGTTATCCGTGGATTATCTTCCTTTTCCATGATAGATAAAGCTTTTTTTCGAAACACAAACGGGGTATCATACAAGATATACTGTTCTATCTGTTCAATCGGGATACGCTGGCCTTTATATTTTTCGAATATGACATCAGCCACTTTTGTGTTGTCCTGCATGTTGGACAGATTCAATATATGCCCTTTACGGATTATGTCATAGTCTGAAAATTTCATTTCCAGTTCATACTGTGTACATCTATTCATGGCTTCTTTCATGTTTTTGTAGTTTGACTTATGTCCGGTCAGAAAAACTAGGTGGTAAATGGTTACGTTACGTTCTCCTCTCATCTCAAACATGATGGAGAGATCTTCCCTGGAATTCTGCTCAAGTGCCCTCTGAAAATGAATGGCACAATTCTGTATGTTACCACTTGTCGAGGTGTAACCAGTTGGCATGCTCCTGAGACGTTTCTTTAAATAGCATACGAATCCGGGATCAATCATGCTGTCTGACGTTTGCGGCAATTTGATGCCATAAAGTTTCGCAATGTGCCCTGGTTCCTTTGATATAAATCGGTTTACAGACCCACTCATAAAGTTCATTAAGAACGTTTTGTTCTCACCACCAAGAAACTTTTCAATTGATTTCATAGGTGTTTGACTGAAACCAAACGGGTCGACAAAAGTGAAACAGGCGCGGCGATGTAAGCTTTCTTCCAGAAACGATTCGCTAAAATCTGCAAATGAGCAATTGATTATTGTACAAGAAATGTTTGTCGCATTCATAATGAAACCCCTGGATCCTATTTTTCTTACAGTATAATCTTCGCCGAAGAAATTGAATATCGTGTCAACATTGTTAACAAGCATGTTGAATATTTTTCGGTCTTCTTCCACGAAAATCAATGATGCCGTGCTAGTAGAGATGAATACGTGTTCAAAAATATCAGCTTCAATGTCCTCTACAAAAATCAATTCTCTTCTTTCAGACTCATCTTCGAAGTTCCAAACCTTGTCCTGATTATCGTTTTCCTGTTTGTAGTAAAAGTTTAATGTGACCATCAGAGATATCAGTGGTGAACCGTATTGATCTATCTCATGAGGCCACCCGATATCGTATTTCCCCTCCCCAGCGAATCCGTCAATTATGACAAATCCATCGATCATTTGTCCGAATCGAATAGTCCTAAAATATGACAAGGGTACAAATGCCTGCAGAAACTTCTTTAGAATTACTCGTTTAATATGTCCATGCGGTTTATCTTTTTCGAAAAAATGTCTCGATGTTGCCATTGTGACCTTTTGATATATGTCTTTGTAAAACTATACGTTCCCTATCGTTAATTTTCGTCAAAGTATTCAAATTGGAATAACGATCCTCTCTCGTTTGATTTGTTTGCCAATATGACAGCAGGAACGACACATGTATTAATATTTAGAAATTAAAACATTCCAATTGTAATAACGTTCCTCTCTCGTCGCCGCAATTTGTAGGTGTCTTGCTTCTGTAAGTTTATTGTAAACGATCCTCTCTTGTTGGATATGTTGTTAAGTGTGATTGCAGGATCGTTGACAATCCTTGATCGTCCTAGATGACACGGATTTCTTGGATTTCCAGAATACATGGATTTCTTGGTTTTCCAGAATACATGGATTTCTTGGTTTTCCAGAATACATGGATTTCTTGGATTTCCAGAATACACGGATTTCTTGGATTTCCAGAATATCTACATAGTCCGCGTGCAGTGGACACCGTGCAACAACGACACCGATCTTAGGGATGAAACTCAAGCAAATTTCATTGCAACAACGACAGAGAATATTTCGTACTTCGCTAGTTAAATGTACGTTAACTCGACTTGTCTCTGTAAAACTATACGTTCCCTATCGTTAATTTTCGTCAAAGTATTCAAATTGGAATAACGATCCTCTCTCGTTTGATTTGTTTGTCAATATGACAGCAGGAACGACACATGTATTAATATTTAGAAATTAAAACATTCCAATTGTAATAACGTTCCTCTCTCGTCGCCGTTATTTGTCGGTGTCTTGCTTCTGTAAGTTTATTGTAAACGATCCTCTCTTGTTGGATATGTTGTTAAGTGTGATTGCAGGATCGTTGACAATCCTTGATCGTCCTAGATGACACGGATTTCTTGGATTTCCAGAATACATGGATTTCTTGGTTTTCCAGAATACATGGATTTCTTGGTTTTCCAGAATACATGGATTTCTTGGTTTTCCAGAATACACGGATTTCTTGGCTTTCCAGAATACACGGATTTCTTGGATTTCCAGAATATCTACATAGTCCGCGCGCGTTTGAATAAGAGTTGCATCTAGTGATTTTGGGTAATAATGCATCTGCAACCAATGTACACTGAAGACGTGGGGGAGTGCATCCACGTAGCCTCACACATCAACATGTGATTAAGCCTTACATATCTTTGATGAGTCTGTGAGTTACCCACAATACTGGGTTTAAAATAACAATACAATCAACATTGTTGAAACGCTTTCCCACATACAATAAATTTGAATTCGATCATTTTGAAAAGATCTTTGCAGAAATATAAAAAAATCTCTTTAAAAGAAAGGATAACTATTGCTAAGAGTGGTAAACATTACATTTATATCCAGCAAAATGAGAAATTGCTCTCTTTAAACAACTTCTGATTTTGTCAACAATTTGTTAAGAGAATAGTATAGAACGATAGTATATTTATTGAATAAGGTTGAAAACATTGTGTGAAAAATGAGAAATTGCTCATTGTGGGCAATTACTACTTTTGCCATTTTATTTTCATAAATTGTTTATTGCAGATGCCTCTAAATCCGCCTGTATGTACGAAATGGTTCTAATTAAGCAAGTGCGAACGTCTTTTTAAACGGTTAACCTCTGTTGCTTTGAAAACAATATAGGACAAACAAATTGAAGCATTTAAATTGATTTTGATACAAGTATTGAGTAGACAAAAAGAGAGATATCTGTTTTAGAAATTTCTAAATTTGTCTGCTATTATTTTATAAGGGCATCTGCATGTAAGTGTTTATCAAAGTTTTATCTTGGATAATAACATCTCACCGACATAAATCATGCAAATAACTGGGCATAAAAATATTCAGTCAGTAATGACTTATTCAACAATATGTAATGCAAATACAAAAAGTGTTCCAATATTTTGGCAAGAAATATTAGTTCCAGCAAAAATGAAGAGGTTACCATCAAGGTGAACATCATCTGGATATTACTTCCTGTTCGAGCAGTTATAGTGTAGAGAGTCTGAATAATGGCAATCCACAGCAAGTCGTTGTTCCGCCTGTACCCACTGTACCGGCACACAATATTCCCAATCTGAACATCTCAACAACGAACAATAGTGCTGTAACACCAATATTTTATGGAGTTGTGTTAAACATTGGCACATTTAATGTCTATCCTTCTCAGCAGTCGTATCATCCAAATAATTGATCATCGTTAACATTGAACAAATGTCCGAGTTCTTTCCTCCACATGTTTATTACTCGACCTACTCGCTACTGATGATGTGCGTCCTTCGAAGGTCAGCTGAAGCGACGGTTGATAGGGAGGATGGTTAATGTATGTTATTTTTCTAAATGTATGAGATTAAAAACATTTTGTGGTGTAAAAGTTCAAATCAGCTGGCTAATTGCATGACAAAACAAGTTGCATCTGCATTATTGTTACTCAATGTGCTTCAGAATGGACAGATGATTGATGAGTTCATATAGACCGTTATAATCTATAATGAGAACAGTTGTGTAAACAAGACTCACATCTCTGATATCAAGTTATGACAATTTTATTTCGTTACAAGTTCTTTCTTCACATTTTACTTATTTTGTTAGTTGGAATTTCTTCACAGTGTGTAACCATAAAAAGAAAAGTATAATTAATGTTGATCACTGTATTTCTATTGGTCTAAGGGAGATAACCCATGCGGCCTTATTAGTTTATTATTGGGTTATGTTTGCTTAGATATTCTTCAGTGTAGAGTTTGGTGGTTAACCCTTTCCCTCATACGACAATTCTGCAGCAGACGATTTTAAACATATTTTGACAAAAAATAGAAAATCTCTATAATTGAATGGATAACCTATGACGAAAAGGGGAAAACATTGTGGCAAAAGGTTAAATTGCTTGTTTTGAGCAATTTCTTCTTTTGTCACTATGTTTTCAAAAAGCGTCTACATGAGGGAAAGGGTTAAACAAAAGCTGATGTTTCAGCGATGTTTAAGTGATATTAATTTGATCCGAGTGTTATCACTTTTGTCAAATGTCGGAAAGAATGTGGGCCGAGCTGGGGTTCAAACTCACAACCCCTTGATTGACGGCTCGCGTCAATACAGGGGCTCGGCACGGAGACACATAGAGATAATCT
Source organism: Serripes groenlandicus (assembly GCA_031761405.1). Lineage (NCBI taxonomy): Eukaryota > Metazoa > Mollusca > Bivalvia > Cardiida > Cardiidae > Serripes > Serripes groenlandicus. Next base: position 67,501 of record JASEVX010000366.1, read on the forward strand.
CCCTGTCGTCTGTCTGTATGTTCATCAAGCTTTTACTTACTGACATATTGTAAGGCAACATTTGATTGTGTTCCTTCAACACTCAGTTTCCACAATGTTTTTAATTCTGTATCAAAATAATACCTTTCATTGTAAGATGTTTAATTTTATTTAATTTTTGACATTATTTCTATAAAAAAGTTATATCATGTATAACTTAATCTTTTCCCACATACAAAAAGGTGCAGATGACTTTAAAAAAATCTAGGTTAAAGATGATAAATATCTTTAAAAGAAAAATATAAATATATACATTAAATAGATTTTAAAGCATTGTTGCAAACTGATTCTATTTTCATAATGAGCAATTTCTCCTTTTGCCACAATATTTTCAAAACTTGTTGGTTGCCGATGAAACAAAATTCAACATGAGGGAAAGGCTTAATCCTTTCGCACATATAGATGCTTTCTAATGTCTCTGCAGCAGACAACATTTTGAAAACGTCACAAATGAAGTAATTGCTAAAAACAAGCAATTTCTCCTTTTGCCACAATGTTTTCAAAGTCGTCTGCTGAAGATTTGTTGTATGTGGGAAAGGCTTAACCCTTTCCCTCATATAGACGCTGTCTGACGTCTCATCAGCAGACGCCTTTTTGAAAACATAGTGACAAAAGAAGGTCACTATGTGACACAATGTTTTCCACTTTTTGTCATAGGTTATCTATTCAATTATGGAGATTTTCTATGTTTTGACAAAATACGTTCAACGTCGTCTGCTGCAGAATTTTGTCGTATGAGGGAAAGGGTTAATGATATCCTTTGGTCTGCACACAGGTTGGCCAGCTGTATGAAGAAGGGGTGAGAAAAGAGCGGAGCAGTGACTCAAGTCGCCGGGCACACAGTTATAGCTACGCAGCTTCTCAACAGAAACGAGGCCACTGGAATTTTACACCTAGGTTAGTAACTCAAAGGTCTAGATAAGGAGGAGTAAGTTGTTCTTTTCTCACAAATGTCTCTCTTATGACTCAACTTAACCCTTGTTGTGGGTACTCAAAAGAATCGTCTCACTGAGACGATTCTTTTGAGTACCCACAGCATAGGGTATGATGGTCATATAAGGATTTGGGGATGTGAAATAATCTTCTTATTGAGAGCTCTGAGTAACCATTTCCTTGATGCAAGCAACTCTCCGCCTTTGCAGGAGGGCACAAAGGGATCACTTATTTTTTTGGCAGGCAACAATTACATGTATTCTTTCTAACACTGAGGGGATGCCATTGTAACAACTAGGTTTGAACCATTGTGTGAAATGGAGAAATTGCACAAATTGAGTAAGTTTGCATTTTCTCCCACAGGTGTCAGCCCCTGTTACAGACTGAACACTTTGACTTTTACTGATTTTACATATTCATGTCAGATGTTCTATAGCAGACTACTTTAACCCTCCCTTTCCTACTTGCAAAACATTTTGAAGCAGACAACTTTTAAAATAATTACAACATTGATGTTAAAGTCACACAAAAGCAGAAAAAGAAACTGGCAAAAAAAGAAATTACTCATTTCAATCAATTTCAATCAATTTTGCCACAATGTTGCAACAAATGCATCAAAATGGATATACATGAGTGAAAGGGTTAAGTAAATGTTTAATATTAACCATTATATTACAGTTTGGTGCAAGTGTTATTGGATGAGATTGTATGTAGTACAGTACACAGATGCGTTGAGCCCATTATGATGGAACCAAGTGTAAGTCCACTGAAACCTATAACTACTTTCCCTCTAACAGACCCTTTCTGACCCCTCTGCATCAGCTGACTTTTGAAAACATTGTGACAAAAGGAGAAATTGCTGAATACAAATAATTCATCCTTTTGCCACAAAAGTTTTCTTTTCTTTTTTCAGTAATTAATTTATTATACTCTCATTTATACAGATTTTCTGTTTTTGCCTAAACGTTTTAAATGTCTTCTGCTGTAGATTTGGTGTATGTGGGAAAGGATTAACTACTTTTTTCCTTTGATTTTCAACCTGTTCTCACATGCAGACACATCGGCATCAGATGACTTGAGGTATTTCAATGAGCAATTTCTAGATTAGAACAATGTTTTTCCATCATTATTATATTTCATTTGAGATTTTCTATATCCTTGCCCTTTAAAATTGTTTTGGTTGCAATCTTTAATTATGTTGTTTTCACAGCATGAAAATAACAGACTCTGATGAAATTTAGTTCACATTTTCATGAAAAGTAACCTCACACAAATTTCCACAACTTATAATATTATAATGATTGCAGGAAAATACAATATTTATGATGATCTGAAAGTAGTATGGCTGTTCCAACAATTAATTGTTTTATATACATATTTGCATCCTGGCTTTGATTCCTACTCATGGCGGTCATTGTGGACTGCCCTTGGTCAAGGCTGATTTCCAAGCCTAGTACTGGTTTGTGACTCAGGGACCATTTATGAGTGTTCTGTCACTGTGAAATAACTAAAATAATGTTGAAACAGAATAAAACCTAATAAACAAAATTATACATTTATAACTGAAATATGGATCAACAATTTGCTCTATGTGTGCCATGCACCACCAAGGAATATCCTATTCATATGAGCTATACTTGGCAATTTGCGGTCTTTTTGTATCTCCATAACAGAACAGTAGAATTGCTGATATAACAATTGAAGGTTTTTATACAAACAGGCTACGCTCGCTCATCATGAGCAAGTTTTTCATTTGCCACAATGTTGTCCGCAAGTGGGAAAGGGAAGCGTTAAAGTTAAGAGATCGATATATATAGTAGTACAGGCGGATTTAGAAGCATCTTCAGAACTTATGTTAACTTTGTTGGAAAAGAAGAAATAACCCAAAATGCAAATTTCACCTTTCCCTGAATGTCCTTATCCCTTTCCCTCATACGTCAATTCTGCAGCAGACGACATTGAACATATTTTTTTAAAAAAATAGAAAATCTCTATAATTGAATGGATAACCTATGACTAAAAGTGGAAACAATGTGGCAAAAGGAGAAATTGCTTATTTTGAACAATTTCTTCTTTTGTCACTATGTTTTCAAAATGCCATCTGCTGCAGAGGCGTCAGAAAGCATCTATATTAGGGAAAGGGTTAACTTTGTATCAAAATCATATCACCAATTACTAGATGTTGCAAGTTGTTACACTGACAGTTATTTTTGAAGCAGAAATGTTTTAACCCTTTCCCACATACAGACGCTTTGCAACAGTTTTCAACTATTGTCTCATTAATAGATACTTTTTTTTTTTGCTAAGATGTTTTCAAGATTGTTTGTTGCAGATTTGTTGTATGTGATAGATTGTTAAAATATACATGTTAAATGTTTTTCATATCATTTTTTTTTTTCTTCAGGTGATTGAATTGATATGTGAACGAGGACAAAAGCTGCAATTTAACACTGTTAAACATGGTTAAACACAATATATAAGTTCCTGAATTGTGAATGGTTGCTATTAACACTGTCCTTATAAATTATATATTTAATTTCCTGCATCAACCTATAAAATCGAAATTATTTGAGAAAAAAGGTGAACTTCTCACAGAGATTAATGTCCCCCTTTCCTTAAATGTTTCCTGCTTTTCTTTGTTACAGACATTATTTAAACAGTGGAAAAAGGAGAATTTTTGTCAGTATGTTTTCAAAAAATGTATGCTGCAGAGTCGTCAGAAAGCGTCTAAATGACGGAAAGGGTTAACTTTAATAGAGTTCTATATGAAATAAAACGTTTAGTAACTTTATTACCTGTATGTTTGTTGTCAATGTTCTTACTCTTTGTATATAAGTTAAATGTGTCCTGCTTCCAGTTGGCCATGTTTTTTAACAGATCTGAATGATTTTAACAATCTTAGTAGAGGGTCACCAAAGGAGCATTAGTTCCACAATAACATGAAATCCATCTCATACATTTTGAAAAGAAGATTTTTAAATGTTTTTACTATACAAATACAAGGAAAAGCTCCGCCCAGCTTGTTGTCATGTTTTTCAATGGATCAGAATCATTTGAACGGGCAACCAATTGTCAAATTGAGCTAATTTTGTTTAAATAGTTGGCATTTTCCCTCTTTCTGATGCCAAAGCAACCAAATATCTATATAGAACTGAAAGATGACCACTTAAATAACATTCCTGTGAATTCTTTCGAAATTGGTCATTTGGGTAAGGCACTGGCAAATGGTGAGTGAACACAACAGCTTGCCCTGCATGTGAGCTATAAACTAGGTTCCAAGGTAAAAACCATGTGGACACTCTTGAGGTCAATCTGGATGAAACTTAGACAGAATGTTAGTCTTAATGATATCTAGGTCAAGAATAAATATAAGTTGTGTTGGGATGAAATCATTTTTTTTCGCAATTTCTGCTTTTCTCACAATGTTTTAAAAACCAGGTGTCAAATATTGTGACAACACATTTAATAATTCAGTGACTCCAGAATACTGAATGCCAAGAAATGATATAAATACTATTTTAGTTTAAACTTATTTATTTTACATCGATTGCAAAACAAGCTTTAAGCTTATATTAATCACGCTCGATGTCTGCTTCCTGGATACTTAACCAGTACTCGCGCCGATTGTGTGTAAAAATCCCAAAGGCAGATTCGATCCTAGGACCTTTGGTACAAGAGGCCGACGTTCTACCTCGACGCTCTACCTCTGTACCACTGTCTTCCACACAATTTTTATTATTTTAAAATGAATGTTGAAATGATAGGAAATACAAATATACTGAAAGAAAGATAATAAAACAGCATTATGTTATTCTTTTCATGAATACAAATAAAATACAACCAGATTTCTCAATAATGTAAAACAGAAATGGTATTCCACAGATGCTATGTCATTATGTGCTGAATAATTCCATGACAAAAATTATTGGAAATAAATACATGTGTTGCCTGCCAAAAAAAATAGCAAAGCATAAATGACAATAAATAAGTGATCCCTATCTGTCCCCCAGCAGCCAAGCCCTGGTAGCTCAGTCAGTAGCGACCCGGGCAATCCAGGAGTTATAACTTCGAATTCCAGCTTGAACAAGGTTCTTTCCGACGTTTGAAAAAAGTCACTATGACATGCGTTATTCGTTTTTCACCAATGGGCTAACAGTCTATGCGGAAAAGCAGTCAGTTGCTTGGAAAGTATGTTGTGTGGAGTACTGGTGTGAGAAAGCCATGAAACACATGAGTAGGTCGCCATGATATAACTTGTATATCATGTACAAGCAACGGACAGTTGCAGATAAATTCAAGAGACATGAGATAGATTCAATGGAGTTCTGGTGCAATAGCCTAAGTCTTTCCGAAAAGATCCCTTGGTTCTTAAACGTGCATAGTGTATAGCACAGATACACGCGAGGCACGTTTTCCTTGAAAGGACCAGTACTTACCCTCTAGTTGAGTAAGAGACACTTGAAAGTACCTCAGAAAAATCCAGAACCCAGACTGCGATTTGAACATCAGACCTTTTGATTGACAATCGCGTTCACCACTAGACAACTCAACTATTGTACAATCGACTGTTGAAGAGCTATTTCATTCTAAAAAAACGTATCTGTTTCTAAACAAACTTGTCTCGGATTTTAAACCGATAAAAAGTTGAAAGATTCAAGTACAGCAATTTCTCCTATTCCCACATTTTGTGTATTGCATTATTTTGTTTTTCGCTCACCTGAGTATGAAATACTCAAGGTGAGTTATTGTGATGACCTTTTGTCCGTTGTCCTTCGTCCAATACATCTCCTCTTTAACCAGTTAGTCAATTTGGATGAAATTTCACAGAAACGATTCTCTATGTCATCATCAAAGTTCCTTCAAATTGTTTATCCATCAGGGAGCAGGACTGTTCTTCCTTATATGGCTATAGTGAAATGTTTAAAAATCTTCTCCACCAAGAGTATCAGGCCGATTTCCAAATAGTTTTGTAGAAATGTTCCTTGGGTGACCCTCTATCATTTTCCTTCAAGCCATATTGATTGGTAAAAACATGGCCGCCAATTCTTACTAATTCTTTTAGGCCATGTTGATTGGTCAAAAACGTGGTCGCCAGGGGGTGGGCTAGTTTGCCTTATAGTAACAGATCTTCTCCCCTAAAAGTATCTGGCTGATTTCCAATTGAGTTGGTAGACCTGTTCCTTTTGTGAACCACTCCTGATTCCTTCAAGCCATGTTGAATGGTCAAATGACATGGGAACCAGGGCCTGGGGCTGTTTTACACTTTATGCCCAGAATGTAAGATTTTGAAATAATAACTGGTACATTAACATTTTTTTCGAAACCTTTTAACCCTTTCCCTCATATAGACGCTTTCTGACGCCTCTGCAGCAGACAGATTTTTGAATATATAGTGACAAAAGAAGAAATTGCACAAAACGTGCAATTTCTTCTTTTGCTACAATGTTTTCCACTTTTTGTCATAGGTTATCCATTCAATTAGGGAGATTTTCTATTTTTTGACAAAATACCTTCAAAGTCGTCTGCTGCAGAATTGCCGTTTGAGGGAAAGGGTTAAGTTTTGACAAAAGACAGAGAACATAGGGTGTAGAATTTTCAACCTTGTGGAAGTGGAGCTATACTTGTCCTCCTGACCACAAAATAAGTTATTGTGGTTGGCATGAAAAATGACCTTGCAGTACTTAGGTGAGCGATCCAGAGTCATCATGAACCTCTTGTGTTTAGTAAGTATCGTTTTCATTTAAGATGTATTTAATATTAAATGATGAAGACAATCAATTTGCAAGAGTAATAAAAGGCTCGTCATGTCATTTTACATTTGAAAATATCCACAACATTTTCGATTTTACATATACCAGTTATAATGTATAGTGTTCTTTCATATCGAACATGAGAAAAGGGAGTCAAATATTTTCCTCGTATATAATTATTTTGACGCATCTGCACCCTGTGGCAGACGAGATCTAAAAATATTACGGTAAAAGGAGAACAAAGCGATATGTCTGTTTTAAGATTTTTGAAATCCGTATTTTTTACCTAGGTTTTCAATGTATACATACGGGCCTGTCCCATATACAATAAATCTTCATTATACGACGACTTTGGAAACTCTTAGGCAAACATGGATTACCTCTATAAATAAGACAATACATAGGGATGTACACTTATTGGCAAAGGGAGAAACGGCCACAATGTTTTAGCTGACATCAGCACGAAGATCTCAAAATGAGCTATTTTGATCACTTTCCGTCCTGTGGATTTTCAGTTTCAAGAATCATTACTTTATACCTCTATACCCCAAGTACGGAATGTGTCGGCCCGGATTATCCTGCGCGGATTGCTGATCTGGGTCGATACATTACGCAGAGTCCACAATGTTGGTTTTCTCGTGGGACGGCTCAAATATCAAATCCGAATGTCATTTATTGCACCAGATACTCTTTCGCTGCCAAAGGAAATTAAAGGCCTTTACAATGATTTGTTGTAGATAAAGCCACAAGGTGTATATATGTGGAGGTCTATTCATAAACACATTACATGTATTTGGTATTTTTATTACGTTAACATATAATTTTTGACAAGGAATATGGAACGCCTAAGCTGTCTGTTACCTATAAATGTCAATATACAAAGCTTAAGCGTCATTACCTTAAGTTAAAAGTTAAAACTTCATTATATAAACGTGTAACGTTATAACATAAAGATAAAACGTTGATATATACAGATATAAAGTCACTACATCAAGGTAAAACTTCATTATATAAAGGTGTAACGTTATAACATAAAGATAAAACGTTGATATATACAGGTATAAAGTCACTACATCAAGGTAAAACTTCATTATATAAAGGTATTACGTTATTACATACATATACAACGTCGTTATATAATGAGATAAAGTCACTACATCAAGTTAAAACTTCATTATATAAAGGTGTAACGTTATAACATAAAGATAAAACGTTGATATATACAGGTATAAAGTCACTACATCAAGGTAAAACTTCATTATATAAAGGTATTACGTTATTACATACATATACAACGTTGTTATATAATGATATAAAGTCACTACATCAAGGCAAAACTTCATTATATAAAGGTATAACCTTATTATATAAAGCTAAAATATTATTATATAAAGGTAAAACAGCATTATATAAAGCTAAAACTTCTTTATATAAAGGTAAAACACCATTATATGAAGGTAAAATTTCATTATATAAATCTAAAGATTCATTACATAAAGGTTAATCAATGAACTTCCTCAAATAAAAGTAAAACTACATTATATGAAGATAAAAGATCATTATATGGAGGTAAAATATAATTATATAAAGGTTAATTGTATAAAGGTATAATGGCATTAAATGAAGATAAAACCTCATTATATAAAGGTAAGACGTTATTTTATAAACGTATACTTTCATTGTATGCAGGTTAAGCCAATTTATATAAAGGTAAAACTTAAATATATAAAGGTATTATATCATTGTTCGCAGGTAAAACATCATGATATAAAGGTAAAACTTCATGATATAACGGAAATACTTCATTAATAAAAGTAACAACTAATTATATTAAGGGAACACTTGATTGAGTAGAGATATAATCACACTATATTTGTTGAAATTGAAATAGCTGAAGGTTCAATGTATTAATATGAAGGTTTTGACTGAACATTTCGAGCCGCATGAACTACAGGTATTCAATGTGTCTGCCGGTTTGGTTTTTTAAAACAGGTAATATACTTACATGCAGAACGATAAACTGTGGACTTCTATTGGTGATAATGGATATGAATGAGATTCTCGAGAGACTTGGGCACAGTGAAGCAGTTGTTCAACGATTTAGGGAGGAAAATATCACACCAGATATTATATCACTATTGTCTCTGTATGAATTTAATTGCTTAGGTGTCATTAATAGTACAGACATAATGAAGTTACGTGTTGAATGTGTATGCTACAAAAACAATTCTTTGTTCAATAATAGATCTAGAAGGCAAAGAACTTTTGAAATTTCAAGTGCCATGGCTGAAAGCTTGTTTGAAGCCGGATATTCAGTAAAGGATGCCAGTCTTGCACTTGGTGTATCTGAAAGTACTTTGTACCGGAAGATGAGACAACATGGCATATCAAAACATGTGTTTAATGACTTGGATGACAGTGAATTAGATGAAGCTGTCTTTAAGACAATAACTGAATTTCCAAGATGTGGAGAGGAAATGCTGCGGAAGGTCTTACTTCAGAAAGACATCAAGGTATGGCCGATTTATATCAAATTGCTTATTTTTCTTCTTGCTATAACGTTGTAACCTTTTCAGTGTAAATGTAACTTTAAATGTAACCTTGTGATACAACAAGGGTAACCCAATACCGCTTGCACAAATGGTAACCCGACCCTAAAATAAAGGTAACCATATATCGTACATATTATAGTTAACGCCAGTTTCATTCGATATATTGAGAATCAATATTTTTCGTGGGAGATTAAAATTCATTTATTTCGTGTATGGTATCATCCACGAATATATAATCACGAAATTAATTCATTTTGGTAATGAACACGTTTCTATAACATAGATCTACGAATAAAGGTATCCACGAAATTGCTTTTAATAGAGTCTCACTGAATTGTAATGTCATCGAAAAAAAAGAGAGATTTTACAGTTTTTTCCAATGATGTTAATTCACAACACTGGGCAACATTAAATAACAAGTCAACATGTTCTCTGCCATTTCTGTTCATAAACCTGTTTTCGATCCCCAAGGCCTGTTTTTGTTTACTCCAGCTTTTGACATTTTAGACTGAACTTTGATGCCGATGATCATTCTGACAAAGTTTAATTGAGTTCTGGTTAAAAATATATCTTCTATGTTCACAAGCTGATTGTGGATATACGCCGATTCTTATATACAAGTTATCACGAAAGTGTCATTTTAACTTAATTCGAGCGGTATGTACTAAATGTATATTATATATTACGCAGTTTTCTTTTCTATACGCTCAGGTGCAGCGACATCGACTTCGCCAGTGTCTGCACAGACTAGACGAAGAAGGAGTTCGTGAACGCAAAAGGAAACGACTAAGACGACGAACATACAACGTTGCAGGTCCGAACCATCTTTGGCACATAGACAGTAACCATAAATTAATTCGCTGGCATTTCGTGATAATAGGAGGAATCGATGGCTTTAGTCGCCTAATAATTTATCTCAAATGTGCCGATAACAACAAAGCAGAAACGACCATGGAATGCTTCCGTAACGGTGTGTCTACTTTTGGAATCCCAGAGCGTGTTAGATCCGACCAAGGACGTGAAAACGTAAAAGTGGCAGATTTCATGATTCATGCACGTGGAGCAGGTCGAGGAAGCATGCTCACTGGAAAAAGTACACATAATCAGAGGATAGAAAGATTGTGGAAGGACGTGTATGACGGAGTATTGAGCTATTTCTATGACTTGTTTTACTTCTTAGAAGACGATGGGTTGCTAGACGTACTAAATGAAACTGACTTGTTTGCTCTGCATCATGTTTTCATAGGCAAAATAAATGAAAGGTTAACAACTTGGCAGGGGGCTTGGAATCACCACAGATTGAGAACAGTAAACTCGACGCCAATGAGACTTTACACTGCCGGTATGATGAACAACGCCCCTCTTCAATATCATGATATCGTCCCACCAGTCGATATAGATGGTTCTGTTGATGATGATACAGAGCAAGACAACAGGCCTGCCCTTTCATCGCTTCAAATTCGTATTAGTGAAAACCGTTTACGCCGACTTCACGAAGAATGTCCTCAAAACTGGATGTCTGGTAATCACGGGGTGGACATTTATCTAGCAGCAAAACCTATAATGACGGAATTATTATAAAATATCAACAACAAAATACAGTTTATTTCTAATAACAGTTCTTCATAAACATAATGTTAACTTTGTCTGTGACCGATTGCTAATACTGTTGGTAGGTGTGTGTTGAAATAATAAAAATATAGGAAACATGTTTGTATAAAAGACACAATAGAATGTTTTAAAACTTTTATTTTAAAACATGACTCATGAAAGTTATGAATTACTAAGATTTACTAAGATTTTAGATGTAATACTTATCAATACCTTAAAATAAAATATACCTCTATCATTTTGATTGTGACAACGATGAAATACTCTGCTGGATTTAATAAACAACAAACATACAACTCGTAAAACAAAGGACCATGATGGCTATATAACGCTCAATTGGGTGACACATATGTTAAGGGGATAAATGTGCTACAGTGTTAACAATATTAAATATGTTTTTTATTTATATATCAAGAGCATCAACTCCGGACATTTTGGTCCAAATTGGCCCACCTTAACAGAGATGTAATGGTCATACATATTCTTTCTAAATATGATTAGCTTTAATGATGAAATAAAGTGCTAGAGAGTAAACATATGGACATAAGGATGTTCTTATAAATCAAGGACAATGACCCACAAGTCTGATTTTGACCATAATAAAAACAAGAGCTGTCGGAGGACAGCGCGCTCGACTATTCCACCGCTTTTTAAGCGACTTAGATATGGAGTCCAAAAAGGGCCATAACTTGCATAAAATGTTGGATCGAGTTATTGTACTCGATTGTTTGTATAGGTGTGATAGTTGGGCAGAGCTGTATAAAGTTTCAATGCAATGCATTAAGTAGTTACTAAGATACGGTCTCTTAATATTGTTGCATGCAAAACTTTAACCAGAATTAATATTTGTCAAACAAGAGGGCCGTGATGCCCTTGATCGCTCACCTGATTTTTTCCCCTTCACTCTAGCCATGTAAGCCCCACCACCCTGGGGCCATAGCTTCCGACAAACCAACTGATAGAGGGTCGCCCTAGGAACATTTCTACAAAATTATTTGAAAATCGGCCTGACACTTTTGGAGAAGATTTTAGTTTTCACAATAGCCATATAAGGCAAAATAGCCCCGCCCCCTGACTGCCATGTTTTTCGACCAATCAGTATGGCTTGGACAATTTTTTGTAAAGGGTCACCTAAAGAACATTTCTTAGTTCTCAACGGAATTAAAATCTTTGAACAATTTGAAAGAGGCCACAACCAGAGGAAGATTCCTGTGATGTTTCATGAAAATTGTTCTTGGAGTTTGGGAGGAGGTGATGCTTAAAGCTTAAAGTTAACGCTGGACGACGGACAAAAAGTAATCAGAATAGCTCACTTTGAGCCTTCGGTGTTCTAAAAATGCAGAATCCAGAGTGTTGACAAGATTTCTCTTCAATTTGCCTATTTATCCTAGTTTCTGATCCTATATGACCCATATTTGAACTTGACCTAGATATTATTAAGAAAAACACACTCAAGTTAACAAAAGGGCCATGATGGCCCTGTATCGCTCACCTGGTTTAAAAGAACTTCAAGTTTTCAAAGTTTTTAACCCTAACATAATAAGGAAAGTAAGCTACGCATCCTGGCAGCCATGTTTTCAACAGATCAGAAATATTTGAACAATCTTAGTTCTTACAGTTACCCAAGGAACATTTGTACCAAATTATCTTTCAATCCAGCAAGTACTTTTTTAAAGTTTTAACAATGCACATATAAGGAATACAAGCTCCGCCCCCACTGGCGGCCATGTTTTTCAATGGATCGAAAATATTTGAACATTCTTGGAAGAGGGTGCCCAAAGGAACATTTGTGCAAAATAATCTTGAACCAGGCCAGTTCTTTTCGACAAGAAGATTTTTAAAGTTTTAACAATGCATATATAAGGACAAGAGGGCCATGATGGCCCTGGATCGCTCACCTGATTTTTTTTTAAATTTAACTATATAAGCCCCGCCCCCTGGCGGCCATAGTTTCTGACCAATCAACTTGGCTTGAAGGAATCTGATAGAGGGTCACCCTAGGAACATTTCTACAATATTATTTGAAAATCGGCCTGACACTTTCAGAGAAGAAGATTTTTTAAGTTTTCACTATTCACTATAGCCATATAAGGCAAAATAGCCCCGCCCCCCTGGCGGCCATGTTTTTTGACCAATCATCATGGCTTGAAGGAATCTGATAGAGGGTCACACTAGGAACATTTCTACAAAATTATTTGAAAATCGGTCTGATACTTTCGGAGGAGAAGATTTTTTAAGTTTTCACTATTCACTATAGCCATATAAGGCAAAATAGCCCCGCCCCCCTGGCGGCCATGTTTTTTGACCAATCATCATGGCTTGAAGGAATCTGATGGAGGGTCATCCAAGGAACATTTCTACAAAATTATTTGAAAATCGGCCAGACACTTTCGGAGAAGAAGATTTTTTAAGTTTTCACTATAGCCATATAAGGCAAAAAAGCCCAGCCCCCCCTGGCGGCCATGTTTTTTGACCAATCAACATGGCTTGAAGGAATCTTATAGAGGGTCATCCAAGGAACATTTCTACAAAATTATTTGAAAATCTGTCAACCAGTTTGGGAGAAGAAGAATTTTGAAGTTTTTTTCATTTCGTTGCCATGGAAACCAGAATTCTGCATGGATCCCAAAAATTTGAAGGAAATCTGGTGAGGTCATTGAGAGGATGCTTTTTGTGAAGTTTCATCCCAATTGACCCACTGGTTACTGAGGAGAAGAAGTTGACGGACGACGGACGACGCACGATGGACGACGGACGCCGGACAAAAGGCGATCACAATAACTCACCTTGAGCAAAGCTCAGGTGAGCTAAAAACAAGCTCCGCCCGAACTGGCGGCCATGTTTTTCAACAGATCGGAAATATTTAAATAATCTTGGTAGAGGGTGCCCCAAGGAACATTTGTGCAAAATAATTTTCAAATCGGGCAAGTACTTTTGGACAAGAAGATTTTTGAAGTTTTAACAATGCACATATAAGGAAAATAAGCTTCGCCCCCTGGCGGCCATGTTTTTCAACGGATCGGAAATAATTGAACATTCTTTGTGAAGTGTGCCCCAAAAAACATTTGTGCAAAATAATTTTCAAATCAGGCAAGTACTTTTGGACAAGAAGATTTAAAGATTTTTGAAGTTTTAACAATGCACATATAAGGAAAATAAGCTTCGCCCCCTGGCGGCCATGTTTTTCAACGGATTGAAAATATTTGAACAATCTTGATAGAGGGTGCGCCAAGGAACATTTGTACAAAATAATTTTCAAATCTGGCCAGTACCTTTGGACAAGAAGATTTTTTAAGATTTGGTAATTTTCCCCTTTTCTGATGCCGCAGCGACCAAAGTTCTTGGAATTAAACTGTTTGAACAACTTTGAAAGAGGACCACCTAAGGACCATTCCTGTGAAGTTATTTTGAAATATGTCTATTGGTTAAGTAGAAGTCATTTTAAGAAATTGTTAACAGACGGATGAGGACGGACGGTGAGTGATCACAAAAGCTCACCTTGCATTTTGGGCATAGGCGAGCTAAAAATGCGGCTTCCAGCTTTTTAAGGTGGAATCATACCTTTGAAATAACGTCGTTTTTGACGTCAAAACGCCGGTTTTTGCGACAATTATAGTACGGTTAAATAAATCATCACATATTTCTCGTTATAAGAGGTATTCGGATGAAATTTACAGCTAACTGTTCACACTTCAATTATCTGCATTATGATATCAAATTCATACAACTGACATGACAGTTTAAATAACGTAATGCGAGTTAACATGACAAAATTCCTAGAATATTTTATCAATAATTAAGTTATTTCAAATTTATAAAAAATTCGCCCGACAGTCATCCAGTTATCACTTCTTTAAGTTTTAAGAAAATCAGATGTACCAATTTATCGCAAATTGCAATGCCGTTAAAGCCCTGTCGGAAACCACGAGCTCTGCAAGGATTGGTGTCGGCACGGAAAGGTGGATAATTACAAACATGGCGGTTTACCTCACGGCAAAGACCTGAAGGACGATGGATTAAAAGAAGCACGTTTTAAACTGCTTTCTTCTTACATAGAACATCCTAAGAAATTTTTAACTAGGGTCTAACCAACGAAACGAATCACTTAATAGTATTGTTTGCTCAAAAGCGCATAAATTTAGAAATTATAATCAATAAGTTTCCAAATACATTTAACCAAATGGTCAAGTTAACCAAGGTGCTTCACTGATTACAGGTTTAAAAGTTGAGGTAATTGAGGGTAACCGATGTTTAACTTTAAATGGTCAACCTGTGCCGGCAGTAACTGTTGAAGAAGGATTGGTGGATTTTAATGACTGGCCATCAACATTGCCAGATAATAATATTTTGCTAGCACATAACCGCAATAAATTTGATTTTCCAATTTTGATAAAGCAGATGCAGAATAACAAACTCTTGTTTTCATTTTCGAACCTAATTACTGGTGTGGTCGACACTCTTCCAATTATAAAGCAAAATATATCTTTACCCAACTATAAACTGTCGACAATTTACAGCCACTTGTGCAATGACATTGAAAACACATTTCATAATGCAGACAACGATGCCATAGCACTCCAACATATATGTACAGACTGCAATAGTGGGTTATAGACCAAACTATGCGGGGAAGTGTATTGCCAATAAACACCTGTATTCAAACCGCTCTAAGATGTATTGAATTGCGGAGCTGTGTGAATACAATAAAGTCAAAACTTTCTGGAAATAACAAAAGCATTATAACGGACAGAATAGCTAAAAGACTTTGCATGACAGGCATAACCTTTGAAATGTTGAAATGTTTTTTACTGTTATCTGAAGTACGTAACAAACTACCTAGAGTGACAAATAGGAAAGTCTTAATCAATGTTATTAACAACTTCTTTCGTGATAATAGTGCCGATGCACTAGTTTGAAAATTATGTATCAGCTATGTTAAAATCATGAAGCTAAGTTTTGAAATTACTATTCAATGTTCACACATTTATAGATTTGTTAATGTGAACAGTTTATATAAAAATATATATATATGATAAAATTATATTTTGTTCATGTATTTACTATAAAGTGCAAATGTTTGCATAATTAAAGGGAGAAAAAAGGTTTCCTCTTTTTTCATAAACGAAATAGCTTTCATGAAATAATAAAATTGATAATTATATCATAAACAAGAGTTGTCGGAGGACAATATAGCTCACCTATCAGGGCCTACTTCAGAACAGTTATAGCATTAGGTATAATGACCCTGAATAAGTGTGTGAAGTTTCAAAGCAACAGCTAACACAGTGTCTGAGAAAAGGCCTTGCACAAAGGTTTGACCAAAATTCTAAGTCCAAAAAGGGGCACAATTCAGTCAAAATTCATTCCAGAGTTATGGGACAAACCAACAGCATACAATGTCTAAAGAGAGGCCTTGCACGCGAAGGTTTGACCAAAATTCTAAGTCCAAAAAGAGGCACAATTCAGTCAAAATCCACTCTAAAGTTATGGGACTTGACATACAGGGTCAAATTATGACCCTGAATAAGTGTGTGAAGTTTCAAACCAACAGCTTACACATTGTCTGAGAAAAGGCCTTGCAGGCAAAGGTTTACCAAAATTCTAAGTCCAAAAAGGGGCACAATTCAGTCAAAATCCGTTCCAAAGTTATGGGACATAACATACAAGAACATCTAATGACCCTGAATAAGTGTGTGATATTTCAAGGCAACAGCATACACAGTGTCTGAGAAAAGGCCTTGCACTCAAAGGTTAAACCAAAATTCTAATTTTGTCATGTTAACTTGCATTACGTTGTTTAAACTGTCATGTCAGTTGTATGAATTTGATATCATAATGCAGGTAATTTAAGTGTGAACAGTTAGCTGTTAATTTCAACCGAATACCTCTTATAACCTCTTATAACCTCGCAAAAAAA
This sequence comes from Serripes groenlandicus, assembly GCA_031761405.1. NCBI lineage: Eukaryota > Metazoa > Mollusca > Bivalvia > Cardiida > Cardiidae > Serripes > Serripes groenlandicus. The sequence goes on from JASEVX010000366.1 coordinate 84,303, forward strand.
CGGCGTTTTGACGTCAAATACGACGTTATTTCAAAGGCATGATTCCACCTTAACAAGATTTTCATTTAATTTGATCTTGTTTGTAACCCGACATTACCCAGTTTCGAACTAAATTTGATGGAGATGTTCTGATAAACTTTCAAGATGATTGGATGAAAAATGTTGTCTCTAGAGTGTTAACAAGCAAATGTTGAAGACAAACGACAGACAAAAGGCGATTACACTAACTCACCTTGAGCATTTCCTGGTCAGGTGAGCTAAAAATTTAGTGACTAGATAAACGTTGTCATTTCAAAAAGCAGTACAACATGTGGCAATTAAGACAACTTAAGACTTACTAAAACAAGAGGGCCATGATGGCCCTGGATTGCTCACCTGATCTTTTTTTCCATTTTAGCCATACAAGCCCAGTCCCCTGGCGGCAGTAGTTTCCAACCAATCAACTTGGTTTAAAGGAATCTATTAGAGGATCACCCTTGGAACGCTTCCAGTAAATTATTTGAAAATCGTTCTGACACTTTTTGAGGAGAAGCTTTTTTTAAGTTTTCCCTTTAGCCATATAAGGCAAAACAGGCCTGCCCCCTGGTGGCCATGTTTAGTTTGACCAATCAAGATGGCTTAAAGGAATCTGATGAAGGGTCACCCATGAAATATTTTTACAATTTTTTTTAAAAATCAGCCAGACATTTTCGAAGGTGAAGATTTTTGAAGTTATCACTTAAGCCATATACGGCAAGACAGCACCGCCCCCTGGCAGCCATGTTTTTTTTACCAATCAACATGGCTTGAAGGAATCTGATATTGAGTCACTAAAGGGACATTTTTACAAAATTATTTGAATATCGGTCGATCCCTTTTTGAGGAGAAGATTTTTAAGTTTTCACTATAGCCATATAAGGTATAATAGCCCCGCCCCCTGGCGCCCATGTTTTTTTTTAACTAATCAACATGTCTTGAAGGAGTCTCATAGAGGGTCCACCAAGAAACATTTCTACAAAATTCTTTGATAATCTGCCAACCGGTTTAGAAGAAGAAGAATTTTAAAGTTTTTTTCTTTTCGTTGCCATGGAAACCAGAATTCTGCATGGATCCCAACACATTGAATGAATTCTGGTGAGGTAATTGAGAGGTGCTGCCTGTGAAGTTTCATCCCAATTGACCCACTGGTTACTGAGGAGAAGATATTGACGCACGCCGGACAAAATGCGATCACAATAACTCACCTTGTGGTGAACTAATAAAAAAGCACCTCAAAACTCTCTAACGATATTTTTAATGTAGCTGCCAGCCAACCTTTAAACAGCCAGTATCGCTCCACTGCCATTAGGGAAAATTTAAATCAGCTTAGCCATATAAAGAACAAGAGGGCCATGATGGCCCTGGATCGCTCACCTAAATGTCAACAATATATTACTTAAATTTGACCTAGTGACCTAGTTTTTGACCAATATGACCCAGTTTCCAACATGGCCTAGATATCACTAAGACAAACATTCTAACAAAGTTTCAACATGCTCAAGCCAAAAATATGGCTTCCAGTGTTAACAAGATATTCCATAAATTTGACCTTGTGACCTAGTTTTTGACCGGACATGACCCAGTTTTAAACGTTGCCTAGATATCACTAAGACGAACATGTTAACAAAGTTTCAACATGCTCAAGCCAAAAATGTGGCACTCAGAGTGTAAACAAGACTTTCCTTAAATTTGATCTAGTGACCTAGTTTTTGACCGGACATGACCCAGTTTTGAACGTTGCCTAGATATCACTAAGACAAACATTCTGACAAAGTTTCAACATGCTCAAGCCAAAAATGTGGCTTTCAGAGTGTAAACAAGATTTCCCTTAAATTTGACCTAGTGACCTAGTTTTTGACCGGACATGACCCAGTTTCAAACTTTGCCTATATATCACTACGACAAACATTCTGACAAGGTTTCAACATGCTCAAGCCAAAAATGTGGCTTCCTTAAATTTGACCTAATGACCTAGTTTTTGATCGGACATGACCCAGTTTGGAACTTGTCCTAGATTTGATGGAGACGAATGTTCTGACAATCTTTCATGGTGATTGGATGCAAAATGTAGCCTGTAGAGTGTTAACAAGGGTAAATGTTGACGACGCACGACGCACACCGGACGACGGACAAAATGGGATCCCAATAGCTCACCTTGCACTTCGTGCATAGGTGAGCTAAAAACAGACCTACCCTCTGATGACCATGTTTTTCACCAAAGGTACATGTCTGCAAAGTTTCTTTGGAAATCTTTCAACCAATTTTGGAGAAGAAGAATGTTTTTTCCATCAGCCAACATGGCTTGTAGGAACATTTCTACAAAATCATACAAAAATCTGTACTCAAGTTTTGGAGGAATGGATTTTCAAAGTATTATTCCTTCGCTTGTCATAGAAACCAGAGTTGTGTACAGAGCCAAAAACTTTATGTAAAACTGAGTGAGGTAAGATTTTACATCGGGGCTATTAATTGAACAATCTTCGAAGAGGTCCATTAAACAATGATATATATATCAAATATCTAAGCTCTAGGTACTGGGTTATTTGATCAGACCTTTTTCTGATAATCATCTGACAGCAATTGCAGTGTTTTAGGTTAAGCTCAATAGTTTGCTACACTTTCTTGAAGTACACATTCAAATGTGTATAAAGATATTTTTGTTTAAATCACAAATATGATACTTCCAGGGAAATGTTATGATAAATCCATTATTTCGTATCCTCACAAACAGTTTTGTATAAGTTACATGATTCTAGGACATGTACTTATTAGTGAAACAACTGTTTAACAATGGTATCTTGAAATATAAGCATTTTTACAATTTCACTGTTTATTCCTTTACTAAGGGTTGGCAGCTACCTTAAAACCTATCAGTCACATCACATCTAGGTAACACTATGCCAAACCAAAATATGAATTGCAAAAGGCATAATCAAACATTGATAACAAATGTTCATCTTCAGGTAAATTCCTTTGCTCCTTGGGAACTGTTAAAATAATGTTATTGGTACAGGTATTCGAGGTTGGCAGGTATGACAAACGCTCGGCAAACATCAGTGTTGGTGATAATGAAAATCCTAAAGGTGGTTCTTCATCAACTCCTGTGACGAAGCTTAGAATCTTGCCTAGAGTCACATTCTCTCTTCTACCTGCTAATTTGAACAAAACAAAAGCATTAGACAGTGCATGTAAAGTAATTTATTATGGCTAATTAGATCATTTTATTTCACAAGAGCATGGAACATAAATGTTGACTGGTTACCAAGAACAGATCCGAGAAGACTTGTGTTGCTTGTTGCATGTATAATGTTTTCTGATCCAAGGGACACTATTTGAACAATAACGGACAACTAAACAATGCTACACACCAACTATCTAAGCTCTTAGCTATCCATTCTTTATAAGAAGAATTTTGATGTTTTCTTAAATGTTTTCAACATTTTCAGTAATTAAACATTTATAGATAGTTTTCCTTTTACTGCTGTATTTATTTTGTATGTAGGACAGGTAGGGTTAAAGTCTTTTCTGCAACCACAGTTTCAAATAAATTTAATTATTTGAACAAATTTGGCAGATGACCATCAAATGAACATTTCTGGGAAGTTTGTTGGCATTGACTTGTTAGTTTCAGCAATTTTTCTTTATAGTATATTATGTTGAAGGATGACTGACCACAATAGCTGCTCTGATAATTCCCTCTGGTGAGCTAATAAATAAAATACACAATAGCTAAATGGATGCCAAGTCGGTGCAATACTTCTGTTCTTCAATGATGCAATTTAAACCATAATAAACACCACAGCTATACATATTTCTTCCACAAGGTTAAAATGTTGTCCTGACTTCAAGGGATTTATGGAAACAAAAGTTCTGCATAGAATTAAATCATTTGAACAATAGAATTGATATCCTTGTTATTTTAAATAGATAATTATTTCTTTGACTTCTTTGCTGCTTTTGAAAAGCTACAAATTGTTCTGGTTAATGTAAGTGGTGCTTACTATACACATGTAAGCTGTGGCCACTGACTAACAAGGAAGTGCAAAACAATTCAATCAAGGATTGCCACGAGGTGTTCAAAATGTTAGATGCAGCTGATACACTTTAATACATTATGGTCGTAGAATGATATGCAATTATATAAACACGTGTTGGTGAACAAATTTAGTTATCATACCTGCTACTTCTCGAATGTACTTAATGAATTTCTGGTAAACAATACTCTCTATAACCCTCTTGTTTGAACCAACTGCACTAAACTGTGGCTGCAGAAGGTGAGTAAGCATTTTCAAAGACAATGGTGGTCTATGCTCTGGTGTGAGTAGATGCAGCAGAATTGGATATGCCTTTATTATCTGAAATTTCAAATGACAATTAGGAGGTACTCGAAACAATTCAATTGTCTGAATTGAACCAGACAGTGACAAAATATGAATATATGTACAATTATGTGTAAAGCTTTTGCCGAAAGTGTTCATCTTTGAAAATATGAAATAAACCCTCCGGAAGTATGTTAGGAAAGGCAGTAACAGATTTTTTCAAACATGGATGTAGTTTTGCATGCAGATTTTAAACTTTGATACAGCTGACAATGCCCTTGACCTTTAGTCACTTGTTCTTGTTTTAAGCAACAGCAATACAATTTGAATAATTTGTACAATTTATGTGTGCAAATTTAGACTGACTCTGCTGCTTTAACATGTTGACCTCCTTTCTTGCAATTTTAAAACTAAATACAGTTTATCAATTAAAAGTATTGTTGTAACGGGTCATAACGGGTTTAACTTTAAGGTCGCTTCAACAGTATTTCAGTCCTATCGCAACGGTAAGCTCACCATTGATGGAGGAAAACCCAGTGTAGAACCACTGACCTACCACAAGCCAGCTGGAAGGCTTCCTCACATAACTTTCTGGTTTTTTAAAGCTACATGTACAGCAATGCACATGTCTTACCATGTGTTGCATACATGTGCAAAGTAATATATAGACTATCCTTCTTCGAAGGGGGCAAAATAATCTGACTAAAAATATGACTGTAAATTACCTCTATCAAACCTAATGCATTCATTCCCTTTTTAAGATACACAAATGGTTTTGAAGGACTTGGTGACAGTAGTTCTGCTGAAAATCCTTCGTTGAAAATGCGTGGTAACTTCCCATTCTGCAGCATGCTCAAAGCTGGAAAAAGTGATAAATCATAAAATACTTTAAGTGGTGAAAAATCTCAGAGACAAGAGATAATACAAAAATCTATGTTTCAACAACATTGGTACGGGACCACTAGGCAATGTTACATGCCAAATATATATATGCAGTGTGCCTTTAGGTTTAAGAAAAATTAATTAAAATGATTTATTGAACAAAGGCAACATGCCTATATATGTGTGTATCATCAGAGGTCATGGTGCAACATTTTGAACTACTTGATAGAAATGATATAATTATGATTCCCCTGGTTTCATTTTAGGTACGATAATACCGGATGAAATTAACAGACATGCAAAAATGTAATGCCCCAGAAAAGTTTCATTTTCATTTAAATCCCTCATAGTATTTATTTCAGTCAACAGACTATACTGTCAGACTGTCAGTATACTATTAAATGTATCAAGACTTACCAAATATTTGTCCTACAGTTTCATAATCCTCAGCCAGGTAATCCTTAATAGGATCAAAGAATTTTTCATAAAGTTCTCCTAGTACCAAAGAAAAAAATTCCTTACGAGGGCCACCATAATCCGCAGCTACCTGCAAATAAGTCATATCAGTTAGTATAATTTAATCTATAGCATAACGCAGTACATCTCCGCTCTGTGTAGCAGGGAATTAGATTATTTTTTTTACTTACAATTGAACCCGGGCTCCCGAAACAAGAAATTTCAGGAGTTCTGGCTAAATGCTTGGAGCCCAACAAGAGATGTTTGTCAAACATTATGCTATGTTGTCAGGAATATTTGGACAATTTTTTACCCAATTACCTCAAAATCAATGGGGGTCATCAACTAGTTGAGGGCCATGGGTGCAGGCAATGCCGAGTTATCACTCGGACAAGCTATTCAGGTTCAAGGTCACTGTGACCTTGACCTTTGACTCGGTGTATTTGAAAATCAATAGGAGTTATAATTTATTTACTCGTCACCCATAGCCTCCATGTTAAGTGTAAGGGCCATGGGTGGAGGCAAAATGTCGAGTTATTACTCGGACAAGCTTTTTGTGTTACAGGTCACTGTGACCTTGAACTTTGTCATGACGACCTCAAAAACTATTAGGGGTCATCTACTAGTCACCCCAGCCTCTATGTCAAGTTTGAGGGCCATGGGTGCAAGCAATGTCAAGTTATTACTCTGACAAGCTTCTCAAGTTCAAGATCACTGTGACCTTGACCTTTGACCTGATGACCTCTTAAATCAAAAGGGTGCATCTGACACTTTTGGAGGAGAAGATTTTTTAAGTTTTCACTATAGCCATATTAGGCAAAAAATCTCCCCCGCCCCCCCCCCCCCATGTTTTTGACCAATCAACATGGCTTCAAGGAATCTGATAGAGGGTCACCCAAGAAACATTTCTACAAAATTATTTCAAAATCTGCCCACCAGTTTGGGAGAAGAAGAATTTTGAAGTTTTTTTCCTTTCATTGCCATGGAAACCAGAATTCTGCATGGATCCCAAAAAATTGAAGGAATTCTGTTGAGGCCATGGAGAGGATACTTCCTGTGAAGTTTCAGCCCAATTGACCCACTGGTTACTGAGGAGAAGAAGTTGACGCATGACGGACGCCGGACAAAAGGCGATCCCAATAACTCGCCTTGAGCAAAGCTCAGGTGAGCTAAAGAGGTTTTTGTGTTCAAGGTCACTTTGACCTAGACTTTTGACTCAATGACCTCGAAATAAATAGGTTCATCTACAGGTCAGGCTTAACCTCCATGTAAAGTTTGAGGACTGTAGATCAATGCATTGTTGAGTTATCACTCGGACAAGCTTTGGTCTACAGCCTGACAGCCAGACGGACAACTGACCAACATGGGGAAAGCAATATACCCCTCTGTCTTCAAAAGTGGGTATAATTAGTACAGCATATTGCAACATCGCAATCTTTTATCACCAGCCACATCGGATAGTACCCAGAAATGTTTAGTAGCCCCTACTTAACTTAAACCCTGTATTGACTTTATTTAAATGTTGAATTTCAAGGCGAACAAGATCTGTCCAAAAGTTTTTTAATGTGAATAAGGGCAATCATTTAAAGAAAATCATTGCTAGAGTTATCTTCTATCTTGCCTACAAATGGCAATCACAAAAACAAAAAGCTGACAAGAGCATAAACCTTAAATCTTCAAATAGTCATTTGATTGAATGTTTGGTGTTTTATGCGGCTTTCAACAGTTATTTAGTTATATCACAGTATTTCCTGGGCAAGTTATCAGTAATACTGTTCCATTTATCCTAGCAACAACCAGTCAGGCGGTATGCTAACATCACAACACTTAGCGCCAAAGAGGTCTGAGGGCAGCCATAACTACCATTTTTAAAGTCTTTAGTATGACTAGACCTGGGATTTAAACCTGTGACCCCCTCACATCCAATTGAACACTACACCAAAGAGGCGATTTTAAAATAGTCAAGCTTAACCTGTAAAGTTCTAGTTTGGTGGTAGCCACAGACATAGGAAATTAAACTCTTTGGTGCCCTGACGTTTCAATGGCCCCAGTGTTACTTTCCCTGAACTTCCTACACTTCTGTCAAGTCTCCAGCCTCCTTAGAGCCATATTTCACCTTCTTATATGTTGTCATATTATGTATAAATGTAATTTATTTTTATTACTGAGATCCAAGCGAACAATAAAACTTTAAAATATTTATCAATCTTCAACGCATTCTCAAGAAAATCAGTCTAGTCTTGTCCTTTTAGTTTTTAAACCCCCTGATAACTATCAGACTTTTTTTTCAAAAACTATAAAGAATTTTACGTTTGTTGGACATAGTCAAGCAAATTTAAATTGAATCCAACTCACCTCATCACTAAACTGCACCTCCAAGGTTAATCTGAAATTCTCAATTGAGGAAATATTTTCCATGGCTGTTTCGAGGAGTCTATGTCTATCAATGACAATAAAATTAGTTTCTCCAGTGATCTCATTTCCGTTTTCAATATCAATTGATTGTAGGTCCAATTTCCGCCAATTTCCGCCCAGTCACTATCTTGTTTTGAAGGTATCTTAGTATATGGATAGGATCCTGTATATTCAGAGATCCTATTTCATGTATGCAAGTCTGTGTTAATGTAGTTATCTGTTGTGCATGTGCCTGTTGGTCATTGTCAAAAACATAATTAATAACAGACTGCATCAAGTCTGGCAGGTCATCAACATCTTGTACAGAAGTTTCCTGTACAAGATGTGTTGCAGATGTTGCATGACTATTTTCCTCTACAAAAAACTGTTCTTGAGAATTTGCTGATGCTGAGTTGCTGTGTCCTGCTATAGGTGAATGTACTTGAGAATTTGCTGATGCTGAGTTGCTGTGTCCTGCTATAGGTGAATGTACTTGAGAATTTGTTGATGCTGAGTTGCTGTGTCCTGCTATAGGTGAATGTACTTGAGAATTTGCTGATGCTGAGTTGCTGTGTCCTGCTAAAGGTGAATGTACTTGAGAATTTACTGATGCTGAGTTGCTGTGTCCTGCTATAGGTGAATGTACTTGAGAATTTGCTGATGCTGAGTTGCTGTGTCCTGCTAAAGGTGAATGTACTTGAGAATTTGCTGATGCTGAATTGCTGTGTCCTGCTGTTACCAACAAATCTGAATTCTCAGGACAGACAGCAATGTGTTCACGTATTTGACTGATATGGTATTTATTTTCACAGGTTTTACAAGTAATATTTAAATTTGATTCATTTTCTTCATTCCTTATATCTTCAACAGATAAACAGCTCTGAATTGGTCGAATATAAAACCTAGCTTGGGGACCAACAACACTCTTCAAAATCTTTACGTCCCACTTACAATTGATTTTTTTTAAAGTTCTGCAACTACTTGTGCAGCACATAATTTCGAAACCGCCAATGTCTGCAAGTTTTGGGAACTCTCTGATAATGGTAGCATGAACTTCACTTTCACTGTCGTTTGCATTGAATGTGATTTTTTTTAGACCTAAGCCTGCCTTGAACAAACATTCTTTTTCTGCACTGTTAGGGATTGTGCTTTGGTTATTATCTGATAAACACAGAAATGAGGTGGTCCATGTTCTTCCAGGTCCCTTTTTCTTCTTTGAAGAAATACGAGTCATTTCTCTTGATCTTGTTGGCATAAATAACAAATTTCGTTCCCTTGTCCCATTTCCTAAAAGAAAAGAAAAGCCATGAACATATAAGAGATTGCAAAGAGATCTTAGTACTCATCATTAAAATAAAATGTTTTTGATGACTGTTAGACAAATATAATTCTTAATATTTCTTAGATGATCTGAACAAGAAAGAAAACAGCATTAGCCACTTTTGGAAAAAAATTCCCACTATAGTCATAGAAGGCCCCCCTGGCTGTCATGTTTTCTTTACTAATAAACTTTACTTGAAGGAATCTGACAGAGAAGTTTCCCACTATAGCCATAAAAGGCTGCCATGTTTTTTTTTACTAATGAACATGGATGGAAGGACTCTGATAGAGGATCAGCTAAGGAACATTTCTACAAATTATTTGAAAATCTGCCAGATCTTTCGGAGGAGTTTGTTTCATTTGGTTGCCATGCAAACTAAAATTCTGCATGAATGCTTTCTGTGAAATTTCATCTCACTTGACCAACTGGTTATTGAGGAGAAGATGTAGACGGACTCGCGACGTACGCCGGAAATAGGGCGATCCTTTAGCACTTTGTGCTTAGGTGAGCTGAACAGGATCATAACTGGTAAAATGTTTAATCTACAATTTTAAAATGTCTAGGCAAAGGTATTGATAATCTATATAACTGAAAGTAAACATATTGACTTGTGATGAAAACATTGAAGAAAATGTTGAAAAGGTTGATTGTTTTCATCTGTCTGTTCAAGATTAGTCAAAATGTGTCTGAAGTGAAGGAAGGATAAAATAGTACCTGTATGTAGCAAAACATTCTATAATCTAGAATATCTAATGAATCAACTTGGATCAAATTTGAAAACATTATGAGAAATTTGCTTCCTTTCAGCGTTTACTTAATTTTCCACAATATTTTCAAAATTCGTCTGTTACACTACAGAAACCATTTCCAACTAGCAGACACATTTTGTCTCATTTGCAGCAGACTACATTTGAAAATATTGGGACAAAACGAGAAATTGCTTTTGAACATGCTTAATGATGGTTTCAACTCTTTAAAAAAAATTATACTTTTATTGATAGAGATTTTAACCTACTAGATGTATACATTCAGTTTTCTGTTGTAGAATTGTTGTATGCAGGAAAGGGTTAAGCAACATCTTGTATACAGTAGTTAACCCTAAGCATTGTAACACTTGTTCAGCAGAGAGAACATTTGAAAACATAATGTGACAAAAGGAGAATTTGCTTATCATGAGGAATAAAGTACTCCTTTTACAATGATCTTAACTTTTAAAGAGTCTATTTTATTTGATAAATAGTTTTCAATTTTACTAGATGCATCTACTGCCGATTTGTTGGTTGTGGGAAAGGGTTAATTATCTTAAAATTGGATTACTTTCATTCAATATAATTTCTTTAATAGGGATTTTATGTTAATACTTTGACAGAAATACACTTGTGAAACAAAATTGTTAGTTTGTTGGCGTTAACCACAAAATTCAAGTGAGTTGAGAAAGTTTCCTAGGTCTTGTGAATAATAATTTAAGACATATTCCTTATTAAAGAAATTACAACAATATCAACTCCTTTGTGTAAATTGACAAAGAAAAGTGAAACATTTAAATGAATGGACATGCTTTCAAAATATTAATAAAGAAACAATTGTCCAGTGCGCATGCATAAGCATATTTTCAGTTAAAAGCACCAACTAAACTTGTAGTCGATGCAAGTCCAGTAGGTTTATGTGCTATATTGCTGCAAGATAAAAAGAGAATCACCAGTAATTAGTTATGATAGCATAACCCTTAGCAATGTTCAATGATATACTCAAACTGAACACAAGTTTTATCTGTAGTTTGGGCATGCGAAAGATATAAAGCATATTCATAAGGTATTTTAACTATAAACAGATCACAAACCCTAAGAGCATATATTTCTTCTCCAAAGTCTAAGTCATGTGCCAAGTTCAGCGCTGGGCTCTACGCTTGCAACATTATAGATTCAAGGTTAAACTAGTACCTGAAGTGTACTGACAACATTGCAGATTCTTTGTCAAGGTTATTCAGACAATGTTAAGGATCAAGAATGGTTAGATGGTGTGGACGAGATAAGCTTGAAGCTTGGTAGTGAAGGTGCATCTTCTAAAGACAACGATTAGGGTTGGAATGTTTCATCTTTCATCAGAGAAATTGCATTTACCTCATAATAAAGCATATTAACTATTAAACATGAATTGTCAGCCATAGGTCATCTTGTGCTAAGAGATACCAAAATTGTCATTTATATCCCATTAAGGGTACACATTTCCGAACTGGCACAGTTAAACCCTTTCCCTCACACGACAATTCTGCAGCAGACAACTTTTAACATAGGTTTGTCAAAAAACAGAAAATCTCTATAATTGAGTTGATAACCCTAGCTATGACTATATGTGGAATTTGTGGCATTGAACAATTTCTTCTTCTGTCACTATGTTTTCAAATAGGCGTCTGCCGCAGAGGCTTCAGAAAGGTGGAAGGTAAAAATTGGAAATCAGATTTACAGAAAAAGCCATTTTCTATTATCGCTCAATGTCCAGCATATTTGGTTTATGGTAGGTAGGTCAATCAGAACCAAATAACCTGATTTAACGGACCATGAATTTAATTTGAATGATTAAGAAGTAAGAGACCATGACTCTGAACAAAAGGGAAAGGAAAAATCGTAAGCAGACAAGAAAAGACATGCAAGCTAGAATGAGGTTAGGGGAGGAGATAAGATTTAAACCTTTCCCTCATACAACAATTCTACAGCAGACGACTTTGAACATATTTTGTCAAAACATAAACAAGAGGCCCAAGAGGGCCAGTATCGCTCCACAGCCAAATCTCCGAACAGCCCTGCCCCCTGTCGGCCATGTTTTTCAACCCATCAATAAGGCTTGAAGGAATCTGACAAAATTCTACAAAATGATTTGAAAATCGGCCAGACACTTTCGGAGGAAAAGATTTTTTAAGTTTTATCTATAGCCGTATAAGGCAAATTAGCCCTCCCTCTGGCGGCCATGTTTTGTTACCAATTAACAATGCTTGAATGAATCTGATAGAGATTCTAGAGAACCCAAGGAACATTACACAAAATTATTTGAAAATTATTTGAAAATTGGCTCAACAGGAGAAGATTTTTAAAGTTTTCACTATGGCTATTTAAGGCAAAATAGCCCCACCTTCTGGCGGCCATGTTTTTCAACCAATGAACATGGCTTGAAGGAATCTGATAGAGGGTCACCCAATGAACATTTCTACAAAATTATTTGAGAATCGGCTAAACATTTTTGGAGGAGAAGATTGTTTAAGTTTTCACTATAGCCATATAAGGCAAAATAGCCCCACCCTCTGGCGGCAATGCTTTTCGACCAATCAACATGGCTTGAAGGAATCTGATAGAGGGTCACCCAAGAAACATTTCTACAAAATAATTTAAAAATCGGCCTGGAACTTTTGGAGAAGAAGAATTTTTAAGTTTTCACAGACACTATAGCCATATAAGGCAAAATAGCCCTTCCCCCCCCCCCCCCATGTTTTTCACCATAGCCATATAGGGCAAAATAGCCCCCCCCCCCCTGGTGGCCATGTTTTTGAACCAATCAACATGGCTTCAAGGAATCTGATAGAGGGTCACCCAAGGAACATTTCTACAAAATTATTGGAAAATCGGCCTGACACTTTTGGAGGAGAAGATTTTTTAAGTTTTCACTATAGCCATATAATGCAAAATAGCCCCACCCCCTGGCGGCCATGTTTTTCGACCAATCAACATGACTTGAAGGAATCTGATAGAGGGTCACCCAAGGAACATTTATGTGAAAATCGGCCTGACACTTTTGGAGGAGAAGATTTTTTAAGTTTTCACTATAGCCATGTAAGGCAAAATAGCCCCACCCCCTGGCGGCCATGTTTTTCGACCAATCAACATGGTTTCAAGGAATCTGATAGAGGGTCACCCGAGGAACATTTCTTCGAAATTATTTGAAAATCGGCCTGACACTTTTGGAGGAGAAGATTTTTTTAAGTTTTCACTATTTTTTTCCTTTTGTTGCCATGGAAACCAGAATTCTGCATGGAGCCCAATTGACCAACTGGTTACTGAGGAGAATAAGATGACGGACGACGCATGACGGACAAAAGGTGATCACAATAACTCACCTTGAGCAAATCTCAGGTGAGCTAAAAAGAGAAAATTGTGAAACTTATAATGAACAAGAAGGACTTGATGGCACTAGTTCGCTCACCTGAATCATGCAATATACTGCAATGCGAAACACATTGATCAAGATCAAGACAATTATTCTGAATGCAACCTCCACCATGTTAACAACAAGATTTTCCCTCATTTGGCCTTGTGATCTGTTTGATTTTTACCTGATATGATCCATATTCCGACATGGACTAGATATCATCAAGACAACAAACATTCTGACAAATTTTCAACTTGCTCAAAGTAAAAATGTGGTGTCCGGAATTTGCACAATATTTTCCTTTATTGACCTAGTTTCTGACCTAATATGAGCCGTATTCGGACTTGACCTAGATATCATTCAGACAAACATTCTGAAAAATGTTCCAGCTGCTGTAGCAAAAATTGCAGCCTCCAGAGTGTTAACAAGATTGTTCTACAAGTTGGCCTAGTGACCTAGTTTTTGACCCATATTCGAACTTGGCTTTTATATCATTTAGATAAACATTCTGAAAAATGTCAAGCCTTACATATCACCAAGACTTGTTAACATTCTGATAACGGTTCAACATGTTCAAGTTAAAAAAGTAATATCCAGAGTGTAAAAAAAGATTTCCCTTCAGTTTGGCGATGTGACCTTGTTTCTGACCTTAAATGACCTAGATATTTTTTAATAATACAAATATTCTAACACAATTATTAAACAAGAGGGCCATGATGGCCCTGGATCGATCACCTGATTTTTTTTCTTCACTTAAGCAGTATAAGCCACGCCCCTGGTAGTTTCCTACCTTGGCTTGGCTTGAAGAAATCTGATAGAGGGTCAGGTCACCCTAGGAGCATTTCTAGTAAATCTTTTGAAAATCTGCCAGACACTTTCAAAGGAGAAGATTTGTTATATTTCCACTATAGTCATATTAGGCAAAATAGCCACGTCCCCTGGCGGCCATGTTTTTTAACCAATCAACATGGCTTGAAGATATCTGATAGTGTGTCACTTAAGGAACATTTCTACAAAATTAGTTGAAAATTGGCCCTACACTTTTGGAGGAGAAGATTTTTTAAGTTTTCACCATAGCCATATAAGGCAAAATAGCCCCCACCCCCACCCCTGGCAGCCATGTTTTTTGACCAATCAACATGGCTTGAAGGAATCTGATAGAGGGTCATCCAAGGCACATTTCTACAAGATTTATTTAAGTTTTCACTATTTTTTTCATTTCGTTGCCATGGAAACCAGAATACTGCATGGATCCAAACAATTTGTAGGAATTCGGTTGAGGCCATTGAGAGGATGCTTCATGAAGTTTCAGCCCAATTGACCCACTGGGAACTGAGGAGAAGAAATTGACGCACGCCGGACAAAAGGCGATCACAATAACTCACCTTGAGCAAAGCTCAGGTCAGCTAAGAACTTAAGCAAAAATTGCAACCTCTGGAGAGTTAACAAAATTTTCTTTCATTTTGACCTAGTTTTTGACCCGATATGACCTATGTTCAAACTTGACAAACATTCTGATAGAGATTCAACATGCTCAAGTTGAAACTGTGGCCTCCAGAGTGTTAACAAGATTTCCCTTCAATTTGACCTAGTGACCTAGTTCTTTACCTAATATGGTCCAGTTTCTCAAACTTCTCCAAGGTTTGATATAGATGAATGTTCTGATAAACTTTCATGAAAAGCGGATGTAAAATGTAGCCTGTAGAGTGTTAACGAAGGCAAATGTTGACGGCGTATATTGGACGGTAGACGGACAATTCAATTGTGATCACAATAGCTCACCTTGCACTTCAAGCACTGGTGAGCTAAAAACAGACACAGACCAAAAAGGATAGCCAGACCACCTTTGAAATATAACACTATATTCTTGACTAATAAGACACTAGTAAATGAACTAAAATCAACAAGGACATACATTTGTTGTTCTTTTAACTGGTTGATAAACATTATATTACAACAGCTTAGATAAAATAGCCATGTGTTAACTGTCACGGATATTTAGGACATTTGTGGGAAGAAACACTTTTATCAAAATTGTTACTTCTTGAGTCTTTTCAAAGTCTTTCTCATTTCAGTTTAACCCTTTCCCTCATATCACAATTCTGCAGCAGACGACTTTGAACATATTTTGTCAAAAACTGGTAAATCTCTATAATTAAATGGATAACTTATGACTAAAAGTGGAAAACATTGTGTCAAAAGAAGAAATTACACGGTTTGTGCAATTTCTACTTTTGTCACTATGTTTTCAAAAAGCTGTTTGCTGCAAAGGCGTTAGAAAGTGTCTATATGAGGGAAAGGGTTAAAAAGACTAGAAATAATCTGAAAAAGGCAGAAATTGGATAAATTTATTATTATATACCGGTATAAATCATATTACCATAGTATAGTATATAACCATATAGCCTTTGTAAAGTATAGATATTATAGCCTGGTATACTATAAAGATTTTCTTCTTTTTGAAAACATATATTGAAAGTTGTCTGCTACAGAATTGTCGTATGTGGGAAAGGGTTATAAAGAAGTATACCGTTCTTTTTCTGCAGCAGACAAATTTGTCACAAAATAGAAAATCTCTATAATTGAATGGATAACCTATGACTAAAAGTGGAAAACATTGTGGCAAAAGGAAAACTTGCTTGTTTTTCAAAAAGGCCGTCTGCTGCTGTTAAACCTACTTAGTATTCATTAGCATAGCTGTTATATTGAAATTCACAATTTTATAAAAAAAAAGATGCTACTGTATTTTCCACAATTTCCCTACACTACCTGACCCATTCTCAATTTAGGTACAAAAATCACTGGGTGAACTGGCCGCCGTGATATAACTTTCTTTAACCCTTTCACCTGGCTCGGCAATTCATTCTTTCCAATGATGTGACTTGTGTACCAATGGATATAGTCTATGTGGGAAGGTAGCCAGTTACCTGGGAAGAATGTTGTGTGGAGTACTGGTGCGATGAAGCCTCGAAACGTTGGGTGAACTGGCAGCCAGGCTATGACTAAAATACCGTTGAAAACTGTTAAACTCGAATCAATCAACCTTAACCATTCCCCACATGCAAACACATCCATAGCAGATGATTTTTTAAACCATTGTGGCAAAAGGAAAAAATGCTCACTATTCAATAATTATACTTTCATTTAAAAGAGATTCTCCACATTTGTATTACAGCTGAATTGCATGACAATATTAACATTTCAACCCTTTTCCTTATATAGATGACTTTTACTTCCATCAGCCTACAGCCTTTGGAAAATAATATACCAGAAGGAGTAGTCCGAGACTTCTCTGACCCTAAACAGCCTTTTTCACGATTATTGATATTTCATTTTGCTGTGTAAGCCACAATAAAAAAGAAAGAGGCTTCTAGGGTCAGAGAAGTCTCGGATTACAAAAAGAGATAATGAACCATTTTCCCACTTAAAACAAATGTGCAGCCCGAAACTATAAAGCTTTGAAAACATTCTCCGTGCTCAGAAATGAACTCCATGCTCCAAGGGATTAGTCAATATGGAGAACAAATTGGCTTCTGACCAATCAGATACTTGAGCACAAATTCTGAGTACAGATTAAACTTTTATAGTTTTGGGGGGCTGATGGCTGAAAAAGTAAACTCGGTTCATTGACTTTGTGACTTATGAAATACATTTTAGATTAATATTAATAGATATAATTAGTCGCCGGGCAGAAGCCCGCGACTTCTATTTTTAATAGGTTTTCGGAAATCACATGGGAGGGGGGATTATTATTAGAAAGAAACACATTTAGATGTCTTGAACATATTACAATTGTGTTTGTTTAAAAACACTAAGTAATGACACTTCTAAAATGAAATAAATATTCCGATGTTTTAGGTATTTTCAGTTTCTTTATTTTGACTCGCATTTATGTTTTTTTGTTTTATTTACGAAGACAAAACAGTCCCTATTTGCTAGAATGAAATACTGTGTTTTACACTATATACTACATGTAATCAAAAGGCTATAACTACAAACCTTTACGTCGCACAGTCTAATGTTGTTTACATACGCGCACCTGCTTAAAGCGTGACTCGCGAATACCAACTGCGTAGATCAATCTCCTTTGCAGAGAGCCTTCTCTTTACACTCACTTACAAATAGTAAATCGTAGGTGATTTAAAATGTATATTTGGTTCGAAACAAATGAAGAAAAGAACAAACCGAGATAAAACTAGTTTTAATAGAAATATTACTTTGAACGAACACTCTCTGCATATAAAGAGAGTTTCAAGAACGACACCTCTGCGAATAAGAAAGAATCTGGTCTTTCGTACACAATTAGTTCGTCCTTGACAATTTTAAATGTGTCATTTAATTCCCTAAAGGCTTCCGATCTGCATATTTAACTGTTTATTTGATATTATATTTCGAAGGTGGTCTAATTTATAAATATTGGACTACATTTCAACATTTGTTACAGTATGATATAATTAGGATGCCAAGCTAATATCATTTTGAGAAAAAGAGAAAACTCATGTCTTCAGCGATTTAACCCTCAACTCATTGTTTTAAAAGTAGATTGCTGCAAAGGTGTCCACTGTTGACTTTAATAGAGGAAAGGTAAAATGACGTGCTATTGCATGCAAATCCTAAATTGTCTGTTTTGTGGTTTTATTGAAAAATAATAAAATTCAAATATTCTGACAAACATCTTGAAAAGTGTATGTGGAATTCACAAATCTTAAAAAATATTCCTTAATGAATGCACTGTATACATACTAAGAATAATGATTGGCAAGATTTCTCATTTCCATTACTGTTTATGATCAATAATTAGTTGGTTGTGTGTATGGTCAACCTACTTTGGAATGGAGATTGATCATAAATAATGAAGGCTTCAATTATCATTCACTTCGTTGACAAAACAATGCAAGTTATGATACATTTTCACTTGACCCCACCCCTGATGTTCCAATATGCCCCTCAGTTGATAACTGTTTATTCAACTACTATAATGTTAGTGTTATGCATAACTGCACTATGGATATCCGGCGACATTGATGACTTGCATCAACTTTCTCTTGTATATATATATAACAGTATAGATTAATAGCCCTACCTATCCTGGCTTGATTTCCTGTTTCAACACTTTGTTCTGATGGTATCGTTGACTTTGCTGTTTCCTGCAGAAAACTTCTGAACCTTACTTTGTCTCCAATCGTAACCAATCCCAGATTAGTCAGTTCTCTGTCTTGTAACCCCTTACATAAATCCAATGAATCAATTTTTTCTCTCTCAAAATTCTGCCAGAGAGAATCTAGGCCTACCGACTTTAACATGTGTCTCACGTCGTCTGCCATTTTTTTGGATTGTGGTTGGCGCGTGAACTGTCGGTGCTCATACAAATTTCGCCTCGTATATTTTATCCGTTACTTTACATTATGGTAAATTGACTTTATATAATGAAAAGTGAACTACATAAAACACCAAATTGACTGAACGCAGTTAATTTATACCTTTATATAATGAAGTGTTGTCGTTATATTATGTTGATTTAGTTTTGTATATTGAAGTTTACCTTTATATAATGATGTTTTTAGCTTTATATAATGCTGTTTTACCTTTATATAATAATAGTTTAGCTTTATATAATAAGGTTATACCTTTATATAATGAAGTTTTGCCTCGATGTAGTGACTTTATATCATAATATAACGTCGTTGTATATGTATGTAATAACGTAATACCTTTATATAATGAAGTTTTAACTTGATGTAGTGACTTTATACCTGTATATATCAACGTTTTATCTTTATGTTATAACGTTACACCTTTATATAATGAAGTTTTATCTTGATGTAGTGACTTTATATCATTATATAACGACGTTGTATATGTATGTAATAACGTAATACCTTTATATTATGAAGTTTTACCTTGATGTAGTGACTTTATACCTGTATATATCAACGTTGTATCTATATGTTATAACGTTACACCTTTATATAATGAAGTTTTACCTTGATGTAGTGACTTTATATCTGTATATATCAACGTTTTATCTTTATGTTATAACGTTACACGTTTATATAATGAAGTTTTAACTTAAGGTAATGACGCTTAAGCTTTGTATATTGACATTTATATGTAACAGACAGCTTAGGCGTTCCATATGCAACGAACAGATTTTTTGATATATAATACTGGTATAATTAACGTTTTGTTTCCATGTCTCATGTTTATTTTTAGAACAATGTGGTTTTTTTAGAAATGACGTGTTAGCCGGAACTACTTGTCTAAAAAATGTTTGTAAACAAATCGGGAAAAACCAGCAATCATTTGATAAACAAAAACAAATTAACTTCAAATTAACGATATTTTAATTAACATATATACAAACTTATTCATAAAAGCAATACAACAACTAATATGCATATACTATATTGTGTTGATTTTATTAGACACCCTTTCACCTTTTTCCCCATTTAGCAGACGATTCATCGGTCGGGAATTCCCCTCTGTCTCTCGAAGATTTGCTCGATTTTAACGAAAACAGCGACGGGTGTGTCGATTTTTACATAGATTCGTCGATTTTTGAAATAAAAAATGACATGCAGTGAAGAGGTTTCAAAGCCCTCAGCCACTGACACCAAGATAATTTCTTTACAAGTTCAATCTCTACCTAGCCGCGGGAATGTGCAACAACAGTTCATAAACGACGAAGAAAATAAAAATACATTAAAAAAAAATCCGCAATCTGACAAAATAAATGGAAAATTCATAGCAGAAAGTGGTGAAAGACGAAAACTGCAAAACGCTCCTATGGAATAGCTAGACCAGCATATTGCTACATTTATCATGACCATCATCAAGCCTAATTGAGACGACTAAGAGCCAACATCCATAAGGAACATGATTTCAAGCTTTGACAGAAAGCTTCGCCGTCAAGGATATCCCCACGCACTTATATCTTCAACAACACACGAATTTAATTTGACAACACAAACCCTAAAGGTAGGTTATTATACATGCAAAGGGGTCTTGTTTCAAACTGTTCACGTAGCGTTTGCGTTTCTGTGGGGTTATACGCCGTTTTCAACATTATTTCGGTTATATCACAGCGACAGTTCATTTATTTATGATCCCTGGGTAAACAAACCAGTACTAGTCTAGGAATTGTGCCTTGCTCAATGGCACTCTACTATCAGACATTAACGTTTGCATAAGAGTTGCATCTAGTGATTTTGGGTAATAATGCATTTGCATCTAATGAAGACTTGGGAGAGTGCAGCTGGATATTATTTCCTGCCCGAGCAGTTATAGTGAAGAGAGTCTGAATAATTGCAATCCTCAGCAAGTCGTTGTTCCACCTGTACGCCCTAAATTCCGGCACACAATATTCCCAATCTGAACATCTCAACAACGAACAATAGTGCTGTAACACCAATATTTTATGGAGCTGTGTTAAACATTGGCACATTGAATATCCTTTTCAGCAGTCGTATCATCCAAATAACTGATCATCTTTAACATTGAAGAAATGTCCGAGTTCTTTCCTCCACATGTTTATTACTCGGCCTACTCGCTACTGATGATGTGCGTCCTTCGAAGGTCAGCTGAAGCGACGGTTGATAGGGAGGATGGTTAATGTATGTTATATTTCTAATTGATGTTTTAATGATATCCGGTACAAAAATTATAAATCACAACATATTGTATATCTTCAAATAAGCTGCGCTATTTACAGCATATACAATTTAAAAAAAAAAAGAAAAAAAAAAAAAGCATAACATAAATGTAAAAGACTATTTACAGAAATAAAGTAATAACATTTTTAAAATACAGGTTTTTATCACAAATTCTTCCAAGGTCGCTAGGTCGATATTGATCCGGGTGTGTTCCGAAAGTCTACATGCGGAAAGTTAGGAACCATGTTATACGTTCCGGATATGTAAATCGTTTTCTGCAGCCTGTTTCAACACTCGTTATTCGTGGATTATCTTCCTTTTCCATGAGAGATAAAGCTTTTTTCCGAAACACAAACGGGGTATCATACAAGATATACCGTTCTATCTGTTTAATCGGGATACGCTTGCCTTTATATTTTTCGAATATGACATCAGCCACTTTTGTGTTGTCCTGCATGTTGGACAGATTCAATATATGCCCTTTCCGGATTATGTCATAGTCTGAAAATTTCATTTCCAGTTCATACTGTGTACATCTGTTCATGGCTTCTTTCATGTTTTTGTAATTTGACTGATGTCCGGTTAGAAAAACTAGGTGGTAAATCGTTACATTACCTTTTCCTCTCATCTCAAACATGATGGAGAGATTTTCGCATGAATTCTGCTCAAGTGCCCTCTGAAAACTAATGGCACAATTCTGTATGTTACCACTTGTCGAGGTGTAACCAGTTGGCATGCTCCTGAGCTGTTTCTTTAAATCGCATACGAATCTGGGATCAATCTTGCTGTCTGAAGTTTGCGGCAATTCGATGCCATACAGTTTCGCAATGTGCCCTGGTACCTTTGACATAAATCGGTTTACATACACACTCATGAAGTTCATTAAGAACGTTTTGTTCTCACCACCAAGAAACTTTTCAATTGATTTCATAGGTGTTTGACTGAAACCAAACGGGTCGACAAACGTGAAACAGGCGCGGCGATGTAAGCTTTCTTCCAGAAACGATTCGCTAAAATCTGCAAATGAGCAATTGATTATTGTACAAGAAATGTTTGTCGCCTTCATAATGAAACCCCTGGATCCTATTTTTCTTACAGTATAATCTTCGCCGAAGAAATTGAATATCGTGTCAACATTTTTAACAAGCATGTTGAATATTTTTCGGTCTTTTTCCACGAAAATCAATGATGCTATGCTAGTAGAGATGAATACGTGTTCAAAAATATCAGCTTCAATGTCCTCTACAAAAATCAATTCTCTTCTTTCAGACTCATCTCCGAAGTTCCAAACCTTGTGCTGATTATAGTTTTTTCTTTTTGTAGTAAAAGTTTAATGTGACCATCAGAGATATCAGTGGTGAACCGTATTGATCTATCTCATGAGGCCACCCGATACCGTATTTCCCCTCCCCAGCGAATCCGTCAATTATGACAAATCCATCGATCTTTTTTCCTTGTCCAATAGTCCTATGATATGATATGGGTACAAATGCCTGCAGAAACTTCTTTAGAATTACTCGTTTAATACGTCCATGCGGTTTATCTTCTGCGAAAAAACTGCTCGATGTTGCCATTGTGACCTTGTGATCTATGTCTTTGTAAAACTATACGTCCCCTTTTGTCGTCAATGTTGAAAATTGTGATTGCAGTAACGTCGACTGGATTGTATCTTCACCATATGTGAAGAAGAAAATATATTCCCGTTTCTCAATTATTATTTTTTGTGAATTAATTGTGATTTTGATCCTCTTGCGTTTGATATGTTGTTTTGTGTGATTTCAGGAGCGTCCACTCTACTGTTTTACTACCATATGCCTAGTCGACAGCGTATTTACGTCCAACTTATTTATAAAGTTCACGATATATTTTCCTCGTTAATCGTTGTGTTTTCATCAGTTAATTTCAATAACGATCGTTAATTTTCGACAAAGTATTCAAATTGGAATAACGATCCTCTCTCGTTTGATTTGTTTGCCAGTATGATAGCAGGAACGACACATGTATATATATTTAGAAAATAAACCATTCCAATTGTAATAACATTCCTCTCTGGTCGCCGCTATTTGTCGGTGTCTTGCTTCTGTAAGTTTATTGTCAACGATCCTCTCTTGTTGTATATGTTGTTAAATGCTTGCAGGATCGTTGACTGGACTACTTGTATACCCTGCCCCGCGTGCAGTAGACACCGTTTAACATCGACACTAATCTAGTGATGAAACTCAAGCAAAGTTGATTGCACCAACAACACAGTTAATTTCGTATATTTCGTACTCCTCGTAGTTAATTGTACGTTGACTTGATTATTGTATATCCAACAACGACGCGAGAAACTTTATTAGAACAACGATATTGTACCTTCTTCTCTCGTCGCCACAGTTTGTCATATTGGTTAATTGATTATTAACAGGGACATTATACTACAGGGATATGTAAAACGAATCAATAATTAATGTTATCGTCGCCTCGCTGTAAGAAAAGCAGCCGTTAGTCCATCTGGCCATTATCCACTTCGTAAATTCACGAGGCCTAATTTCCGCGATGGCACTCGATGTAGATAGACAGATGTTTTATGAAAATTCATAAGTTTAAATAGGAACAATCGACAATGACATTGCTAATCCACTCTGCAGTAGTGAGTACGTTTTAAATGACTTGGCAATGCACAGTTTCACATGAACTAAAACTGTGCTATTTATATGCATTATGATTGTTACTGTTTAACTAATATCACATCTGATAAGGCAGATGTAACAGCACGCGTTTTTTTTTATATTTCATATCCCTGTAATATATTGTCCCTGATTGAGTACACGAGTTTTTCTCATTTTAAGTCAATCTATACAAAATAATTTCGGACTCAATCGCCTAGTCCTAGATGACACGGATTCCTTGGTTTTCCAGAATTCACGGATTTCTTGGTTTTCCGGAATTACATCACGAGCGCGTATTAATATTGGTAGCAGAGGGGCATACCTATATAGAAATAAAGAATACAATACAGTTCTGTTCTTTTACATATGTTGCTAGTTTATTAGCTTTGTTATTAATTATTTGTGCAGACAAATAACCTTAAAACATCAATTAAAAACATAACATAGTGTCATATACATTAAATATCCTCCCTATCAACCGTCGCTTCAGCTGCCCTCCGAAATATAAACATGTGGGGGAAGGAACTCGGACATATGTTCAATGTTAAAGATAATCAGTTATTTGGATGGGGGTACGGACAAAAAAATCACAGGGGAAATAAAACCCATAGGACAAAACCTCATATTTACCCACTATACTAAACCTTCTTCCCCCTTAGCGAAAAGTGGACAATACCCCTTGGTGTTTGATATTACCTTATAGATGCATTTTATCAATTGTATTTGATTTTTTTTTTTGCAAAAATGTGTTAAGTTCTGTATTAAGATGTGCAATTACACCTTTCTGATCCTAGACCAATTAGAGAAAATGATATAAATTTAATACATGTTTAATTAGTTGTTCACAGGTATTGATAACACACAATTGCAACTTATTGCACAGTTTAATGGTTTCATCAATAATTGTTAATTAGTTGTTCACAGGTTTTGAATATTTGTTGCAGCGGACTTTGAAAACATGTAGGCTAAAATATGGAAAAATTCTATAAATCAATTTATATCTATTTCAATTATAAAGAAATCACACTCGGATGGGGGTACGGTCAAAGTCCCACGGGATATAAACCCCATAGGACAAAACCCTATTGGATATTTACCCACTGTACAAAAAAACCTTCCCCCTTAGTGAAAAGTGGACAATACCCCCTTGGTGTTTGATATTACTATATAGATGCATTATATCAATTATATTTGAAGTTTTCTTTGTAAATATGTGTTAAATTCTGTATTAAGAATTTAAAATGATACAATTACACATTTCTGATCCTAGACCAATTAGAGAAAATGATATAAATTTAATATATCTTTAATTAGTTGTTTACAGGTATTGATAAAACACAATTGCAACTTATTGCACAGTTTAATCAATATTTTTTCTAATTAGTTGTTCACACAGGTTTTAAATATTTGTTACAGCGGACTTTGAAAACATGTAGGCTAAAATATGGGAAAACTATAAATCAATTTATATCTATTTCAATGAAAAATAAATCATTGTAGCAAAAGGATCAATTCAAAAGGATTTATTTTGCCTTAATGTTTTAAAAAAAAAAGGTTCCCTGATATACCTGATTTTTAAAAAACCCAATTACATTATAAGAAAATGAAATGATACTCCAACAAACAATAAATGCGGAAAGTGCTCACATTTCTCTTCCTATTGTGATAAAGTTGACATATAACACCAGGCTACTATACTGTGCCAAAGAGATGTTTCTAAATATCCAAATTAAGATCGAAAGAATCAGTTCATTAAACATGACAACTTTATAAAAGATTGTTCTATAATAAGAACGGGGTTTTGTCCAATGGGTAAACATCCTAGGGGGGTATTATCCCATGGGTGTATTGTTCTATGGGATTTTGTCCCATTGGTGTTTTGTCGTAACACTCATTTGGATGAAACGATTGCTGAGAAGGATAGACATTCAATGTGCCAATGTTTAACACAGCTCCATAATATATTTGTGTTACAGCACTATTGTTCATTGTAGAGGTGTTCAGATTGGGAATATTGTGTGCCGGAATAGCAGGTACAGGCGGAAGAACGGCTTCCTGTGGATTGCCATTATTCAGACTCTCTACACTATAACTTCTCGGACAGGAAGTTATATCCAGATGATGTTCACCTTGCTGATAAGCCTCTTCGTTTTTGCTGGAACTAAAATTTATTGCCAAAATACTGGAACATTTTGTTTTATTTGCATTAGAAAATGTTGAATAAGTCATGATTTCTGTCGGTGGGATGTTGTTATCCCTCAGTTTCTGAACCAGGTGTTTCCGTGTAGAGTGATTGGTAAGTCTTTTCCCAGAAAGACCTGCTTTTTCACTCATCAGAGCTGATAATTTCCTCATACCAATTCTCTGTCACAGAAACCACTGGTCAGATGTAAAAGGGGGAAATCGGGGCAGCAGAAATGTAATGGCATCTTTGCGGCATACAATTTATATAGTTCAACTGGGTTTCTTTCTGAATTTAGTAAATAGTACATTTTTGGTTTGGTTTTCTAACAGTAAACTGGCGACTATAACCTAACGTATGTCCGAAAAATCAATATTTGAATGATTGCTTAGGAAAATGCAACTTTACAAATGATAACAAATAGCTTTGATTGTTAAGCCTACGGCTCCAGGTGATCTATTCTGATTCTATTTTTGGTTACATAATCACAGCAACCATGCGACATCACAAAAGGGGTAAATTGAAATTTAGGCTACAAATGACAACTCCTACCATTCCAATGGACCAATTTCAACTTGACTTCACAGGAATGTTCCTTTGTTGGTATTCTTTCGAAAGTGTTTAAAGACTTGCATTCTGTGTAGAACTTTAGTTGCTGCAGCACCAGAAAGTGAGAAAAATACCCAAATGTTAGAACCCTTTTCCCCAAAAAGCTGCTTGTCCGATTGCAAGATAATTTGGTAGAAATGTTCATTGAGTGACCCTCTGCAAAAACTGTTCTAGCCATATTGATTTCGTTGAAAAACAGGGCAGCAAGGCGGCATCAAAAAGGGGGCAAAATTACAAAACTTCATAATTCCATTCATATGAAAGTTTTTGTTGCAGTTTCATTTGCACTCCTTATCAAATTATCCCAGATGTTAGTAGTTAAATATTTGCTACTAATTTACTATCACTCAGGTGATCGATTTAGGGCCCTCTTGTCCCTCTTGCTATATTTCATTTTTATTTTATTAGCTCACGTGAGCACGAAGGCGAGTTATTGTGATCGCCAGTTGTCCGTCGTGCGTCCGTCAACATGTTCTCCTCAGTAACCAGTGGGGCAATTGGGGTGATACTTCACAGAAAGCATCCTCTCAATGACCAAAATTCCTTCAATTTTTTGGGATCCGTGCAGAATTCTGGTTTTCCATTGCAACGAAACGAAAACAACTTTAAAACTTTTCTTCTCCCAAACTGGTTGGCAGATTTTCAAATAATTTTGTAGAAATGTTCCTTGGATGACCCGCTATCGGATTCCGTCAAGCCATGTTGATTGGTAAAAAAACATGGGCGCCAGGGGGGCGGGGCAATTTTGCCTTATATGGCTACAGTGAAAACTTAAAAAATCTTCTCCTCCGAAAGTGTTTGGCCCATTTTCAAATAATGTTGTAGAAATGTTCCTTAAGTGACCCAATATCAGAGGCCTTCAAGCCATGTTGATTGGCAAAAATAAAACATGGCCGCCATGGGGCGGGCTATTTGACTTATATTGAAAACTTAAAGAAGTGTTTGGCCAATTTTCAAATAATTTTGTAGAAATGTTTCTTGGGATACCCTCTATCATATTCCTTCAAGCTATGTTGATTGGTTGAAAAACATGGCCGCAAGAGGGCGGGCTATTTTGCCTTTAATATATGGCTATAGTGAACACTTTAAAAATCTTCTCCTCCCAAAGTGTTTGGTCAATTTTCAATTAATTTTGTAGAAATGTTCCTAGGGTGACCTTCTATCAGATTCCTTCAAGCCATGTTGATTGGTCAACACAAAACTGGCTCTCTTGTTAAACAGTGCAGAACCAGATAAGTCTGTGTTGATGCAATAGTACATTTATACAACAGTTAGGTTTTGAAATAGAGGAGATGTCATTAGAAGAAAGTTTTATATCTCCTTATCAAGGCTAGGTAGTAATTGCCAATAAGGTCAATGGACTATCAAAGTCAAGAGCCTAGACACTGACCAGACTATAGGAACGTGTTCACCAATCTTAAACTAAGCAAGGAGTAGATGTTAAAAGGCTCATTTTCCTAAGTCAAGGATCATGATGCCTAATCTTTTCCCACATACAACAAATCTGCAGCAGACGACTTAGAACATATCTGATTATAAGTTCGAAAAATCTCTGTAAATGAAAGTATAATCATCAAATAGAGTTGAAATCATTGTGGCGATGGAGAAATTTCTCATCATAAGCAATTTAGCTTTTGTCACAATGTTTTCAAAAGTTGTCTGTTGCAGAGAAGATAAAATGTGATGAATTATGTGTTGTTCAGATAACGCTGACAGAGGAACAGTTTGACATGGATGATAATGCAACCACAACATCCGTGTCTACACTGTGTAGTGAAGCAAAAGATACAGCACAGAGACTTTTAAACCAGTATGTTAAACTACAGGGTTTAGCAATCTCACAGGTAAAGACAATGTTACATATTTTATTATATTTACACATTTAACCTGTTCCCATATGCAACAAATATGCAGCAGACATCTTTGAAAAATTGTAGGCAAAAATATGAAAAATCTTGATAAATGAAAATATAATAATTGAATAAAGTTGAAAAACTTGAAAAATGATCATGAGCGATTATTCCCTTTGCGACAATGTTTCTCAAAAGTTGTATACTTCATATGCTTCAAAATTCGTCTGCAAATTGTAAAGGCATAAACCCTAATCACACTAGGCTTTCCACCCTTTTCACGAGCAAGTGATGCCGAGTTTTTATGGACCTATTTTGGTGACTCGTTGCTTGAAGTTGAATGCCAACCGCTCCATGCTCAGTTGACAATAATTTGTGTAAAATTTCAAATTAGCTGGCTAATTGCATGACAAAACAAGGTGCATCTGGATTATTGTTAATCAATGTGCTTCACAATGGACAGATGATTGACGAGTTACTATAGACCGTTATAATATATAGAGAATAACTAACTGCATGTTTTTGATATCGAATTTATGTCACAAGGGAAGAAAGGGGTAATTTGGTTAAAATCACGAAACCGTAGGTTGAGTGATTTTACACCAAATTACCCCTTTGTTCCCGAGTGACATAAATTCGATATCAAAAACATGCAGTTAGTTATTCTATTTATTATATATCTGGAATAAATCTCCCCTTTATTTTAAAGAAACATATAAAAAAAAATGACTTGGCCGTAGGCGTATGAATGTTACGTAACCAAATACTGCTGCTTCTATTTGGCGCCAAATGACTAGCGTTATGACGTCAAAACCGCTGACGTGACGTCATTTTCCTAGTATTCGGTCTCAGTTTTTTTTTAAATTCCTAGTATTAAACCCACTTTAAATTCCAAAGATGTTCCAAATCTAAAAAGAGCAGTTCCGGCAAAAATGATATCATCACTAGTGATGATATAAAAAACCTAAAAGTGTTATCGTCACAGTGTTAGTTATCATTTTTTTAAAAAATTATATTGATTTTATGTTACTTAAATTTCAATGCAAAATTTGGATAGGTATGTAATAAATAATGAAAACAGTCGTGTAAACAAGATTCACATCTCTGATATAGAATTATGACAATTTTATTTTGTTACAAGTTCTTTCTTCACATTTTACTTATTTTGTTAGTTGGAATTTCTTCACAGTGTATAGCCATAAAAAAAAGTATAATTAATGTTGATCACTGTATTTCTATTGGTCTAAGGAAGATAACCCTTGTGTCCTTATTTGTTTATTACGAACAAAAAAAACCATTCGCTCATACATGTGTGATGTTACCTATGAAGGTTTCTGAAGTGACCCTCGTCAATCCATGGGGGCCGCAATTTTGGTTATGTATAAAAAAGATTGAAAATTATTTTCGTCTAGTTAATCTTAAAAAAAAATATCTAAATCGACATTTTAGGTCATAAAAGTGCTGTGTTATTTATGGTGATCTAACTTTTGTACAAACAAGTTAAACAATGAATGGAACTTTTAAATAAACGACCGCAATTCGACGTCAGAACATACATTTTGACTGTACCGTAGCCAATGAACGACGTGACGTCGTTTCCGTAACACTTCATTTGGCGTAACGTCAAATGGAGCGACGTCGTTTCCCGCAAAACAAGTGGTATCAACATTAAATACCCCAAATTCGTATGCATGAGCTAAAGATTCACTCATACAAAGTATAATTATTTATCAAATAGTGTTGAAAAAGGATAACTTTCAATATATTGAGCAAGTGTACCTTTGGCGACAATCTTAAGTCGTCTGCTGCAAAGGAGTCAGAAACCGTCTCTATTATCGAAAGGGTTAAGCAGAAATGTGACTTCTTACATAACTTGTTCCAGTCATATTGACTGGTTCAAAAAAGGTAGGTGCCAGATGGCATCAGAAAAGGGCTGTTAATACACATTTGCTTCTTTACCACACTACAGGTACATATAATACATAATTAAGAATCTTGGCCCTAATGTTTAAACCTCGTTCATTATAAATGTTATTCATTGATTTTCTGAAAGTCTTTATTTTATTATTTTCATGAGATTAACATTATTATCGTCTAGTCAATAACTTAATATGAGTATAGGTGCTACCTATTTCGGGTAAACATTTATTATTTTTTGTGATCGGTAAATAATTCCCCGTGAACTGCAGTTAGCCCCTTGCTTGCAGCACGATCATTTATTTACGAGTCCCACCGACCTCAGCAAAGAAAAGAAAAATCATCATCAGGTTAAGCATCATTTAACTTTAAAATATGGCTAAGATTTTAAATCCATGAAATTATGATGACAGGTACAACAAATAATCAACTTGCCCTTCATAAAGTACTTCAAATGAAACAATTCCGAACTACATTTGTGACGAGTAAAACTATCCTTTCCTATCATTTCTGTCAGTTTCTTTTTGGTTATTTTATTCATCATTTGCGTTACGCTAATAGAATGACGTCATATTACAGGAATTTAGATTTTTACTTTCGGAAAGTCAGAAAACCCTTAGGAGTTTTTATTTGAACTCGTTTTAGAAATAGACGACGAGTGTTATTAAACGCAAATCATCTCACATAAAAAGAATTGTGCCCGTTTCTTTATCGAGTACGTATTATCAAATGTAATTATTTCCTCTAGAAGATTTTTTTATGTTTCGATATTTTCTTTTCATCCATTCATAGCAGAATCGTGACTGCATCGAACAATCCACTCTGGATTTTTGGAAAGACGGTTTAACAAAGTTCATGCACATTACCTATTGACGGGAAACATCGCCGGATTCGCCGTCGATTTGTTTACCCGTATAAATCATTTTTATTGCCAAAAGATACTCTTTAATTATTTTTTTTACAATCATCTTACTGTTTTTTACGTAAATAAGTAGCACCTATATTATTGGGTTATGTTTTCTTGGATATTCTTTAGTGTAGAGGTTGGTGGTTAAATTAAAAGCTGACGTTTAAGCGATGTCTAAGTGATATTAATTTGATCCGAGTGTTATCCCTTTTGTCAAACGTCGAAAAGAATGTTGGTAGATATGGGTTCAAACTCACAACCTCTTGATTGACTGCTCGCGTCACTACAGGGGATCGGTACCACAGCAGGGAGACACATAGAGATCATCTCTCTGTCGTCTGTCTGTATGTTCATCAAGCTTTCACTAACTGACATATTGTAAGGCAATATTGATTGTGTTCCTTCAAACACTCAGTTTCCACAATGTTTTTAATTCTGTATCAAAGTAATACCTTTCATTGTAAGATGTTTAATTTTATTTCATTTTTAACATTATTTTCATAAAAAAGTTAATCATGTATTAACTTAACCTGGGACAACTTATAGTGGTCCCAGACTTAACCTTTTCCCACATACAAAAAGATTCAGATGAACTTGAAAAACATCTAGGTTAAAGATGGTAAATATCCTCAATTGAAAAAAAAACACACTATTGCTTGTCTGTGATTGGCTGAGATATTTTTTTCATAACCTCTTAACAACATTAACCTTGGCGATCGGTACTACTTTTTTACAATGTAAAGTGGGTTTAATACTAGGAATTTTAAAAATACTGGGATCAAATACTAGGAAAATGACGTCACGTCAGCGGTTTGATGTCATAACGCTAGTCATTTGGCGCCAAATTGAAGCAGCAGTAATTTGATTTCTGCTGGCACTATGTCGCACTGTTCGTTTGCCAATTGTGGGATCGCCGACTTTTGATTGACAGTTGACGTTAGCCAATCAGATCGCGCGAAACTAAGGACGCGCCGCCATTTTGCCCGACACTTTCATAAATTTCGTAGATTAAAAAAAAAAAGAGTTTATTATGGTTAAACGGTGTTGCTGGGGTACCTGCAATACCGATAGTAGGTACCCAGATCGTTTAAGGAATGGAGTTCATTTCATCCCTTTTCCTAAACCCGGCAGAAATCTCGAAAAGGCCAGAAAATGGATAAGATTGTACGGCAGGCCACACAGTCAGCTGAGCGAGGAAAAACTAAAGGAAAGGGGTAAAGCCAAACATTTGTATGTGTGTTCAAAGGTAATTTACATTTTCAATCTTTAACGTTTAACGTCAACAACCAAACCATTCACTTGCAAAACGAAATAAGCTGAAACGAGTGATTCGAAATACACACGAAGGTTAAATGTAGTCTATTTCGCCCACTTTATCTTCGTACAACGTTGAACAGAACGGTCGGTGGATGGGGGAAGAGATTTCATTCACTCGTTTATTGTTATGTTGTGTTTTGCAAGAGCATAATGGACGTGAAGAGTATTTGGTATATTTTACAAATGAAATAAAGATGTGATATAATTGATTTCAGGGTTCACAATTTTGATTTGTGAGATTCGTACCACTTTAAATTCGTACCATTCTTGGCGACTTCGTACCACATATATAATAATAATATTTCATTACAGAGTTTTTCTGTAGTGTTGAATATGTGCTAACGGTGTCGTTTATAGCAGACATTATCGGGTAAAAGACGTGAAAAACGGATGACAATCTTTTATAACATGTATTATGAAAGTTTATTCAAGATGTATGCCAACAGATTGAAAATAATATATAATGAAAAAGTTATATTTGCATAAATTTATGATTGAAATGAAAAACAAAAAGACATATCACAGGGGCTTTCGACTTAGAGTGAGGGTGTCATAGCTAATAGCAGGAAATGGGTCTGAGTACTTCAAACATAAAGCAAACTATTCTGACATAAAGTAAATAACAATTATATACCACATGCAGACTTTTGAAATCACTATAAACCATTCCTGAACATTTTAGTTGAATTAGCAACAGGTTTAAATTTAACATGATGTTTCTGATTTGTTTGTTTGTTTTTATCAATAACATTGTATATTTTCATGTATAAGCATTTCCTTGAGGGAAAACCATCAGAGAAGTACCCAGATCCATTCCCTGCACTTAGCTATGACACCCTCACTCCAAGTAGAAAGCCCCCAGCAAGAAGAAAAATCCTGTTCTCATGGAGTGCATCTAAGGAATTAATTTTGAGGGAATCAATGCAGATTGTGTGAGTAAATATGTACAAATCCACTGTACATTATAAGTAAACATTGTTTAGTCTGTTGCTTTTCTTATTGATTTGTAAAGTGATCTTGATATAAGTGTTGTATATACATGTGCCTGTTTTCGCAGTACAGTAATTACAAGATGTTGTTGTTTTTTAAATATATCTGGATAAGGCAGGTATACACATTATGCAAATGATATCACTGGCTTTTAAAATTTAATAAGTGGTAGCCATGACCTCAATTTAACAAACCAGCTGAGTTTGAGAATAATTATCATTCTATAAATCTCTATTTACTTCATCACATAAAGTAAATAATTACTGTCAAAACCAGATTGAATAGCATATAAGAAAACTTCGCTCATGAGGAAGTTTTTCTATTGCCACAACGTTTTTAAAATTGATATTGCTGCAAAGGCATCAGAAAGTGTCTATATATATATATATATATAGGAAAGAGTTTAAGTCAGGTCTTGGGGTTTATACCCAGCTTGGTAGAGTTGTCTAAATACTTGTGTACAGTACAACAGTAGTTTGAGGGGTCTTATAAGACCAAAAAAAGCTAAAAGCATAACACAACTGAGGTTAAACCCTTTCCCGTATTATTAAGTTATATAAACTCTTCTGATGCCATAACAGCAGACAACATTTGAAAACATTGTGGCAAAAGAAGAAATTACACAAAACAAGCAATTTCTCTTTTTGCCACAATGTAATCTACTTTATTTAACAATTAAACTCTCATTTATTGATATTTTTCATGTTTTTGCCTATTTGTTTTCAAAGTCGTCTGCTGCAGATTTGCTGTATGTGGGAAAGGGTTAAATACAATTCATAATATAACTACACTTATTTAACAATATATATATTTAACTATTTACACAAAAAAACAAGAAAAGTCACTAGTAGACAGAAGCTTCTAACAAGTTTGTTTTAGTAATATGTGAACAGTGTAGATCTGGATCAGAATGCAGTTGTACATACATATCGGCTTCTACATTGCTCACGCAATGCCAGTTTAAACATATTTCTATGCACAGGATCATTCTTGCAAAGATAATTTTGAGTCATCTGATGTAAATTTCTTGTTTGAGAGAATATTTATTTATTTATTGGGGTTTTACGCCGCTTTCAACAATATTTCAGTTATATCACGGCGACAGTTCACTTATTCATGATCCCTGGATAAACAAACCAGTACTAGGATAGAAAATGTGCCTTGCCCAAGGGCACTCCACCATTTGTTTGAGAGAAAGGGCTTAATATAGTTTTCTTCTTTTGCCACAACAATTTCATTATCGTTTGAAGAATAGCCTGCTAGTGGGTAAAATTGGGGTTAATGTAAAATGTCTTTTGTTTTCATATTAAGGATATTTTTTACAAAGAGTTATTACTTAAAGTATGAAAACATGGAATCCAAAAATTAAGACTACACAGATTAGCAGACTTGGTCTGTATATTGCAGAATAAATTTGTGTATAACATGGTTCCAAAATATGATGATTTTACAGGGACCAGAACAGTGAGCCAAGTACCAGACAGTGTATGTCAGCTTCAACTGATGGAGAAGTTTCCAGTTCATTCCTTATTCAAACAGGTCAACCATTCACAGACTGCACAGCAATAGAGAACAGGGATCCATTCCATGTGTCTTCAGGTAATTGTGATTTGGAAAAAACAACTTATTAGCTGATCTGGATCTATACTGTTCATAAATGCCAACTTGTATCTTTTGTAATGCACTTGCTCATTTCATGATTTTAATTTTGAGCATTCTCTAAAATTGTCAGGAATGGTTTATAGTGATTTACATAAAATTGTGACAGTTTGTCAATCAAATCATTCATTGTTGACTGATGGGGATAGATTCGGTCTACATGAAAGTCAGACTTTGTAAATGTTACAAAATCACAGAATTTTGCTCCAGTGGTAAGCAACTGCCCTTGCACTTGATACCAATGAGCATGATCATGAGATAATGAGAAAGAGTCTCCATCTTTGCACAAAAAGAAGTCTCCTCTTTTCTCACATGCCATTGTTAAAGTCAAGTCTCTGACAGAGTAAGGGCACTTGACCTCAATTAGACCAGTTTCTGATGCCTCACATACAATACCATCAGGTGTAGAACCAAGGAAGGGAAATTCTGGATTCACAACTAAACCAACATCATGAATGTGATTACCAGTTTTCTTAATATACATTTGTTTGGCAACAAGTTCATTAGCTTTACCATATGATGTGGCACACGATCTGAAATCTTTTTTATCAAATGTGTTTTTTAAAAATTTGATATTTACATCTTTTTTTCTCTTAATTATCAATCCAAAATTAGATGCTGTTATTCTTTTTTTCCTTTCTACATGCCAGAGTTGGTCATTGCATTGTAACCTGGTTGATTTTTCGAGTTTAATGGCATCATCTAGAGATATAACTAAATCTTTCCATTTATGAACTATTGGCTTGATATTCTGCAAATCAACACAAGTCCATGGGGTCTTTGGAAAAACCGTATCACCACAGCTGTCCTTTTCCCTCGGCTTTGCAACTGGCAGTACATGTGGGGCCTGTATAAAATGATAGGACACTTTTGTAATATGTGAGTTGATATTAACCCTTCCCCACATACAAGAAAGCTGCAGCAGACAATTTTGAATACATCTTGACAACATTGGAAAATCTGTAAATTAAAGTATAATATCTGAGTAGAGTTATGGAGGAACTGCTTGTCATGAGCCTTTTGCCACAATGTTTTCATAATTTGACTTCTCCAGAGGCACACAGGTTGGTGTATATGAGGGAAAGTGTTCAATATTTGTATATGTTTAATTTATTTGTATTCAGATTTTGACAATCTAAACATTCTGGCAAGCACTGCAGAGAACCAGTCACTTATAGATGAGAGAGACAAGCTTCAGAAAACAGTCTTGGACCAGCAACAACATCAATCCCAAGAAATGATTAATCATGTTTGTTTTGGGAGCAAGACAATACAGTCAAAGGACTACCAGTACTATACAGGATTTTCAATGGATCGGTTCAGTGAGATTTTCCAATTTTTAGTACATACAGAAAATGAAGATCCAATAAAGTGGGTTAAGTCTGTAAAAGGAGCAACACATTTATCAGCAAAGGATCAACTTTTGCTTTCATTGATTAAACTTAGGCAAAACTTTGACTTTAAACACATTTCTTATTTATTTAAAATTTCTTCTCAAGATGGCAGTACAATCTTTTCACATTGGATCAATTATATGTTTTTTAGACTTGGAAGTCTGGTTATTTGGCCACACCGGGATATAATTATTGAAAACATGCCAGTCAATTTTAAGAGGGACTTTTCAAATACTATGGTTATAGTTGATTGTACTGAATTGAAAGTGCAAAAACCTAGCTCACTAAATCGACAAAGTCAGTGCTACTCTGATTATGAATCAAGCACAACTTTAAAAGGACTTGTTGGTATTGATCCTCGGGGGTCAATCATTTTCAGTTCCATGCTTTTTTCCGGTTCAATATCTGATAAGGAACTTACAGAAGAGAGTGGCTTTATAGATTTACTTACAAATCTTATTAAATGTGGAAAATTGAAGGAAGGTGATGGAGTAATGGCTGACAAAGGTTTCCCTATTGAGAAAGTTATAGAAGCAGTTGGGCTCAAGTTAAATATTCCACCTTTTACATCCTGCACATCACAAATGACAACTTCAGAGGTATCAGAAACAATAAAAATCGCAAAACACCGTGTTCAT
The DNA here is from genome assembly GCA_031761405.1 of Serripes groenlandicus. Taxonomy (NCBI): domain Eukaryota; kingdom Metazoa; phylum Mollusca; class Bivalvia; order Cardiida; family Cardiidae; genus Serripes; species Serripes groenlandicus. Next base: position 121,596 of record JASEVX010000366.1, read on the forward strand.
GTTGAGAGAGCTATTGCTCGTGTTAAACAATTTAAAATATTGTCTGGAAAGATAAGTCTATCATTCTTCAGCATTGTTGATCAAATTTGGCTGACTTGTTGTTTATTAACAAATTTTATGCCATTCTTAATTCAAGATAAAGACTATAATTGAAATTCATATATGATGTGTATGGGTTGTTTCTTGTTCAATATAAATTTTTGTGATCACCCTGTGTCTGTCATCCATAATTATACGGGGGGGGGGGGGGGGGGGGGGGGGGGAAAGTTTGAATGACAACATTTTGAAATTCTTTTCTGAATTTGGTTGTCTGATAACAACATAATTTGTTAGAAATTTATCCCATATGAGTCTCTACAAATATTGGTCAAGCCATTTGGATTTAATTAAAAATCATAACAATGGAGGAGGAGGTTTTCATTATTATAACCTCTACAAAGTTTGATCAAATTACTGGGATAGGTAAAAGTCATGGCCCCTTTGGTATGTTTCACTTAAAATGCTCATTTACTGTAAATAGGAAAGCTTCAACTACAAGTTATTCAGATTTCAGCACTGGATTACTTACATAAAGCACATTTATTCCTAACCTTTTACTGGGATCACAATTAAATAAACTTTTGCCTTGATAAAACTGAAATATTGTTGAAATAGGCATAACACCCCAATAAAAGACAACAAAACTTACATGATAGGCTAGAGCTGATCCAATGAGTTGAATACCAAGTGGTGTATGTTTACTTTGGCATGTGGAGGATGCATCTACAATGTAGGAGATGGGGCTATGCTTCAACCGCTTTAGGTGCAGGATATCACCAGCTTCAATATTAGTCTTCCTGTAAAATCCAACAATTTTAAACTTATGACATAAACAAAAATTAAATTCCTCTATCTTTCTAAGTAGTCAAAAAAGTATTTAAATAAAACCGTCAATATATTTTGTATTTGACAATCCTGGGCCCCAAGGAGAAAAACTATTAAGTATGGTATGACCCAGTCGGGATCGAACCCTGGACCTCCTGCGCTTAAGGCTGTACCACCCACCATTGAAGCTGACCATTTATATATAATAAGACATTTCTAGAATTATTCTTAATGCCAAAAACCATAACATTAATGAATACTGTGCAAATATGTGAACAGCTTAGATGTCGATCAGACTGCACTTACTGATCTGGATCTATATTGCTAATTTAAGCCAACCTGTACCCTTTCTCTAGCACAGGCTCATTATTATATTCTAACATCCAAACACTCACACACAAATGTATTTATATTTACCTGGTGTCAACAAATGAAGCAATTACAGGTTTCCTTTTCCTATTTAGATTTGTTGGGCAGGAGATAACCATTTGGGAAACAGGTTCTGGTCTAATTTTTGGACCCCTGGGCTTATCTCACTGCTGTGGAAGACTGGTTGATGATAGCTGTGATGGTATCTCTTTGTAGCCGGTTATCTTCCACTGCTCCACCATCAATATAACAGCCAGAACATGTGCACACTGGCCAGATACCCTAAAATGAATTCATATGTTATGTTATAAGATTTAATATATCATTCAGGGTGGGGGGGGGGGGGGGGGGGGGGGGGGGGGGAATTATAAACTTTAGGGAGAACTACAAAATGCATATACAGAATGATTTAAAAAAAAAAAGAGGGATATAAATTGATTTGCCATTTAGGTCATGTTTGTCTATTTTTTGGATATTAAACATGGTGTCTCAGATTGAAAGACTTGTTACTTTGTTGATGGTTGATATGAAATTCTCTCTAGGGTAGTAAATAGCAATTTGGAATTCAACATAATACATTATCTTGAATACTTACCTTAGATGAGGACCTCAGTGGTAACTTAACTCAACTGAACTTGGCAAACAGAAAGCATTCCTATAGCTGAATACTGAAAACAAAACCAACAAATAAACATATAAATGTAACGAGAACTTAACACATTTGCTTTTCCATACACATACAAATAAACAGATAAATGTAACGAGAACTTAACACATTTGCTTTTCCATACACATACAAATAAACAGATAAATGTAACGAGAACTAAACACATTTTTTTCCCATACACATGCATATATATAGATGTTTCTGGTGTGGTCTAAGAGCAAGAATGTCTTAACATTTATTCTAATGTCTATTCAAAAGTATCACCATAAACATATATTATAAAATATAATTCATCATCCCTTCTTTTTACCAGAACTCATCATCTGAACATGGGTATCAAGTGTTTCGACCCTTCAACTTTTCGACCCCTGATATAACATAGTATTTGACCCCTAGTTTAATTTCTATATTGGTGTGAAAAAATATGGTTTCCCTACATAATATGTATCCAAGACACATTGATTATCAGGTTTTTCAATTAAATTTGTTTACACATTGATTACCTGTACTTTTTGTATAAATTTATTTGTTGATTTTGTACATTACAATTTATGTATGGGGGTGATTACTATATGAAAAGTCAGTTTTAAATATGGTACTTACTTTCTTCTGTTCAAATTGACATGTTTTTGAAATAAAAATGTGGTTTAAGTGGGCCAATGTAAATAAAACTTAAAAATGTGTTTTATGTTAATGTAAAGAAATGTTTGTGTATATATACTGACGATTCAATTGTGATATTTTACTTGTTAAGTTTCAACTGTTATATATATTTCATATGTCCATATTTCATTTATATAGCCCTTTCCTACAAAACACTTGCAGCACACAAACATTGTGGGAAAAGGAGAATTTTGTCAATATAATTACGTTTTTTTTTATCTAATATGCAAATGATATTATAAGACAATGTTTTCAGGTTGATGACATGTATGTGTGGAAAAGGGTTAGCTCCATCAAAGGGTTTAGTCCATCAAAGTGTTTATTCCGTTGATATATTAAATTTAAATAAAAAAAATGTTGATTTTTATGACCTTATCCTGTTTTCATTTATTAATATCTGAATCCGTTCCCACATATATAATACCAGTTTTGAAGAAAAGAGAATGGAAAAGGGAGAAAGTGCCCCCTACTTGAAACTAGTATTTTTTTTCAACTTTATTCAATATTTACACTTTCATTTGTAGATATTGTTAACATTTTTCAAGTCGTAGATATATTTCAATTGACTATAAGTATAGTACCGATAACCAGTCAAACGTGACAGATCAACACTAGGATAAAAATTATGTTCACACATATTTAAATCCAATAATTTGACTAGGAGTCGAACAGTAAGAGGGTCGAAAGCTCTGTACACCCTAAACATGAATGTAATGAAACAAAAACTAGATGTAAATCAGGAATAAATAATAAAATAACATGGAAACATTAATCAGAATGTGTATTTACCCTGCTTTACAACTGCAGTGTGCAACCCTTATTTTCTCATTGACGATGTCGGTATCTATGTGTACACTATGCGGCTTCTCGCTTTTACGTTGGCTCCGATAAATCTTGGAATTAATGTGTATTGTTCCAGCTCCAGGCGTAAACAACGACATCGACTTAATATAAGAGTCTCTATAAAATGATGTTGCCCTCTGTTTTTGTCTCAGTGTTGGCAAATACGGTAGATAGGCGGACGAAATATTGTCCGGGACATCTTTCAACATTACGACGTCCGCCATTGTTGTTATTGTTTACAAATAGTGTCGGGCTAGTAACCGTTGCTAATGTGGGCGGAGCTAACTCGACAATCGGCGATCCGCCAATTGCACCATCCAGTTTTATCGAAACAACAATCCTTTCTAAAGCGAAATAAATCCATTTAACACTGTTCAACCTGTTGATTTACTCAAACATAACGGCCTATTGAATGGAATTTTACAAATATTAGTTGTGTCGCAAATACTGCCGTTTGATTGGTTTAGGCACATAAACAACATGGTGTGACATGGGGATCTAGAAACTTGAAATTACATCATCTTTTATATTCGTCCGCGTAATATAATTCCTTATTGGAGATCAGGACACCTATAAAAAATAGTACTAATGTTTGACGTGCTATATTATGGGAAATGAAGTTGTAAAATGCTATTATGTTTTATTACTCACTGTAATAGCCAAATTAATGCTAAATTATAAGGAATGGAGAGATTTTTCGTTTTCATGGAGGTATGAAAAAACCCAACCTGATCACACATTCTATGAAACAGCTTCGCGGTTTCATGGTGTGTGATAAAGGTTTTTTTATATACCTCCATGAAAACGAAAACAAATCTCTCCATTCCTTAAATGATTTCGGCCTCAATCGCCCAGTCCTATATGACACGGTTTTCTTGGATTTCCAGAATACACGGATTTCTTGGTTTTCAAGAATACGGATTTATTGGTTTTCCAGAATGACATCACGAGCGTGTATTAATATTTGTAGCCAAATAACATACCTTTATAACAAATAAAGAATACAATATAGTTCAGTTCTTTTACATATGTTGCTAGTTTATTTGCTTTGTTATTAATAATTTGTGTACACAAATAATGTTATAACATCGATTAGAAAAATAACATAGTGTCATATACATTAAATATCCTCCCTATCAACCGTCGCTTCAGCTGACATTCGAAGGACGTAAATAGCGAGGTAGGCCTATAGCCATACACATGCGGATGAAAGAACTCGGACATTTCTTAAATGTTAAAGATGATCAATTATTTGGATGAAACGATTGCTGAGAAGGATTTACATTTAATGTGCCAATGTTTAACACAGCTCCATAAAATATTGGCGTTACAGCACAGTTGTTCGTTGGTGAGATGTTCAGATTGGGAATATTGTTAGTTTTAATATATCGCCATCGTGATTAAATTTTTTTGAGACATATGGTTGGGTGGAGTACCCAGTCATTCAATAACACTAATGTCCGTTTATTTTCCAGTGTAGCAACTCAATGTACGCGTATTTTTTAAATCAATCGAGTGTTACAAACCATGACCTTTGACAAGCAGAATTATTTGTTTTAATAAACTATTTATCAAACTTTATCGTTTTTTTGGCCGGATTGCTCTAGTAATTCCGGTCTATAGATTGGCGATGTCCGTCCGTCTGTCTGTCTGGTTGTCTGTCTCTTCGTCAACTTTTTGGTTAAAGTTTCAGGTTGAGGCAAAATCTCAGCACTGGTAAGGGTTACAAACTTGAAACTTTGCCTGAAGGTAACCAGAAACAAGTTCTATTAATTGCTATGGTTATTTTGACCTTGACCTTGGTTTGTCGATTTTCAAGGTCAAATTGCCGACAATCCGGCCTTACCGTCTTCAGCGGTTTCGTGTCTTTTTATTATTTTGATTGTTTATTTAAAATTATCTACTGACGAGCATCATAGTTCGATTGAATGGTTGTTTGAACTTAATTCAATAGTGCATTTGTATTGTTTTGAAGCGGGTTTCCCCCTGAAACAGCTAGGCATTTCTTTTAAAGGCACACATTTACAATAAAGTGTGTAGTAACGAGTTTTTAATTAATGCCTATTTCATATTTTCTGTATGTGCTAAAAAGATGCCCCTAGAATGGACAAGATGCAATGTTGGATTTAAAAAAAAAATCCCGGGTAAGCATGCATGTCTGTGCGTATACTTGATTGTAATCCAGGTACGCCCCTGCTAGCATGTCTATAAATCTTTCCTTGTGCTAAATTTCAAGGCATTCCTAATGTAATCCGCCTCATGGTGGCTTCTAATAATATATAAACTGGAATAGTACAAAGAGAGCGTGATCATGCTACATATCGTGCTGCTACATATCATGCTACATATCGTTTCACAACAGAATCAATCAGGGAAACATTTTTGAAAATCAACAATTCACCAACTTGTGTGACGCGGATTATATAAGTTTCCTGTGACATGCAGTTCATAATTATTATTTCCGTACGTTTTCGCAAATGCCTTGTTGACCTGGCTACAATTAACTGCACGTAAGACTACACGTACTCAAAATGTTAAAAAAATACTTTTAGAGTGGATAAAACGTCTATCTAGCAGTAAGGATATTTTCCGGTATATTAAGAAATGACGGATGAACGTGTTGTAACAATGCGGATGGATGAACGTGTTGTAACAATGTTTGGAGTATGTAAAAGATAACATCAAAGTCTATTGAATGTTAGATTCCACAGCCGATTTGGATTGCGGTAGATTCCACGTACGAAAACCAAAGGTATTTTGGCGTGTAATTTAAATCGCCACAAGAAGCACAAAATGGTCATTTCAGTAAAAACGAAATTAACCCGAGATAAGACATTGTATGGGTTGTTTCAAGCCTTTCAATATATATAGATAATTATACTGAAGCAATTAAGAACGTAAAAACGAAAGTTAGCTTGTCACCTCAGGAATGCAACTGGTATGAGGGTTTACGATAGAACCATCCGTAAAAGGCAGCATGTGGCTCAACGTAATGGACGTTGTCCTTACGTTGGCATATCTTTAACGTTAAAGCATCGACAGGTTCGTGTCGTACGAGCATGAATTCATCAACGCAGTGGAACAACGTTCTATTCGCGGATGAATCTCGATTCAACATTTTTAAATTTGCCGACAAACGGGTAAGTGTGTCGTGAAGAACGGTCGAAAGAAACGATCCTCAAAATATCATTCAGCGTGATCGTGACGGTGGCGGTAGTGTTATGGTTTGGATTGTGGAAATCCTTTAGTGTCATTTTTTAAAGTCAGATAACGGCGGTAACAACAGTACAACACAATGTACTGCTGTTAATGCTTGCAACAATACAAACAAAAATAATGTTGATGAAGGTGAGCGTAACAAACACCAATTTAAGTCATGATAAGTTGTATGCTTACTTGTATTATTCGACACAACACGCCGATGAATTTAGGTACACTTAAACGTTGGTTGGTTCTCTGCTGTTGTTGACGCTTGCACTCTACTCGGTTATATAGCCATTTGACGAACTTGTTGTGTCCATTTATATGTGTGGACGTCTAAGAGTCACCAATGGCAACCACCCTAACTAGCCTTGTTTCGGGTGGCAATACATATTTTGCCATTTGTTCCCGCTTGACTAGTTATAAACTTTGAATACAAGCTTGTGTAAATAGACGTATAGTTTTCTGTGTTTGTTTCTTATAAATCTAAGCCTTTCCCACATACAACAATGTGTATCCTTTATAGAGATGTTCTATATTTTGGTAATACCTTTTCTGTGTGAAGATCACGCGACGCTGTTTCAGCAAGATAATGCTCGTCCACATACTATTAGAAACACACAGCACCGGAACAACGTCGCCGTTTTCAAATGGCCAGCCAGATCTCAAAACCTTTCGCGCATTGAACATATGAGGAACTACCTCGGGCTGTAGGCTGTGACATTTCACAGGGATGTTCTTTATGTGGTGCCCTTTCAAAAAATGTTGCAGTACCGTTAAACCTAACTCATTTATTCGCTAACAAAATAAAAATCATATAGCATTCACTTAGATGAGCGATTATGGGCCATATTGGCCCTCTTGTTTCATAAAGTCGTCATCTGCTGATGCGTCAAAATTCGTCTGCACTGTGCGATAGGGTTGAAAGGTTTAAAAAATCAATATCATATAACTGTACATTGGTTCAATATCATACAAGATTTCTTTTCAGTAATATTTTAATTGTCACGTAATGGTTGTATTAACCCTTTCACTGCCGAAATTCACAAAGCCTACTTGCCCATGTTGAATATTGGACCAGACCAACAGAAAATATAGTAAATGTAACGTCTAAGTTGCAATTAATACAGATTTCAGGAGATACTGCTCGTTAAAGCCTTCAATTTCATTTGCCAGCGAAAGAGTATCTTGTGCAATATATGACGATTCGTATTTGATATATGAGCCGTCCCACGAGAAAACCAACATTGTGGACTCTGCGTAAAGCATCGACCCAGATCAGCCTAAGGATGTGCGCAGGATAACCACGACAGATACTGTTCGCCTCCTGTGGATTTTTTGTTTCAAGAATCATTATTTATACCACTATCCCCCAGAGACGGAATGTGTCGTCCCGGAACAGTCTGCACGGATTGCGTAGGCTGATCTGGGTCGATACATTACGCGGATTCCACAATGTTGGTTTTCTCGTTGGACGGCTCTTATTTGGATACAATTGCTTTGAATTTTAGTAGATAAAGCCACAAGGTCTTTATGTAGAGGTATATTCATAAACAGTGTTTGGTATTTTAATTACGTTTACATATCATTTTTGACAAGGAAACAAGTGGTCCCGATATAGATGCCAGTTCAAAAATTATGAGACACCCATATTTATAACCCATATTAAACCCATATGCACTTCCCATATTGGTCCTCATGCGTAGACGCGGAATACTGTTAAAACCAAGAGCAGTTTTCGAACAATGCTCTATAAACAGGTTTTATCTTGCAACTAGCAGATTATTTGATATAATACTGGTATAATTACCTTTTTGTTTCCATGTCTCACATTGTTTATTTTTAGAACAATATGGGTATTTTAGAAATGACGTGTTAGCCGGAACTACTTGTCTAAAAATAAATATATTGAATACAAGGCCGTCATTTTAAACAAATCGGGAAAACCAGCAATCATTTGTTTAACAAAAACAGATAAACTTCAAATTAACGATATTTTAATGAAAACCTTTTCATAAAAGCAATACAAAAACTAATATACATACAACTTATTGTGTTGTTTTGATATACTCGACACCTTCGCCTTTTTACTCCATTTAGCAGACGATTCATTTTGTCAACAATAAATGATGTCATCGGTCGGGAATTTCACTCTAGTTTACATTTATTTGCTTTGAAAACAATTTAGGAAAAACAAATTGAAGCATTTAAATTGATTTTGTTACAAGTATTGAGTAGAAAAATAGAGAGATATCTTATTTTGAGAAATTTCTAAATTTGTCTGCAATTAGTTTATATGCATGAAAGTGTTAATCAAAGTGTTATCTTGGAAAATGTTTTGTTTTAAAATTATTCAGTTTATTTTCAATAATTATTTTTTCAATCTTCTGGACTGTATGCCAAACTAAATATGCTGAAGAGAAATGGTAAAGGAAATAGAACGAACGAAGTTGAAGCTCTTTCTGATGATGACATAAATGTCCTGTATTAAAAGAATCTGCTTAGGACATCAACACTGCTTCGATAATTAACACACTCTGGCTAAATAACTGTCTTTATTTTGGAATGGGAGACGTAACTGAACACCATGAGTTACGGTAAGCCTTTTTGTCCTCTCCGTTGCACAAAAGGACAAGTAATTTCACAGTGCTTGTATTGAACTGCTGGAAATTAAATGAAACTTCAACTTTGATAATGTCCAATAATAGAAAGGTTGATTATGACATACTGGTCATCTTTCGTCAAGCATATGTAGGACTGTCAGGTACACTGATGTACAGTGTCATAGTTACATCTGTAGCTTGTGGTAGAGTATAAATCGACTCGTAGTTGTACAACTGAAATACAACGAGAAATTACATGTAAAAACTTGTTTAAATGTCACAAATGGTCAACAAGTCTGCATCGACACTGATTATATTAATGTTGTTGTCTGCCATTAAAGCGCTCCTTAAACAGGGACAATTCAATGTGTAATTGAAGGGGAGATGTTGTTCTGAAACGATGTGCAGATAAAGAGTATATAATACTGAATGAAAGACAAACAAAAACAAGAATATGAGATAATACATCAGATGTCAGGAAAACCAAACCAAAAAGTTACTCTTTACTAAATCTGCTCCCCCGATTCCCTACCCCTTTTTACTTAGCCCTAAGGACTGTGCCCGTTTCCTCAGATTCTGACCAGTTGTTTCTGCGACAGAGAATTGGTATGAGGAAATGATCAGCTCTAATGAGAGACACGAGTGAAAAAGCAGGACTTGCTGGGAAAAGACTTACCAATCACTCTGCACGGAAACAACTTGTTCAGAAATTGAGGGATAACAACATCCCACCGACAGAAATCGTGCCAGTAACTGGGCATACAATTATTCAGTAAGTAATGACTTATTCAACAATTTCTAATGCAAATAGAAAAAGTGTTCCAATATTTTGGTAAGAAATTTTAGTTCCAGCAAAAATGAAGAGGCTTACCAGCAAGGTGAACATAATCTGGAGATTACTTCCTGTCCGAGCAGTTATAGTGAAGAGAGTCTGAATAATGGCACTCCACAGCAATTCATTGTCCTTATCTGAACATCTCAACAACGAATAACTGTGCTGTAACGCCAATGTGTTATGGAGCTGTGTTAAACATTGGCACATTAAATCTATATTCTTCGCAGTCGTATCTTCCAAATAACTGATCATCTTTAACATTGAAAAAATGTCCGAGTGTTTTCCTCCACTTGTTTATGGCTAGGCCTACTCGCTTTTAGCGGCATTCGAATGTCAGCTGAAACGACGGTTGATAGGGAGGATAGTTAATGTATATGGCACTAAGTTATTTTTCTAATTGATGTTTTAATGTTATCTGTTACACGAATTATTAATCACAACATATTGTAAATCTTCAAATAAGCTGCGCTATTTACAACAAATACGCATAAAACAAAACGATAAGTAAATCACAAAATTGTAAAAGAAGGATGTTTAAACAAGTAAAAGACTATTTACAGAAATAAAGTAATCACATTTTTAAAATGCTATTACAGGTTTTTATCACTAATTTTTCCAAAGTCGTTAGGTTGATGTTCCCAAAGTCTACATGCGGAAAGTTATGATCCAGTTTGTACCTTTCGGATATGTTCCTTTTATGGTTCTGAAGTCTCCTTCAACACTCGTTATCCGTGGATTATGTTCTTTTTCCATGATAGCTAAAGCTTTTTTTCGAAAAACAAACGGGGTATAATACATGATAAACTTTTCTATCTCTGCAATGGTGATTCGTTGACCATTATATTGTCCAAATATGACATCAGCCACTCTGAAGTTGTCCTGCATGTTGGACAGATTCAATACAACCCTTTCCCGCAATATGTCAAAGTCTGAAAATTTCATTTCCAGTTCATACTGTGTACATCTATTCATGGCTTCTTTCATGTTGTTGTAGTTTGACGGATGACCGGTCAGAAAAATCAGGTGGTATATCGTTACATTACCTTTTCCTTTCATCTCAAACTGGAGGGAGAAATCTTAGGCGGATTTCTGCTCAAGTGCGATCTGAAAATGATTCGCACAATTCTGTATGTTACCACATGTCTTTGTGAAACCAGGTGGCATGCCCCTGATCTTTTCAATTAAAAAGCCTACAAGTTCACTACAGAATTCCGCATCAATCGTGCTGTCTGACTTTTGCGGCAAGTCGATGCCATAAAGGTTCGCAATGTGCTCTGGTGTCTTTGCTATAAATCGGTTTACATACCCACTCATGAAGTTCATTAAGAATGTTTTATTCTCATCGCCAAAAAACTTCTCTATAGATCCCATAGGTGTTTGGCTGTATCCAAACGGGTCGACAAAAGTGAAACAGGCGCGGCGATGTAAGCTTTCGTCATGAAACGATTCGCTAAACTTTGCAAATGAACCATTGATTATTGTACAGGAAATGTTTGTCGAATTCATAATATAACCCCACAATCCTATTTGTCTTACAATATAATATTCGCCGAAGAAATTGAATATCGTGTTAACATTTTTAACTAGCCTGCTGAATCTTAGTTGGTCTTCTTCCACGAAAAACAATGATGCCATGTTAGGAGAGACGAATAAGTGTTCAAAAATATCCGCATCATTGACCTCTGCTAAAATCATTTCCATTCTTTCGGACTCATCTCCGATGTTCCAAACTTTGTCCTGGTTAAGGTTTTTCTGTTTGTAGAAATAGTTCAATGTGACCATCAAAGATATCAGTGGAGAACCGTATCGATCTATCTCATGAGGCCACCCTTTATCGTATTTCCCCTCCCCAGCGAATCCGTCAATTATGACAAATCCATCGATCAATTGTCCAAATCTAATAGTTCTATGATATGACATAGGTACAAATGCCTGCAGAAACTTCTTCAGCATTACTCGTTTAATATGTCCATGCAGGTTATCTCCTTCCAAAAAGAAATTCGCTGTTGCCATTGTGACCTTGTGATCTATGTCTTTGTAAAACTATACGTCCCCTATCGTTGATTTTCGACAAAGTATTCAAATTGGAATAACGATCCTCTCTCGTTTGATTTTTTTGCCAGTATGATAGCAGGAACGACACATGTATTAATATTTAGAATTTAAATCATTCCAATTGTAATAACGTTCCGCTCTCGTCGCCGCTATTTTCCAGTGTCTTGCTTCTGTAAGTTCATTGTTAACGATCCTCTCTTGTTGGATATGTTGTTAAGTGTGATCGCAGGGTCGTTGACTCGACTACTTGTATACCCTGCCCCGCGTGCAGTAGACACCGTCGAACAACGACACCGATATTAGTGATGAAACTCGAGCAAATTTGAGTGCAACAACGACACGGTATATTTCGTACTTCGCTAGTTAACTACGTTGACTCGAGTAGTGTATATCCATCAACGACAACGAAGCAAGCAATTGTATTACAACATCGATATTTTACCTTCTTCTCTCGTCGCCAACGTTTAATTAATGTCTTTGCCGATATGTTTACATTGTTGACGACCTTCTATTCAACATATTTATTTTTAGACAAGTAGTTCCGGCTAACACGTCATTTCTAAAAAAACCACATTGTTCTAAAAATAAACATTGTTGGTCATTTTGTTCTTCCAAAAAAAAAAAAATCTAAAAATAAGTAGACATGTAAACAAAAGGTTTTTTTCTACAAGTGTTATACACATTTACTCTGCTCGTTGCTAGATAATATCATTTTCGACGACTTTGTCATCCGCCGGATATTATCATCTTTTAGGAAGAAACACATGTGGTATAATTGTGTACCAACCCAAAACTGAAACCACTGCGTGTAACAGAGTTTAGCCACTGTTTTATGGAGGTCGGATATGTCTCCATATTAAGGCACTTATACAGATTCTCTGTCCGAAAAATCAATATTTGAATAATTTCTTTGGAAAATGTTTACCCGTCATCGTGTAAGCGAATGTCAATGATAACAAAAAGCTTTGCTTTTTAGCTCACCTATGCGCAAAGTGCAATGTGAGCTATTGTGATCGCTCACCGTCCGTCGTCGTCGTGTGTCCGTCCGTTCACATTTTCCTACAAACGAATTCTCCTCCTAAACCAATTAACTAAATTCAAAATAATTTTACAGGAATGTTCCTTTGGTGGATCTCTTTCAAACGTGTTCAAAGAATTCTATTCCATGCAGAACTTTGGTTGCCACGGCAAAAAAAAAGGGGTAATTAACTAAAATTTAAAAAATCTTCTTGTCTGAAAGTAGAAGGCCCATGCCTTTGATATTTGGTATGTAGCATCATCTAGTGAACCTCTACCAATATTGTTCAAATTATAGCCATTGGGTAAAAAATGACCCCTCCCCGGTGGTAACTTGTTTTACATAGACTCATATAGAGAAAAAACTTAAAAAATCTTCTTGTCTAAAATTAGAGGGCCCAGGCCTTTGATATTTGGTATGTAGCATAATCTAGTGGACCTATACCAAGATTGTTCAAATTATAGCCCTGGGGTATAATAGCCCTGGGGTATATTGTTTTACTTGACTATTCCCCAGGGGTCACTTGTTTTGCATAGACTCATATTTGGAAAAAACCTTAAAAAATCTTCTTGTCTAAAAGATATTTGGTATGAAGCATCATCTAGTGGACCTCTACCTAGCTTGTTCAAATTATAGCCCTGTGGGTCATTTGTTTTATATAGACTCATATACGGAAAAACTTTAAAAACTTTAAAAACTTTAAAAATCTTCTTGTCTAAAAGTAGAAGGCCCAGGCTTTTGATATGGTATGTAGCATCATCTATTGGACCTCTACCAAGATTGTTCAAATTATAGACATGGGGTCAAAAATGACCCCTCCCCTGGGGGTCACTTGTTTCACATATACTCGTATAGAGGAAAATCTTCTTGTCTAAAAGTAGAGGGCAAAGGCCTTTGATATTTGGTATGTAGCGTCATCTAGTGGACCTCTGCCAAGATTGTTCAAATTATATCCCTTGGGTCTAATATTATCCGTCCCCGGGGGTCACTTGTTTTACATAGACTCATAAAGGGGAACAAATAAAAATCGACTTGTCTAAAAGAAGAAGGCCCGGGCCTTTGGTATTTCGTATGTAGCATCATCTAGTGGACCTCTACCAAAATTGTTCAAATTATAGCCCTGGGGTAAAAAATTGCCCCACCTGGGTCACTGGTTTAACATATACTCGTATAGGGAAAAACTTTAAAAATCTTGTCTAAAAGTTTAATATTTGAAATTTAACATCATCTAGTGGACTTTTACCAAGATTGGTCAAATTATTATAGCCCTGGTGTCAAACATGGCTCCACCCTGGGGATCACTTGTTTTACATAGACTTGTTAAGGTAAACACTTTAAAATTATTCTTGTCCATTTGCCATGAATGTCTTTTGGTGCCGCTCTACTAAGACTTCAAATTATTTTGATAGGTTGATAACCATGGCCACCAGGGGGTGTTGCTTGTTTTCCGTATATATGTATAGACAAAGAACAATGAAAACTTTTTAAGTTTGATTAAATCAGGTGAGCGATATAGGACCATCATGGTCTTCTTGTTTATATTTCGTTTTCATTTTATCAATCCATAAATTAGGTGTGATTCCCAAACTAAATGATATATATATATATAAATCAAAGCGTTGTACGTGTTACATTATATAAACAAGACACAACAATAACATTTATAAATACTAAGAAGTCATTACATACATATTCAATTATGCATACATGTACCTTCATATGTATAATACAATGTTGAAATGATAAAAGGCGATGTTCTCCCGTTGGTAAATAATGGAAACTACCCTAATTAGCTCAATCTGTTATACGTTATGTCATATATAGACAAAGCACATTCATCATATTGTATATCTTCAAATGAGGTGCATTATTAACAACATTTACACATAAACGAAACGAAAAGCATAACACAAAATTGTAAAATAAGGATAGTTAAACAAGTAAAAGACTATTTACAGAAATAAAGTAATCAAATTTTTAGGTTTTTATCACTAAATCTTCCAAGGTCGCTATGTCGATTCTGATCCGGGTGTGTTCCGAAAGTCTACATGCTGAAAGTTAGAATCCAGTTTATACCTTTAGGATATGTATTGTTTCGTTTTCTGATGCCTCACTTAACACTCGTTATTCGTGGATTATCTTCCTTTTCCATGATAGATAAAGCTTTTTTTCGAAACACATACGGGGTATAATCATACGTGATAAACCGTTCTAGCTCTTCAAAGGTGATACATTGACCTTTATTTTTTTTCGAAAATGACATATGCCAATCTAGTGTCGTTCCGCTTGTTGAACAGATTCAATATATGCCTTTGCAATATGTCAAAGTCTGAAAACTTAACTTCCCGTTCATAGTGTGGCTTCTTTCATTGTTTTGTAGTTTGACGGATGTCCGGTCAGAAAAACTAGGTGGTAGATATATCGTTACATTACCTTTTCCTTTCATCTCAAAATCGAGGGAGCTATCTCGGCCGGATTTCTGCTCAAGTGCGATCTAGTAGTATAGGCGCCTCTTGGGCCCAAAACAAAAATGATGTAATCGGTAGCCATTTTGTTTACCTTGTTGCTATTTATAGTATCTTATTTGCATATAAGGATTGATAAAAGAGAGGACGCCATTTTGTTTACCTAGTTATTTATATACAATGACTGCGCATGAGTGGCGGCCATATTTTGAATGACAGCATAGGTCTATATTTAGAATGACATCACAGGTCTATATTTAGAAAGCTTTAACAATGGAGCAAGTGTTTCAGCAGCACCCTTCAGGCGAGACCACCAACGATTTTTCTTTAGCCTTCTACCAATATTCTCTAGCAGGTATGTTGTGGGAACCCTTAAAAATAATGGCGGGGAACTTCGACCTAACCTTTGCTACATTGTTTCGGGAAACCTGACACGAGACATCCATACGACACGATATATCCCTTTAGTATGTCGTATAGTCGAGCTGAAGCACGCAGTCAAACATGTATAATAAGGCAATACGTTTAACGACTTACCTTTAGAGCATCCAGAGTTCAAATGACAGATGTCCCGATCTATTTTAAGACTCGGTATTTCACCATCGCATATTTCATCAGAAAAACACAAGGTGTGCGAACAATAGAGCATTGAAATTGCCTGCGTTTGTTGATTTAAGACAGGAAACGTTTATAATAGCATATTGAAATTGTCTGCGTGAGTTGATTTAAGGCCGGAAACGTGTACAATAGCCCATTGAAATGTTGAAAATTAATCCCTTTTAAAGGCGACATACTGTCTGCGTCTGAACACCTGCAACGAACGCGTTAACACTTGTCTGAGAATAACCCTTTGCATTGCTGTTCAAAAGATTACCCCCTATGATGAAAGTTATTATAATGCCTAAACAAGCACTTGAAAAGTGTCAGTGAAGTTATACACGACTTTACCAATTTGATCATATTTCAAATATAGAGGGAAAAGGAGCCCTTTAAAAGCGTCAAATCATTTTTTAGCGATTTTTGCAACCGATTACGCTTTAACTTTTTTGTTTTATGCTATCAAATGGTAGAGGACACCAAAACCTTTCATTTAAACCCGGGGTTGTCGATAACATTTTCAGCCGTTTTCGTGTTATGTAATATGAGAGATTTTTAAACCCTAAAAATGAACTTGCTCCGATCCTCAGGTTTGATAATATCGTTGGAAAGATTTCGTTGTGCCCTTTTCAAATTTGAAAGAATTATGGTCCTAGGACTATTCGTTCTCTTGTTATTGCAGTTTAAAATTAGTTTCAGATAAGTCTTTTTGGCGCTCAAATCTTAAAATGATGATATCTCCTTTATTCATTGACCGATTGTAGTCGTGTTTGTACTCATTGAAAAGGGTTTCGCATTTTCTATCGATTGAGGAGGAGGTCAAACCGGAAGTTTGATATGTCTGTAAACCGGAAGTGACGTCATTATATATTACACTGGTCATATCTTCATTAGTTCTGAACCGATGTTTACAATTTGTATATCATTCGAAAGCTCTCACCGAGATATGAGTATATTCGAATTTGAAAGATATCCGATCAATGTTTTCATGACATTGTACTTTAAATAGGCAGCGCAAGGGGTAAAAGTAAAACAAAGACATGAATACAATTTCTACAATTTTATTATATAATCAAGTATTGTATTTCGCAGAATCAAAATAACTAACACTATTTATTGAACACGGTATTCACAAATCACGATTAATTACGGGACGAAAATGATTGTCAATTCGTCTCATACTCCATCCATGACGTCTATGAATAACTGTCCACCGTTCCGTTATCTTGTAAACGTGGTTAATTTAGGGCTCCCCCAGGCATTTTCTTTCCGTTAATTTAGTCACGTAGTACCGGTGGTCCGTGCATTCGTTACCCCTTTTTCGCATTTTCAATCCGGATATGTTTTATTTTCCTGGCTACCTCTGACATCTGACCTCGTTGGTATCCGTTAATAACTCGTCACAACTCGTAGACAATCGTGAGGATCCGTGAGAAGAGAGGCAAATTGTTTGACATGTCAACATTTTTCTTGCGATTGTTCACGGATTACATTTTCCGTAAATAACTCGTAAATAACTTGTAACAATCCGTAAGTATCGTAAACCGGTCGCAACAACACGTAACCCTCCGTAAACTACTCGCAAGAATCCGTAAATGTCCCGTTAACAAGTTGTTTTACGATTTGTTACGGTTAGTTTACGATTTGTTTACGGATTATTACGAGTGCTTAATGATGAGTACGATTTCATTCACGTCGTGCTACAATAATTTTACGGATTGTTAAGAGTTATTTCGAGCACTTTACATATAGTTACGAGTACTTTACGAATACATACGTATATATTACAATTTAGGACAGGTATAAAAACTGCTAAATCGAACAGTTCCTTTCAGTTGTTATCAAGACGTCAAAGAAGTCAGATCTCTAATATAGTATACAAAATCTACAAGCATGGCTCCAAAGAAGAAAGCAGTCAACTGGAAGAAGAGGACGCGCTCACCCTCCCTAGAACGGCAACCGCAGCTAGAGCCCGGTTAGGTAGAAGAGCCCGCTGAGGTAGAAGAACGTCCGCGTTCCCCTGACCCACAAACGCAGCTATACCCTGATGCAGAAGACACTGCACGTGAAGTTTATACAGTAGCCAGTGAACGTTGACTCCTCGATCTCCAGAAGTGAGGCTTCGGACGATGGTGCAGCTACAGTTACTGCTAAGACCACTGCAGCAGTAAGTCACTATTATAGTATTAAATATGGTACTGTGTACTTGTTGTTTTACATGTAATATTTGTTTTGTTAAATATTAAACTGATTTGGTAAAGCAGTTTCTGTATGCCTAACATAACATGGGTACACCTGCTCTTACTAAAATATATAGTGTATGCTTTGTATAGTATAATATATGATAATAGTAATTGTACAATTATTTGCTTTTATGTGTATGAAGATATTAGCCATTTTTTATATTTTCAGAAGCACAAGAACAGGAAGCCTAAGAGTAAGATGGCCAGGTCCCTAACGAATGAAGAAGAGACTGAGGTTATTGAGTGGCTGAAGTCGAACCTATTCATCTACGACAAGTCCAGTTTCGAGTTAAAGAAACGTCAACAGAAGGAAGATGCGATTGAATCCTGGTGACCTCTACAGATGGTATACTTTGTTGAGGACCCAGTACGTGAAAGAGGTGAAGAAAAAAGAAAATGCAACACGATCCGGCGCCGGTGCTGTAGATGACATCGTTACGCCTAGAATCACCTGGTTGATGGAGAAGTTTGACTTCGTCAAGCAGTATGTCTGCCAATCAAGGGCCTCCAGAGGGTCTAGGATTCAGAAACCTCACCGGCACTCTGACTGCAATGAATCATCAGAGCCGCCCCAGACTACCCGTGAAGGTACACCACAGGCGGCGTCATCATGGACAACAGCCACCATCTCCGACTACCTCGACAAAGTATCGCAGCAGCTTGCAGTGCCGAAGAGTGACATAGAGAAGACCTGCGACTTCCTCAGCATACTCATGGCAGAGATGACCCCTTCGTGCCTGGAGGATTTCACAAATGAAGCCATCTGTAGGCGATGGAGTATGTGAAACAGTCCAATCAGGAACGCCGTCAAGCTCAGTAATCACTGAAAGTCAACTTTTTGTAGCCACCACAGCCTCCATTCACATTCACAGAGCAATTGCAGCAAGCAAACCAGCCAGCAGCAATGCAATACACTCCGTTGCAAGCACCACTACAACTCGCCGCAGCTACCAGACCAAGGCCGACAACGTCTTCCACAGGGTTGAGGCAGTCCTAGCTGACTACCGACTACATTATGGCACGCAACCTGGCAGGGTCTAACCCACCTGCTGATGTTCTGCAACAACATGGACGGTATCAGTGGACAGAGTTACAACCAAGTAACCTGCAACCCGTCATGTCGGGTCAGCTGCAACCCACCGCCTACTCCATCCAGGTCATTAGTGAAAGCCAGGCACCCAACACTACAACTTCCACTTCGACGGATACTGCAGCAGTTTTCACCGATGCTTATGAGACAATGAATCCTGAACCTTCCTTCAACCCGGCCTTCAACTAAAGTGACTATATGCCTGCTACGCCCAAGGCGCCGTCGGCTACTGACGCCCAGTGAACATTTAGTAAAATAACTATCTTGACCAATGTAGTATTGAAAGTAAAATGTTTTGTAACTTGTAAAGCTTGTAAACTGTTTTGAATATTATAAATAGATTAACATATTTTTTTATTATTTTTTATTTCATCTGACCGAAGGTAATGTTTTGCCATTACTTGGCGTACGTCGTCTGGTGTCTGTCGTTTTGCGGCAGTCGTCGTAAACTTTAAAAAAAACCTTCTCTGAAACTACTGAATCGATTGTAACCAAAATTGGTATGAATGTGTCTAGAATATAGTTTATGAATTATACACCCGTCGATCAAAAAACATGGCCGCCGTTACTATAAATACAACATAAGGGTCAAAACACGTGTTATTGGCTTATATTTTCAAAACTATGATAGATACATTTACATTTTCAAATAATTATCAATAATATAATAAAATACAAATTAAAATACAGTACAACAAGTCCCTTTAAAGTTTCATAAATTTGAGTCAAATCGTGTTCTCCTGACATTCCACAGCCCCTGCTTCGGAGTTTAAGTAGTCTTTAAGATAGTCCCTTTGTGCAGTACCAGCAGCGTTGGCAACATTTCCCTGATAACCTGCCACTCCGTCAACAAGTTGCGCACCCTGTCTCCACTGTCCCTCAACTAGGTTGTGATTGATGCCTTCTTCATCAACATACTGGTGTAGCCCAGCACGTCGTCTGATCCTTAGTAAGTTGTGGAGGGTAGTACAGGCCAAGACGATGATATCTGCTGTTTCTGGTACTTGTTGCATAGTTCCGAGCAGAATCCGAAATCTCATGGCAAGAATTCCAAAAGCATTCTCCACAACTCTACGTGCACGAGACAGTCTATAGGTAAGATGCGCTCGTCATGATCCAGATGTCTTCGTGAGTATGGTTTCATCTTCCATGATCTGAGTGGACAGGCATCATCACCAATCGGAAAGTAGGAAGTGTCTCTGTCAGCATGTGGAAGGGGAGATGGTGGTGGAAGGCCCGGAGTTCCTTCTTCTAGCATTGGTCGCAGTTCTGTGCCATACGTAAGGATTCGTAAGAAAAATCCGTGTATGTGAAGGTGGCATAGCGTCGTCGTTCTCCGATTTCACTATACCTTCTATTACATAACGGTGTTTCTGAACGGCCGACTGTATGGCCTGTTCTAGTATCATTCCATCGGATATTATTTCGTGCACATCTTCCATGACACGTTGGTGAATGACTCCGTGTTCTAATTGGAATGTGTGGAGAAGCAGTTGTCTATACATACGTAAGACATGTGTTGTATCTTCCGCTACTATTTTTGAGTCTGCCTTTTTCTTGGCCTCGGCATTGGACATTCCATCTCGCTCATACTTTTCCACTTTCTGTCTCCAAGAGTTTTCATTATTTTTCGAAGCTTTACGATACATGACTCCAAACACTTTGTGCTCTTCGCTGTCGTTATCTTCTACATATACTTCGCTCTGGTCATAGGATATCCACCGTTTTAATGGAGGCGTTTCCACGAAATCTTCCGAGGCAGAACGCTTATTACACCATCGTTTGACGTAATTTTGTAAAGAATGAACGTCACCAAACACGATACCGCAATCGTCGCTAACGGGCATGTCTAGACTGGAATCACTCTCTATGTACTCTACCGGGGTATCCTTTATAGGAATGTTTAGATTTGGTTCTTTTATAATATAGGACGGTTCAGACGGATTATTGTGAATCGGGTCTTTTAAACGATAAGCTTCTGGAGTGTCTGGTTTCAAATCGACAAGAAGGTAACCGTACGGTTGATTCGTAGCTTCTTGAAAACGACTCATTAAATAACCCGCCTTTCCAGGATACATGTGTCGCGCTAAGGTCATGACAGAATGTTGTTCGATTGGATTTTTGAATAAGACTAAATAATGGCAATTTCTTCTCTGAGTTGGATCTTTACTAAAGTACAGATTTTGATTCAGTGCCATGATTGATAGATTTCTTTGGTGTTACCCCTCCGTAAATAGGTCCGTCTTCCTCGGGTCTTTGTTGGTCGTTGACATGAGATCGTCCAAAACAATAAGATTCGTCACATTGGGGTTTAAATAAGCGTCATCCTCTAGGTTGTGAGGAATTCCCTGTATAAATTCTACCCTGGGATACACGGTTCTTTTTAAGTCGTCGTATAACGGCTGCCATCTTTTGTAGAGCCATATTATTCGTTGTGGAGCTGGTTGTATCTTGTCAGATTTAAGTATCTTGGTAACAAAGAAGGTCTTCCCACAGGAGGTGGGTTCACACTGACCATACACGTGAATGGATGTTTGCATACAAAGTTTACCCGGGGATTGGTGCACCGGAGGGGTTGGTGCACCGGCGTACCCGAGGTTGGTACACCGGTGCACCGGAGGGCTTGGTGCACCGGTGCAACGGGTATTGGGTATTGGTGTACCGGTACACCAGGAATTGTGTATTTGTGCACCGGTGCAACAGTGCACCAAGCTCCCGTATTAGTGCACTGGTGCACCAACACCCGGTTTTAAAACATCTCAAAACAGTAACTTTGTATTCAAACATCCATTCACGTGTATGGTCAGTGGCCCCAATTCCTGTGGGAAGACCTTCTTTGTTACCAAGATACTTAAATATGACAAGATACAACCAGCTCCACAACGAATAATATGGCTCTACAAAAGATGGCAGCCGTTATACGACGACTTAAAAAGAAC
The DNA here is from genome assembly GCA_031761405.1 of Serripes groenlandicus. Lineage (NCBI taxonomy): Eukaryota > Metazoa > Mollusca > Bivalvia > Cardiida > Cardiidae > Serripes > Serripes groenlandicus. Next base: position 144,048 of record JASEVX010000366.1, read on the forward strand.
CGTGTATCCCAGGGTAGAATGTATACATGGAGTTCCTCACAACCTAGAGGATGACGCTTATTTAAGCATTGGTCGCAGTTCTGAGTCCCTGAATATCTGGCCATCAGATGAACTTCCATATGAACCAACACTCAGCCAAATAAACTTATAGTCCGCAACCACTACAGCCATCATCACCATGGAAAAGAATTTCTTGTAGTTGTAAAACAACGATCCAGAGTCAGCAGGTTTCTTGATTCTGATGTGTTTGCCATCCAACGCACCGCAAGCGTGTGGAAGGTTCCAGACCCTTTCAAATTAGGCTGATATGCGCAACCAATCTTCCTCTGTGATGTTGTCTGGCATGACTTCTTCTTTGTATGCTGAGTAAATTGCTTCGCAGACTTCAGGTACGAATAGTGAAATGGAGTTTCGGGCTACACGGAAGGCATACATCAGATCTGCATAATTCGTACCAGTAGCTAAATGCCTAAGTGTTACAGCTAACTTCAGTCCAGGCTCAATTGACTCCATGTAATAGACACATTGAACGCATATTTAAAATGCAATAACAATGGTAGCTTTATATCAAATATAAGCAAATTTACTTTATATAAAATGATCAAGAAAATTAACAAATACTAGTATGTACCTGAAAGACGTTGACTCTTTCTTGATAACAGGGGTTACCCTGTCAAGAATCTCTCCAAACGGGTCAGCATCAACTTTGAGAAAGTTCTTGTAGCCAGCAGAGTCTTCTCGGTTCAGCTCATGCAGGAGATGATCATATTGCCCAAAGAGGGTCCTGCGGGCCGGCCAGGTGCTGCACCAAAATCTTCTGCGAGCTGGACGCCTCCTCCGGCTCGGCCGAGGAATATTTTTTTGCTGCTGGGCATCTTCCTCTTCCCTCTGAGCTAGTGGAAGGAGGAATTGTAGAAATCGTTGATATAACTGCAATCTGTTTCTCTCATATGTCATGTTGTCTCGCTGGATGTCAGTTGTCGAATGATGATACATAGAGAATTGCACATTTTTTTGCAAAAAACATAAGGACTCGTAAATACTCGTAACTAACTCGCAACTATTCGTAACAACACGTTAACAGGTCGTAATTTACACGTTAAAGCATAGATGAAACGTAGCATTCCGTAATATACCCGTAACAATCCATAAAAAGCCCGTAAAATGTAACTTGCTCGTATTTATCCGTGGTTACTCGGAACAAATCGTAGATGTTTGCCGTAAATACATCGTAATAACTCGTAATAAACCGTAAATGGCTCGTAATTACTCGTTACCACTCTTAAATCGCTCATAAAAGTGGCCAAATCGTAAGGATTCGTGTACTTTTACGATACTTAAATCTGACAAGATACAACCAGCTCCACAACGAATAATATGGCTCTACAAAAGATGGCAGCCGTTATACGACGACTTAAAAAGAACCGTGTATCCCAGGGTAGAATTTATACATGGAGTTCCTCACAACCTAGAGGATGACGCTTATTTAAACCCCAATGTGACCAATCTTATTATTTTGGACGATCTCATGTTAACGACCAACAAAGACCCGAGGATTATGGACCTATTTACGGAGGGGTCACACCATAGACATATATCAATCATGGCACTGAATCAAAATCTATACTTTAGTAAAGATCCAACTCAGAGAAAAAATTGCCATTATTTAGTCTTATTCAAAAATCCAATAGACCAACAACCTGTCATGACCTTAGCGCGACAAATGTATCCTGGAAAGGCGGGTTATTTAATGAGTCGTTTTCAAGAAGCTACGAATCAACCGTACGGTTACCTTCTTGTCGATTTGAAACCAGACATTCCAGAAGCTTATCGTTTAAAAGATCCGATTCACAATAATCCGTCTGAACGGTCCTATATTATAAGAGAACCAAATCTAAACATTCCTATAAGGGATACCCCGGTAGAGTACAAGACTTGAGTCTAAAAACAGTCTAGACATGCCCGTTTGTTACGATTGCGGTATCGTGTTTGGTGACGACGTTCATTCTTTACAAAATCACGTCAAACGATGGTGTAATAAGCGTTCTGCCTCGGAATGTCACGTGGAAACGCCTCCACTAAAACGGTAGATATCCTATGACCAGAGCGAAGTAGATGTAGAAGATAAAGACAGCGAAGAGCACAAAGTGTTTGGAGTCATGTACCGTAAAGCTCCGAACAATAATGAACACTCTTAGAGACAGAAAATGGAAATGTATGGGCGAGATGGAATTTCCAATGCCGAGGCCAAGAAAAAGGCAGACTCAAAAATAGTAGCGGAAGATACAACACATGTCTTACGTATGTATAGACAACTGCTTCTCCACACATTCCAATTAGAACACGGAGTCATTCACCAACGTGTCATGGAAGATGTGCACGAACTCATGTCCGAGGGAATGATACTAGAACAGGCGATACAGTCGGCCGTTCAGAAAAAAACGTTATTTAATAGAAGGTATAGTGAAATCGGAGAACGACGACGTTAGCGTCGACGGTAGCGACGACAGTGATGATGAAAAAATGCTATAAGAGGAGGAAGTATGCAGATAATATATAAGAATAATACTATCACTCGCTGTGTACTTTACTACCGTCGACGATGGACAAAGTAGAAATGTTGACACGACAGTTTCAGCGGATGGATGAAGGGAAACTGAATCCTAATCATAAAGGACAATAAGTGGTGGAAAAAATACAAATGGGTTGGGCGGTGAAAGAACCTACCATTAACTTTGTGACACCCATGGCTCACGCTGACGAACAAGACATGTCAGAGGTAGCCAGGAAAAGAAAACATATCCGGATTGAAAATGCGAAAAAGGAGTATCGAATGCACGGACCACCGGGACTACGTGACTAAATTAACGGAAAGAAAATGCTTGGGAGAGCCCTAAATTAACCACGTTTACAAGATAACGGAACGGTGGACAGTTATTCATAGACGTCATGGATAGAGTATGAGACGAATTGACAATCATTTTCGTCCCGTAATGAATCGTGATTTGTGAATACTGTGTTCAATAAATAGTGTTAGTTATTTTGATTCTGCGAAATACAATACTTGAATATATAATAAAATTATAGGAATTGTATTCATGTCTTTGTTTTTCTTTTACCCCTTGCGCTGCTTATTTAAAGTACAATGTCATGAAAACATTGATCGGATATCTTTCAAATTCGAATATACTCATATCTCGATGAGAGCTTTCGAATGATATACAAATTGTAAACATCGGTTCAGAACTAAGGAAGATATGACCATTGTAATATACAATGACGTCACTTCCGGTTTACAGACATCAAACTTCCGGTTTGACCTCCTCAATCGATAGAAAATGCGAAACCCTTTTCAACGAGTACAAACACGACTACAATCGGTCAATGGAAAAAAAGATATCATCATTTTAAGATTTGAGCGCCAAAAAGACTTATCCGAAACTAATTTTAATTGACTGCGATAACAAGAGAACGAATAGTCCTAGGACCATAATTCGTTCAGATATGAAAAGGGCACAACGAAATCTTTCCAACGATATTATCAAACCTGAGGATCGGAGCAAGTTCATTTTTAGGGTTTAAAAATCTCTCATATTACATAACACGAAAACGGCTGAAAATATTATCGACAACCCCGGGTTTAAATGAAAGGTTTTGGTGTCCTCCACCATTTGGTAGCATAAAACAAAAAAGGTAAAGCGTAATCGGTTGCATAAATCGCTAAAATCTGATTTGACGCTTTTAAAGGGCTCCCTTTCCCTCTATATTTGAAATATGATCAAATTGGTAAAGTCGTGTATAACTTCACTGACACTTTTCAAGTGCTTGTTTAGGCATAATAATAACTTTCGTCATAGGGGTAGTCTTTTGAACAGCAATGTAAAGGGTTATTCTCAGACAAGTGTTAACGCGAGCGTTGCAGGTGTTCAGACGCAGACAGTATGTCGCTTGTAAAAGGGATTAATTTTCAACATTTCAATGGGCTATTGTACACGTTTCCGGCCTTAAATCAACACACTTAGACAATTTCAATAGGCTATTATAAACGTTTCCTGTCTTAAATCAACACACGCAGACAATTTCCATGCTCTATTGTTCGCACACCTGGTGTTTTCCTGATGAAATATCCGATGGTGAAATACAGAGTCTAAAAATAGATCGGGACATCTGTCATTTGAACTCTGGACGCTCTAGAGGTAAGACGTTAAATGTATTGCTTTACCATACATGTTTGACTGCGTGCTTCGGCTCGACTATACGACATACTAAAGGGATATATAGTGTCGTATGGATGTCTCGTGTCAGGTTTCCCGAAACAATGAAGCAAAGGTTAGGTCGAATTTCCCGGCCATTATTTTCGAGGGTTCCAACAACATACCCGCTAGAATATATTGGTAGAAGGCTAGAGACAAATCGTTGGTGGTCTCGCTTGAAGGGTGCTGCTGAAACACTTGCTCCATTGTTAAAGCTTTCTAAATATAGACCTATGATGTCATTCTAAATATGGACCTATGATTTTATTCAAAATATGGCCGCCACTCATGCGCAGTCATTGTATATAAATAACTAGGTAAACAAAATGGCGTCCTCTCTTGTGTCAATCCTTATATGCAAATGAGATTCTATAAATAGTAACTAGGTCAACAAAATGGCCACCGATTACATCATCTTTGTTTGGGCCCAAGAGGCGCCTATACTACTCGATCTGAATGATTTGCACAATACTGTATGTTACCACTTGTCGAGGTGAAACCGGGTGACCTGCTCATGATCTTTTCCGTTAAAATAAAAAGCCTACGAGTTCACTATATAATTCATTATCAATCATGCTGTCTGACTTTTGCGGCAAGCCGATGCCATGAAGTTTCGCAATGTTCCCTGGTTCTTTTGATATAAATCGGTTTGCAGACCCACTCAAAAAGTTCATTAAGAATGTTTAGTTCTCATCGCCAAGAAACTTTGCTATTGATTCCATAGCAAACGGATCGACAAAAGCGAAACAGGCGCGGCGATGTAAGTTTTTGTCATAAAACGATTCGCTAAAATCAACAAATGAGCAATTGATTATTGTACAGGAAATGTTTGTCGCGCTGCCTTACTCTTTCTGCCCCCGCCCACCGCATTCATAATGAGGCTCCTGATTTAATCCTATCTTTCTTCTTTCTTACTATATTATCTTCGCCGAAGAAATTGAATATCGTGTCAGCATTTTTAACAAGCCTGTTGACTCCTAGTCCGTCTTCTTCCACAAAAATGAATGATGCCATGTTAGGTGAGATGAATAAGTGTTCAAAAATATCATCTTCAATGTCCTCTACAAAAATAAATGTTCTTCTTTCGGACTCATCTCCGATGTTCCAAACTTTGTCCTTAGCATCGTTTTCCAGTTTGAAGAAAAGGTTTAATGTGACCATCAGAGATATCAGTGGTGAACCGTATCGATCTATATCACACTTTATCGTTTTTCCCCTCCCCAGCGAATCGGTCGATTATGACAAGTCGATCGATTAATTTTCCAAATCCATTAGTTCTATGATATGACATAGGTACAAATGCCTGCAGAAACTTCTTCAGCAATACTCGTTTAATATGTCCATGCGGGTTATCTCCTTCCAAAAAGAAATTCGCTGTTGCCATTGTGACCTTGTGATCTATGTCTTTTTAAAACTATACAAATGCCTGCAGAAACTTCTTCAGCATTACTCGTTTAATATGTCCATGCACATGCGGTTTATCTTTTGCCAAACAAAAATCTCGATGTTGCCATTGTGACCTTGTGATCTATGTCTTTGTATAACTATACGTCCCCTTTTGTCGCCAATATGTTTACATATGTTGAATATTGTGATTGCAGTAACGTACGTCGACTCGACTATATATTTTCACCCTATGTGAAGAAGAAAATATATTCTCGTTTCTGTATTTTGCTTTAGTGATTACGATCGGTTGACAATATTCTTCCATGAGTCGATGCTTGGAAAATACGAATAAGACAGGTTTTCTAACAATACTTCTGTTAAATACGGAATACTGTTTTGTTCATATCCTACCATCCTACCATCGCATATTAACGAGAACGCGATGGTAGGATAGTAGGATGATAGGATGGTAGGATGGTAGGATAGTAGGATGCTAGGATGGTAGGACAGTATGATGGCGATGGTAGGACAGTAGGATGGCGATAGTAGGACAGTAGGATGGTGATAGTAGGACAGTAGGATGGCAATATGTCCATCCTACTATCCTACCATCGCCATCCTACTGTCCTACTATCGCCATCCTACTGTCCTACCATCCTACTATCCTACCATCGCACTTGTGATATAAAGGTGTGCTCTACGTCATACGCCATACGTAGTCAATTGGTAACATCTACTGATTTGGTTTATGTTCGCCTTTTTTTTTATAAATGTCATACGTTATCACGTTAATGACGTAAACATGCTTTTAATATAACAAAAACATCGTGCATTATTTTATGTTCAGTTAGAAATTCGATACCAAAAATGAGCTAAACGTATTTGCACTTCAAAATTATGTACGGTATTTCACAAATGAAGCCATCTGTAGGCGATGGAGTATGTGAAACAGTCCAATCAGGAACGCCGTCAAGCTCAGTAATCACTGAAAGTCAACTTTTTGTAGCCACCACAGCCTCCATTCACATTCACAGAGCAATTGCAGCAAGCAAACCAGCCAGCAGCAATGCAATACACTCCGTTGCAAGCACCACTACAACTCGCCGCAGCTACCAGACCAAGGCCGACAACGTCTTCCACAGGGTTGAGGCAGTCCTAGCTGACTACCGACTACATTATGGCACGCAACCTGGCAGGGTCTAACCCACCTGCTGATGTTCTGCAACAACATGGACGGTATCAGTGGACAGAGTTACAACCAAGTAACCTGCAACCCGTCATGTCGGGTCAGCTGCAACCCACCGCCTACTCCATCCAGGTCATTAGTGAAAGCCAGGCACCCAACACTACAACTTCCACTTCGACGGATACTGCAGCAGTTTTCACCGATGCTTATGAGACAATGAATCCTGAACCTTCCTTCAACCCGGCCTTCAACTAAAGTGACTATATGCCTGCTACGCCCAAGGCGCCGTCGGCTACTGACGCCCAGTGAACATTTAGTAAAATAACTATCTTGACCAATGTAGTATTGAAAGTAAAATGTTTTGTAACTTGTAAAGCTTGTAAACTGTTTTGAATATTATAAATAGATTAACATATTTTTTTATTATTTTTTATTTCATCTGACCGAAGGTAATGTTTTGCCATTACTTGGCGTACGTCGTCTGGTGTCTGTCGTTTTGCGGCAGTCGTCGTAAACTTTAAAAAAAACCTTCTCTGAAACTACTGAATCGATTGTAACCAAAATTGGTATGAATGTGTCTAGAATATAGTTTATGAATTATACACCCGTCGATCAAAAAACATGGCCGCCGTTACTATAAATACAACATAAGGGTCAAAACACGTGTTATTGGCTTATATTTTCAAAACTATGATAAATACATTTACATTTTCAAATAATTATCAATAATATAATAAAATACAAATTAAAATACAGTACAACAAGTCCCTTTAAAGTTTCATAAATTTGAGTCAAATCGTGTTCTCCTGACATTCCACAGCCCCTGCTTCGGAGTTTAAGTAGTCTTTAAGATAGTCCCTTTGTGCAGTACCAGCAGCGTTGGCAACATTTCCCTGATAACCTGCCACTCCGTCAACAAGTTGCGCACCCTGTCTCCACTGTCCCTCAACTAGGTTGTGATTGATGCCTTCTTCATCAACATACTGGTGTAGCCCAGCACGTCGTCTGATCCTTAGTAAGTTGTGGAGGGTAGTACAGGCCAAGACGATGATATCTGCTGTTTCTGGTACTTGTTGCATAGTTCCGAGCAGAATCCGAAATCTCATGGCAAGAATTCCAAAAGCATTCTCCACAACTCTACGTGCACGAGACAGTCTATAGGTAAGATGCGCTCGTCATGATCCAGATGTCTTCGTGAGTATGGTTTCATCTTCCATGATCTGAGTGGACAGGCATCATCACCAATCGGAAAGTAGGAAGTGTCTCTGTCAGCATGTGGAAGGGGAGATGGTGGTGGAAGGCCCGGAGTTCCTTCTTCTAGCATTGGTCGCAGTTCTGTGCCATACGTAAGGATTCGTAAGAAAAATCCGTGTATGTGAAGGTGGCATAGCGTCGTCGTTCTCCGATTTCACTATACCTTCTATTACATAACGGTGTTTCTGAACGGCCGACTGTATGGCCTGTTCTAGTATCATTCCATCGGATATTATTTCGTGCACATCTTCCATGACACGTTGGTGAATGACTCCGTGTTCTAATTGGAATGTGTGGAGAAGCAGTTGTCTATACATACGTAAGACATGTGTTGTATCTTCCGCTACTATTTTTGAGTCTGCCTTTTTCTTGGCCTCGGCATTGGACATTCCATCTCGCTCATACTTTTCCACTTTCTGTCTCCAAGAGTTTTCATTATTTTTCGAAGCTTTACGATACATGACTCCAAACACTTTGTGCTCTTCGCTGTCGTTATCTTCTACATATACTTCGCTCTGGTCATAGGATATCCACCGTTTTAATGGAGGCGTTTCCACGAAATCTTCCGAGGCAGAACGCTTATTACACCATCGTTTGACGTAATTTTGTAAAGAATGAACGTCACCAAACACGATACCGCAATCGTCGCTAACGGGCATGTCTAGACTGGAATCACTCTCTATGTACTCTACCGGGGTATCCTTTATAGGAATGTTTAGATTTGGTTCTTTTATAATATAGGAGGGGTCACACCATAGACATCTATCAATCATGGCACTGAATCAAAATCTATACTTTAGTAAAGATCCAACTCAGAGAAAAAATTGCCATTATTTAGTCTTATTCAAAAATCCAATAGACCAACAACCTGTCATGACCTTAGCGCGACAAATGTATCCTGGAAAGGCGGGTTATTTAATGAGTCGTTTTCAAGAAGCTACGAATCAACCGTACGGTTACCTTCTTGTCGATTTGAAACCAGACATTCCAGAAGCTTATCGTTTAAAAGATCCGATTCACAATAATCCGTCTGAACGGTCCTATATTATAAGAGAACCAAATCTAAACATTCCTATAAGGGATACCCCGGTAGAGTACAAGACTTGAGTCTAAAAACAGTCTAGACATGACCGTTTGTTACGATTGCGGTATCGTGTTTGGTGACGACGTTCATTCTTTACAAAATCACGTCAAACGATGGTGTAATAAGCGTTCTGCCTCGGAATGTCACGTGGAAACGCCTCCACTAAAACGGTAGATATCCTATGACCAGAGCGAAGTAGATGTAGAAGATAAAGACAGCGAAGAGCACAAAGTGTTTGGAGTCATGTACCGTAAAGCTCCGAACAATAATGAACACTCTTAGAGACAGAAAATGGAAATGTATGGGCGAGATGGAATTTCCAATGCCGAGGCCAAGAAAAAGGCAGACTCAAAAATAGTAGCGGAAGATACAACACATGTCTTACGTATGTATAGACAACTGCTTCTCCACACATTCCAATTAGAACACGGAGTCATTCACCAACGTGTCATGGAAGATGTGCACGAACTCATGTCCGAGGGAATGATACTAGAACAGGCGATACAGTCGGCCGTTCAGAAAAAAACGTTATTTAATAGAAGGTATAGTGAAATCGGAGAACGACGACGTTAGCGTCGACGGTAGCGACGACAGTGATGATGAAAAAATGCTATAAGAGGAGGAAGTATGCAGATAATATATAAGAATAATACTATCACTCGCTGTGTACTTTACTACCGTCGACGATGGACAAAGTAGAAATGTTGACACGACATTTTCAGCGGATGGATGAAGGGAAACTGAATCCTAATCATAAAGGACAATAAGTGGTGGAAAAAATACAAATGGGTTGGGCGGTGAAAGAACCTACCATTAACTTTGTGACACCCATGGCTCACGCTGACGAACAAGACATGTCAGAGGTAGCCAGGAAAAGAAAACATATCCGGATTGAAAATGCGAAAAAGGAGTATCGAATGCACGGACCACCGGGACTACGTGACTAAATTAACGGAAAGAAAATGCTTGGGAGAGCCCTAAATTAACCACGTTTACAAGATAACGGAACGGTGGACAGTTATTCATAGACGTCATGGATAGAGTATGAGACGAATTGACAATCATTTTCGTCCCGTAATGAATCGTGATTTGTGAATACTGTGTTCAATAAATAGTGTTAGTTATTTTGATTCTGCGAAATACAATACTTGAATATATAATAAAATTATAGGAATTGTATTCATGTCTTTGTTTTTCTTTTACCCCTTGCGCTGCTTATTTAAAGTACAATGTCATGAAAACATTGATCGGATATCTTTCAAATTCGAATATACTCATATCTCGATGAGAGCTTTCGAATGATATACAAATTGTAAACATCGGTTCAGAACTAAGGAAGATATGACCATTGTAATATACAATGACGTCACTTCCGGTTTACAGACATCAAACTTCCGGTTTGACCTCCTCAATCGATAGAAAATGCGAAACCCTTTTCAACGAGTACAAACACGACTACAATCGGTCAATGGAAAAAAAGATATCATCATTTTAAGATTTGAGCGCCAAAAAGACTTATCCGAAACTAATTTTAATTGACTGCGATAACAAGAGAACGAATAGTCCTAGGACCATAATTCGTTCAGATATGAAAAGGGCACAACGAAATCTTTCCAACGATATTATCAAACCTGAGGATCGGAGCAAGTTCATTTTTAGGGTTTAAAAATCTCTCATATTACATAACACGAAAACGGCTGAAAATATTATCGACAACCCCGGGTTTAAATGAAAGGTTTTGGTGTCCTCCACCATTTGGTAGCATAAAACAAAAAAGGTAAAGCGTAATCGGTTGCATAAATCGCTAAAATCTGATTTGACGCTTTTAAAGGGCTCCCTTTCCCTCTATATTTGAAATATGATCAAATTGGTAAAGTCGTGTATAACTTCACTGACACTTTTCAAGTGCTTGTTTAGGCATAATAATAACTTTCGTCATAGGGGTAGTCTTTTGAACAGCAATGTAAAGGGTTATTCTCAGACAAGTGTTAACGCGAGCGTTGCAGGTGTTCAGACGCAGACAGTATGTCGCTTGTAAAAGGGATTAATTTTCAACATTTCAATGGGCTATTGTACACGTTTCCGGCCTTAAATCAACACACTTAGACAATTTCAATAGGCTATTATAAACGTTTCCTGTCTTAAATCAACACACGCAGACAATTTCCATGCTCTATTGTTCGCACACCTGGTGTTTTCCTGATGAAATATCCGATGGTGAAATACAGAGTCTAAAAATAGATCGGGACATCTGTCATTTGAACTCTGGACGCTCTAGAGGTAAGACGTTAAATGTATTGCTTTACCATACATGTTTGACTGCGTGCTTCGGCTCGACTATACGACATACTAAAGGGATATATAGTGTCGTATGGATGTCTCGTGTCAGGTTTCCCGAAACAATGAAGCAAAGGTTAGGTCGAATTTCCCGGCCATTATTTTCGAGGGTTCCAACAACATACCCGCTAGAATATATTGGTAGAAGGCTAGAGACAAATCGTTGGTGGTCTCGCTTGAAGGGTGCTGCTGAAACACTTGCTCCATTGTTAAAGCTTTCTAAATATAGACCTATGATGTCATTCTAAATATGGACCTATGATTTTATTCAAAATATGGCCGCCACTCATGCGCAGTCATTGTATATAAATAACTAGGTAAACAAAATGGCGTCCTCTCTTGTGTCAATCCTTATATGCAAATGAGATTCTATAAATAGTAACTAGGTCAACAAAATGGCCACCGATTACATCATCTTTGTTTGGGCCCAAGAGGCGCCTATACTACTCGATCTGAATGATTTGCACAATACTGTATGTTACCACTTGTCGAGGTGAAACCGGGTGACCTGCTCATGATCTTTTCCGTTAAAATAAAAAGCCTACGAGTTCACTATATAATTCATTATCAATCATGCTGTCTGACTTTTGCGGCAAGCCGATGCCATGAAGTTTCGCAATGTTCCCTGGTTCTTTTGATATAAATCGGTTTGCAGACCCACTCAAAAAGTTCATTAAGAATGTTTAGTTCTCATCGCCAAGAAACTTTGCTATTGATTCCATAGCAAACGGATCGACAAAAGCGAAACAGGCGTGGCGATGTAAGTTTTTGTCATAAAACGATTCGCTAAAATCAACAAATGAGCAATTGATTATTGTACAGGAAATGTTTGTCGCGCTGCCTTACTCTTTCTGCCCCCGCCCACCGCATTCATAATGAGGCTCCTGATTTAATCCTATCTTTCTTCTTTCTTACTATATTATCTTCGCCGAAGAAATTGAATATCGTGTCAGCATTTTTAACAAGCCTGTTGACTCCTAGTCCGTCTTCTTCCACAAAAATGAATGATGCCATGTTAGGTGAGATGAATAAGTGTTCAAAAATATCATCTTCAATGTCCTCTACAAAAATAAATGTTCTTCTTTCGGACTCATCTCCGATGTTCCAAACTTTGTCCTTAGCATCGTTTTCCAGTTTGAAGAAAAGGTTTAATGTGACCATCAGAGATATCAGTGGTGAACCGTATCGATCTATATCACACTTTATCGTTTTTCCCCTCCCCAGCGAATCGGTCGATTATGACAAGTCGATCGATTAATTTTCCAAATCCATTAGTTCTATGATATGACATAGGTACAAATGCCTGCAGAAACTTCTTCAGCAATACTCGTTTAATATGTCCATGCGGGTTATCTCCTTCCAAAAAGAAATTCGCTGTTGCCATTGTGACCTTGTGATCTATGTCTTTTTAAAACTATACAAATGCCTGCAGAAACTTCTTCAGCATTACTCGTTTAATATGTCCATGCACATGCGGTTTATCTTTTGCCAAACAAAAATCTCGATGTTGCCATTGTGACCTTGTGATCTATGTCTTTGTATAACTATACGTCCCCTTTTGTCGCCAATATGTTTACATATGTTGAATATTGTGATTGCAGTAACGTACGTCGACTCGACTATATATTTTCACCCTATGTGAAGAAGAAAATATATTCTCGTTTCTGTATTTTGCTTTAGTGATTACGATCGGTTGACAATATTCTTCCATGAGTCGATGCTTGGAAAATACGAATAAGACAGGTTTTCTAACAATACTTCTGTTAAATACGGAATACTGTTTTGTTCATATCCTACCATCCTACCATCGCATATTAACGAGAACGCGATGGTAGGATAGTAGGATGATAGGATGGTAGGATGGTAGGATAGTAGGATGCTAGGATGGTAGGACAGTATGATGGCGATGGTAGGACAGTAGGATGGCGATAGTAGGACAGTAGGATGGTGATAGTAGGACAGTAGGATGGCAATATGTCCATCCTACTATCCTACCATCGCCATCCTACTGTCCTACTATCGCCATCCTACTGTCCTACCATCCTACTATCCTACCATCGCACTTGTGATATAAAGGTGTGCTCTACGTCATACGCCATACGTAGTCAATTGGTAACATCTACTGATTTGGTTTATGTTCGCCTTTTTTTTTATAAATGTCATACGTTATCACGTTAATGACGTAAACATGCTTTTAATATAACAAAAACATCGTGCATTATTTTATGTTCAGTTAGAAATTCGATACCAAAAATGAGCTAAACGTATTTGCACTTCAAAATTATGTACGGTATTTCGGAAACTCTTTAAATATGTACTTTAACGTGAAGACGAACCATCCCGTTACATAACATAAAAAGTAAAATTGATTGCTGCATCAGATACGACAAATCCACAACCACACTGTATGACGTAGAGCACACGTTTATACCGCGGGAATCAAATCACAAGTGCGATGGTAGGATAGTAGGATGGTAGGACAGTAGGATGATAGGATGGTAGGATGGTAGGATGGTAGGATGGTAGGATGGTAGGATGCCGATGGTAGGACAGTAGGACAGTAGGATGACGATAGTAGGATGGCGATTATAGGATAGTAGGATGGCGATGGTATGATAGTAGGATGGACATATTGCCATCCTACTGTCCTACTATCACCATCCTACTGTCCTACTATCGCCATCCTACTTTCCTACTGTCCTATTATCGCCATCCTACTGTCCTACCATCCTAGCATCCTACTATCTTACCATCCTACCATCCTATCATCCTACTATCCTACCATCGCGTTCTCGTTAAAATGCGATGGTAGGATGGTAGGATATGCACAAAACAGTATTCCGTAGTTTAACCATATTTGTCCACGATGCGGCAAATGTCGGGCATTAAACCTAATGTTTTACTCAGCCTTTGCATGAACGCGTACATTCGGAAGTTAAACATTGCTTTAATGCGTTTAGACATGTCTAATCTGCACAACTGTCCGTGCGATTTCTCTTGTGTATAAAACAGTATATGACATCATACCTATGCCCATGTCAATGTAAGTAGATGTTGTGCGTGGCATCCTTTGAATGTGCTTTATACACTGCATATATGCACGTTCAAGCATTTGATTTTGAGTGTCAGTAAGATCATTCCACAAATATCTTCCGTAAAGAGCCTTCGACAAAACAACTGATTCGTAAATACGCTTTACGAAGAGTGGATGCATACAATCACGGCTAATACCTTAGTCTTTTAAACTGAAGTATGTTACCATCAAGGGATATATGTTTGTGATCTTTTCTGATCACTCTATATCCGTCGTCCGTCCATCGTCGTCCTTTGGTGGTCAACTTTCAAAATTGTTCAAAATTTAAATCCTATGAACAACTTTGGTTGCTGCGGTATCTTCTTCTCTGAATCCATTCGTCGGGTTTCAATATAATTTGAAAAAAAATCCTTCGGTGACTCTCTACAAATAAAAACTCAAGTCATAATGATTGGCTTAAATACATTGCAGCTATGTGGCATCAGAAAATTGTAAAATAAATAAAAATACATTTTTATGAAATTGCGTGTCTGATTTCAAGATGAATGTGTAGAAATGTGACTTCAGTTATCCTCTACATATTTTTTTTTTCCCGCGAAATAATGATTGGTTGAAAGACATAGCATTCATATGGCATCAGGCAATGGGTTGAATAAACTTTGGGCATTCAAATGACATTTCCTTCAACCATTGTTTTATCTATTGAGATAAGTACCAAATGGGACAATCGGTAAGCCATATACCAATGTATATAATAAGTTTATCTACATTAAATAAAATGTTCCCCCTTGTTTTCAACTTCTCTCTTGATTTTCAGGCGAAGGTTCATACTCAAACACATTAGAACAACAAATAATGTACCCTTTATATTTGTTTTTAATTATTCTCACAGCTTTCTGTCTTCCTTGTTCTATGCGGGTTTTTTCATCTGGATTAATTCATTTTCTGTTTTGCCTTATTTAATATTTCATTTTGTTATGCATATCAATTTTACCAAGGATTATATTGAACTGTCGTGGGTATGACTCACGATCGCGTGATGATTCAAGTCCTCCGGCCTACTTTTCGTCGAAACTATAAATAACAGATGACTCACGATCGCGTGATATTGATGACTTATAAAAGGGGGCTGGGCTAACGATGACGTCAGCTGGCAATCTATGCCTCCAAACCAACCGAATGTAGTGATAGTGTTATCTTTGAATGAATATATTGTATCCACCGGAGAATGGTACACTATGATATATGTTTATCTTTACTGAGACGTGTCATGTATTAACGTTTAATATAACTACTGATAAACAATGTTTTCCCTGTTAAAAAAGAGTTGTTCTTTCTTGTAATTTGTATCTAGCACTAGTACTGATATTGGGTAGACTTAGTTCAGAGAAAACGTGAGTTACTTATTTTACATTAGTCGCCTCTCTTGATATTCAGGTGCTCTTTCAAATTAAAAAAAAAAAAAAAGAAATGATGTACCTTTATGATTATTTTTTTTAATCGGGATTTGATTTCTTTAATTTCTGCCTTATTCAATCTTTCATGTGTCTTTCATACTTATCCATTTCACCAAGGATGATATGTAACTGTCGTATGTATGACGTCAATGTATGTTCATGTAGTTCATGTAGTTTTAGAAACCAGATAAGTTGTTTTAAGACTTACAAGCATGAATGCTTTTGTCGGTCCTTTAATTGTTTGTTTTCTCATGACTCACTATCGCGTGATGATTCAAGTCTCTTGGCCTACTTTTCATCGTAACTATAAATAATAGATGATTCACGATCGCATGATATTGATAACTTATAAAAGGGGGCGGGGCTAACAATGATGTCAGATGGCACAATCTATGCCTCCAACCGACCGACAGTAGTGATAGTGTTATCTTTGCATTATATATATGGATATAATGTTTCTACCGGAGAGTGGTACAATATGATATTTGTATATCTTTTACTGAGACGTGTTATGTAATAACGTTTAACGTAACTACATTTTTTGTTTATTTTTTAATAAAATGAATAGCCTCGCGTCTTCCTTGTTCTTTAAGTTTATTTATTTTTTAATCTGTATTTGTTTTCTTTAATTTCCCTGCCTTATTCAAACGTTCATTTTGTTAAACTTGTCCATTTCATAAGGATAATATAATTTTATTTTCGCGTATCTTCCCATCATGCAATGCTTTTGAATTCAAAGATCTAATATAATTAATTTCGGATTGAGCAATTCCCCCTTGGTTACCCCACATTGGTGTCATAACTAGTCAATAACTATACGTTCATGCATACAGATTATCCATATCTTATTTTAGACATTTCAAAGTGTCTGCTGTATATTTAATCTATGTGATCAAGGATTAAGCAGAGTGTAAACATCATATAATATAACCATAAACAATTATATAACCAATGTCACTGAAGTGGTCCATAGAGCGAGTGCTTCATTGTTTAGAGGTTCCATGAAAGAGCGGTCACAGTTTTGCAGCTACTTGGGAGTTGTAGGGGAACAGGTCGCAATTTTTGTTAAATATTTTCATATGAGGCTTGATAAGATATGATTCCTTTTATTCCGTCTGTCTGTCTGTCTGTCTGTCCGTATGTCGATCCAACTAGGAAAGAAAAGAAAGTCACTCTTCTAATTAGGGGGATAAGTTAATTTGCACCATGCATGCGAATTATTCCCTTTTAAACCGTTTCAAAAGATGTAATGCAATTGCATTTGCGTACACCAAGCTTACATAATGGTTATACGAGAAAAGCCTCAAACATTGAACATAAATTTGTTTTGGTAAGTGGCAGGCACAGTGCTCAAAACAATTGCAATTGTTAAAAGGCCGATGATACATGATTCAAACCATATGTGTTCAAATCAACTATGTCAAATCTTTACAGGTGTCCATATACC
>JASEVX010000367.1:0-161155 GCA_031761405.1 Serripes groenlandicus
TCATCTACTTGCATGTAATACCGCATCGTCTAATGAGTATAATTTGGAATGGGTGCTTCAAGTATATGAAAATGACTAGAGATAATTGAGAACTTGCAAAAAGTAAGAACTCATCCTAGTTGGACAAGGATAAACAGTCAAACACATCGACTTTAAAGCTAAACTAATGGTTGGAGTATTTTTGAGGTGTTTTAACGTTATTTTGTTATCACCAATCAACATTAATGAATAACAATTCAAGTATATGTAAAATGTGTATTGTATTACAGTTATTGTTAGGCGAAATGCGCGTTGTTTTTTATATTCACATGTCTTTTGTTTCGGGGTCTTTTGAAAAAAAAATCCTAACACAGGAACCTTTTTTAAGTCGCGTACAGAATGGAACCGTTAAAAACCTTTTTACGATACACCTGGTATATTTCACCATTTCCCATATACAACAAATCTGCAACAGAAAGCGTACATTGTATGTAGGAAAGGTTAAGGGAATGTTCACTTATACCTTTATATTACTTAATATATTTCACCGAATGCTGGGATGAAGGATTATTATTCATAACAATAATAAACTGCTGACAAATAAATTAAACCAACGAAGACAAAGTTTTGGCATTTATGTGACCACATATTCTACAACATGATGGTGCGTATTTATTGGTCCATGTCATTGTTATCGTCTTCTTACAATCAATCGATATAATTAAAACAGATTACAGATAACTTTTTTAGTGAATTGGGTATTTACCCCGTTGTTTTTCAGACAAATGTTTTTTGTTTTAATTGAGTAACAGGGATAATTTTACCCCATCATTTTTTTCAAATTGCTTTGTTGAATGACTTGAAATCATTGTGGCAAAGGGAGACATAAAGGGCAGAGACTCCTTTCCTCACAATTTTTCAATGTAGATTGACTAATGCTTGTAATTGTTCCCTCATTCACCCAGACACCTTAAATTTAGGTTTGCTTTAATATATTACACAGTGTACATCTAAGATTAGTATTTGTCCTGTTCAGATAAAGCCTTTTCCATCAGATCTTGTTTGATTCGATGTAAAGTATTTAAGCAACACAAATGTAAAGCCTCCGTGTTAGTTTTGTCGAGTCGATGTCAACCTTACTCTCTCTCTCTCTCTCTCTCTCTCTCTCTCTCTCTCTCTCTCTCTCTCTCTCTCTCGCTCTCTCTCTCTCTCTCTCTCTCCTCTCCTCTCCCCCCTCTCTCTCTCTCTCTCTCCTCTCCCCCCTCTCTCTCTCTCTCTCTCTCTCTCTCTCTCTCTCTCTCTCTCTCTCCTCTCGCTCTCTCTTCTCTCTCTCTCTCTCTCTCTCTCTCTCTCTCTCTCTCTCTCTCTCTCTCTCTCTCTCTCAAAGTTTTATATAATTTCTGGAAGCCTCCGTGTCACTATTTCGGGTACACTTGAGCTGGTTACGGCAATGGTTAATACACGAGCGCTGGTTCCGGCAATGGTTGATAGACACCACTGTATGAATACCAAAACCTTTCATCACAATAGCGGATTACGATTAATGGGCCGTGTCTTTGCCCTAGAAAGAAATGAAATATAAATGTTAATATGGTATAACATTGTTACGTTAACATCGCATAATCTAGAGCTAAAAGTGGTTCATATCCTTATAATGCTGCCTTGTTACATTAACAAATCATGTAATAATCGGCCGTACACATGTTCTGTGTAAGTCCATCAAACATTTCTGAGTTATAGTCCGGACACTCTAAAATATAAAAAAAAACCAGGAGGGCCAAGATGGTCCTATATCGATCACCGTAAGGATAGTGTTTCAGCAACTTGCTAATAATAGGGAAAATTTGATCAGGGATAGGAATGAATTGAAAACGAAACAGCTTATCGGTAATGGAGATTTGTAATCAGACATATACTCATTGAACAATTTGTGAGAGGACCACCACAGGAACATTCCTGTGCAGTTTGGTAGATATCGGTCCATTTGTTTAGGAGGAGATGTCGTTTGAATCTAATATTCCCTTTTCTGATGCCACCTGGTAGCTATCTTGTTCAACCAATCAATATGATTTCAACGAATTATGTACAGCGTCTCTAAAAAAGCAATTCTGCTAAACTGTCTTGAAACCTGACAATAACTTTATATAAATTGAATTTGAAAGTTTTGTCATTTTGCCCCTTTATAATTCCGTCTAGTTGCCATGGTTTTTAACCAATCAATATGGCTGGAACAAATTTTGTAGAGGGTTACTCGAGGACCCTTTCTAACATATTATTTGAAACAATTTTGAAAGAAGACTCCGAAAGTAAGATTCATGTTAAGTTTGGTTGAAATGTGTCCATTGGATAAGGAGGAGAATTCATTTGAAGCTAACATTAATTTTACTCGTTTGTTGATGCCACCTGTATGCTATGTATTTCGACCAATCACTATTGCTATGGAAAAAGTATGTAGACGGTCGCTGGAGAAACATTTCTATACATTTATCTTGAAATAAGACAAGCCTTTTTTTTTTTTTTTAATTGTAATTTTGCCCCTTTTCTGATGCCGCCTGGCTGCCATGTTTTCCAACCAATCATTATGGCTTGAACAACTTTTGTAGAGGGTCACACCAAGAACATTTTATCAAATAACATTGTTTTAGAGGAGGAGAATTTAAAAGATTGGCTATTGTTCTCCCTTTTTGATGACACAGCAACCAAAGTTCTTCATCGAATTTAAATCTTTGAACAATAGTGAAGTTAATTTAACTGAAATTGTTCCAGTGGTTTAGGAAGAGATGTTGTTTAAAGTTAAACAATTTATGACGTTCGGACGACGGTGAGGTAAGCTTATACAATAGGCCCAAGGGGACCAGTAGAGCTCCACTCCCACAGAGCGAAAAGTCCACACCCTATATTGACTGACTTTTGTAAAGTTAATATGAATAAAAAGGTCACAAAAGAAATGTTAATGAACAAATTAGTATTTAACAATAAGATTTTGAGTATGTTCCTATATATTTCTATGTAAAACGGGTGACCCCCGCTAGAACATTGTACACACCGAATATCTAAGCTCTAGGCCTTTTGTTTTCAGACAAGAAGATTTTCAAAGTGTTTCCCTTTATATCTCTATGTAAAACTGGTGACCCACAAGACGTGGCCAATTTTGACACCAGGGGCATAATTTGAGCAATCATGGTAGAGGATAACTAGACATACTGCACACCAAATATCTATCTCATGGCCTTAAGGTTTCAGACAAAAACATTTCAAAGTTTTCTTTATATATCTCTATCTAAATCAGGTGACCCCCGGGACTTGGCCAATTTTGAACCAATAATGTGAACCAACTTTGTAAAGAATCACTAGACGATGCCACACACTAAATATCTAAGTTCTAGGCATTTCGGTTTCAGACGAGAATATTTTTGAAAGTTGTTCCCTATATATTTCTATGTAAAACAGGAGACCCGCGGGGCCGGGCCAATTTTAACCCCAGGGGCCTTATGTGAACCAACTTTGTAGAGGTTCAATTGAAAATACTTCACACCAAATATCTAACTCTATGCCTTAAGGTTTCAGACAAAAAGATATTCAAAGTTGATGTGAACCAACTGTGTAGAGGATCAATAGACAGTGCTACACACAAACTATCTAAGCTCTAGGCCTTTCGGTTTCAGACAAGAAGATTTTCAAAGTTTTTTTAAAAAATCCTTTCGATTGCCATGGTAACCAGAGTTATGCATGTAATTGACGCCGCGTGGAAGCGCGGCGTCAGTATTGGAAAGGTTTTAATTTTGTACAATGGGGTGACGTAATCGAAAAGGGAGCAACCAACCTTATTACTGTTAAGAAAAACTTCGTTATATGTTTGAAAACAAGAGGCCCATCTATGCTTTACTGGTATGGTTCTTTGGTCATTTTCAATCCAGAGCATGTATGTATGGTGAAGATCGGATAGTAAATGGAGGCTCTTTTGTGTTCACAAGCTTAATTATAGCAATCTTGACAATTTCAAGGGCCGTAATCATGTCATGCAAGGGCACATCTGGCTGGTTTTCGAAAGGAACCGAGCTCTCATCAATATTTAACTACTATCTGAGTTTAGTGAAGATCAGATAGTAAATGGAGCCTCTATTGTGAAGATTAGTTGGTAAATGGAGCCTCTACTGTGTTCACAAGCTCAATTATAGAAATTTTGACAATTTCAAGGGCCATAATCCAGTCTTGCATGGGCGGATCTGGCTGGTTTGCGAAAGGAACCGAGCTCTAATGGATATCTAACTACTGTATAAGTTTGATTGAAGACTTTATCGCGTTCACAAGCTATTGTTTACTGACGGACGCACGGACGACGGACACCATACCACGGCATAAGATCTTCTGGCCTTTGGCCAGTAGAGCTAAATAACAACTTTTATGAATAAATAAATTGTACAAAATGATTTAAGAAACAGCAAGATACAAACTACGTATGTCTTCTACCGTTATTACAAAACTTTAGACACATGTAATGGGTATTTAATAACTTTCCCCTAACTTCCTAGGGTATGCTTTTTTTATAGTTTGGTTTACGACCCGATTCATCAAAGCTCGGAAAAAAGTTTCTGGCGATGTTTTTGCTTATTTACAATATTTAGATTTTTAAATAAATGGAGAATCTTTAAAAAATCAATGGTGATTCATTTAAATAACTACATATTACAGTATAATTCTAGAAACTAAAAACAACGTTAACCCAACTATGCGATAGGCATGGCCGTAACGTGACCCGTTCTTTTATTTGTAAATGCAGCATGTCATCGCTTGGCGATTTTGGTCATTCTAATTTAATAGACGACAAGGTGTCATCGGTTCCCATAGAGTAATTAAGTTGTCTCTGCTTCCTTCCGTTATGAATACATCGATGGTTTCACAATTTCATCCGATTTCTAAAATTCATTGGATTCGTACCCGGTTTTTTATGTTTCGTTCGAGATGAACGATTCGTACCAGCTGGTTTTCGCTCTTTGCTCTTGGGGAACTGACTTGACCATTTTCTTTTGTTTATTTTTCAGTTTTCTACTGGCATGTTCAAAACGATTAAAGTGCCATTTACAAACAAACAAAACAGACTTAATAATTCTTGCTATATGTTGACTATGCATGTGAACTCTCATAATGCTCAAGCTTTATCATAAATATTTTATTTTTTATTTTTTAATTACTTCATATTTTTTGTTTATAATTATACTCCCGTTTTTGCTATCATACTTCTGCTAAACTGGAAGGAGAATATACTTCCACCTCTCCTTCCAAAGCTTGTGTCACACTTAACTTATAACTAGTAGTCTGGAAGCTAAGCAAAAAATCATGCACTTTTTGATACAAGTATGAAACTTGGTACAAAGGTGATATTTACTTATTCATTTTCAAACGGGACCACAACCAGATTTTGCCTATAGCGGCTGTGGCGGCCATTTTTCAAAATGGCCGACACAAAATTTTACAAATCTCTTATATTTTGACAAATAATTGAGATATTATCAAAGTTTCTTTTATCTTTATTCATATTTTCTATGAAGAAACAGGTAAATTGGACAATCTTTGTCACAACACGTGTTTCGGCCATTTTGTATCCAAAAATGACCGCCATTTAACGTTAAAATGCAAAGTTTTTATACAATCTTGAGACAAAAAAAATAAAATGGCATAAATGTAATTGTTTTGTGCAATAATTTGTTACTAACTAAGGACACCATTTGTCATCTGTCTTTATAAGCTCATCTGAGCACAACGTGCGGAATGAACTATTGAGATCATTAACATCCGGCGACGGCTGCGTCTGTTTATCCGTCTGTCTGTATGAATGGCTGATTGTCCGTTCATATTTTCCTGCAAACAGATTTGCCTACTAAGCCACTGGACCAAACGTCAAAAAAGTTTCACAGGAATGTTCCTTATGTGATCTTCTTTCAAATGTGTCCAAACAATTTAACTCTGTGTAGAACTTGGGTTGCTGCGGCATTGGAAAGATGGAAAAATGGCAAAACTTTAAAAATCTTCTTGTCCAAACGTACTAACCTAATTTGAAAATTAATTAGCACGAATGTTCCTTATGTGACTCTAACGAGATTGAAATTATTTTGATCAGATGAAAACAGAGCCGCCAGGTGGTAGCCAGTTTAATTTAGTTTATTAGCCAAGTTGAGTAGAGGAGACGTTGTAGGTATATAAATGAAATAGCATGCCCAATGTTTAGTTTCTCTCTATATTAGAGATCGAGCTGAATCGAATACAGCACAGACGAGTGACATTTCTGATACTGCCAAAGTCACTGCTTTCGCAGAATTAATTTCAAACATTTAAGAAGTTTTGGAAAGTGATGAGACAATACCGGTATTCCAACTATCAGAATTGACTTGACTGTATACCTCTAGACTTCACCAACTAAAGAAGCAGTCACCATCAAGTGTCCATGCAACCAGATTTAAACAAAATATATTTGGATACTTCCCGCAGTTAGAGGCACACTTTGAGGGCTGTGATATTTTACTTGCACCAAGTTGAATTGCTTGCAAAAGTAGTAAGACAATGTGTCAACGCTCTACTGAAAGTGAGACAATTATTATGTCACGGATTGCAGATATAATTCGGCGTGATATGTTCACCAATGAATTTCCACCATTTTATGGTACTTTTCCAAATGATTGCCAGCAAAGTTTTGTGCCCAGATCATAGCTTACTCTGATGTATATGAAACTCAATGGTACAATCATTACAAATGAATTAAACAACAAATCACAGGCTGCCCTGTCTCTGTCACAGCTAAAACTGTATAACTCTGTATAACTATGTTCGCCATTTGAAAAAGGTATCCAGAGATGCCAGACACAGTCGAGATCGTGAACCTCCACTGCCCTTGTTTCTTGGAGCATTATATTCTTTCTAAAACTAGATCTAATGACATGATAAATACTTTACACAAGATTGGACTTTCTGTTACTTATTACCGCGTTCTTCGTATGTCTCCTGATCTAGCTAGTTCTGCAATTGGCCGCTTTGAAACATCACCAATAGACAACACAGATAATGACCCTACTTCCAAAAGTTCCAAAACCTAATTTCATGGAACTAGCATTTCTCTTTTTCAACATACAGATGTTGATAACGTTGTTATTGTTAAACACGTTCCCCACTATTCAGCTCTGACCGCACAATTTCCAACCGTCCTCACATCTACATATCCGTAGCATCTGTTGCGGTTCTCAAATATCCACCTATTCCAGAAATACATGAACTTGACTAGCCTAATCATACAGTTGATGATGAAGCAGAATTACAGTGGTGTCAGCATGTCTATGATATCATAAGTACGCCACAGGACTTGGGACAATTATAGCAAAGAATCCAATCAAAGTGATGGAAATGCATCGTGGGCTGCTTATCAAGCTTACCATCAAGCCGTAACCACAATCCAACAAGCTATCAGTACACTGTTGCCGCTATTTCCAGACGTGTCCAAGTCAGTTGCAATGATTAAGCATTCATTCGATGTGATGCAAAATACTGTTGATACTTCAGGAACGGCCGACAGTTTTCTAAAAGTATACTACTCTTTGGAAAGCATGTGCCGAAAGAGAACATGAAACAGCAAAAACATATATGAAACGCTCAATGTTTTCACCGCTTTACAACGTGTGCCAAGATGTCAGATTCATTTGATGATTATATTACAAAGTCGATGGAATACATTCGCAAACAATTTAATAGCGATGCTGTAAAAAGAGTTGATATGGTATTTGACATGATTTACAAGAAGGATAGTCTGAAATCTGGTACACGACAGAAGAGGGGTAAAGGCATACGGAGGCATGTTAGAGGAACACATGTGATACCTGGAAATTGGCAAGACTTCCTGCGTGAAGATGACAACACATCTGAACTGTTTCATCCTATCGCTGAACGTGTAATGTATGAATCATTTCCATGAATTGTTATAATTACTCATGGTGAGAGCGTGATTTCCTTAGCGCCTTGTGATGTTACCGGGCTGATAGAATGTACGCATGAGGAGGCTGACACTAGGATGTTTGTACATGCTTTAGATGTAGCTCAGCAGGGTATGAAGAAGATCCTTATTAGAACTGTTGATACGGACGTAGTTGTCATAGGCATACAATTGGTCCAGCAGATTGATTGTGAATGTCCATGGTTGTCATTTGGTACTGGTGGCACTTTTCGGTACCTTGATATTACAGCCATGTCTAAAACAATTGGCTAAAATAAGTTCACATCACTTACTGCATTTCATGCCCTAACTGGATTCAATGTAACTTCTTTCTTTGCTGGAAAAGGTAAGCGAACAGCCTGGTCTGCCTGGAATGTCGTTTACGATGCTTCTAATGCTTTATGCACATTAGCATGAACGCCATCCAAACAAAATGTCCTAGATGTACTACCCACATTTCAGAGATTATTGGTGATCATGTATGACTGTGGATGCACCGACAGTAGCGTTAATGGAGCGCAGCAGTCATTATTAACTCAGAAATGGAGAACATTCCACCAACACAAGATGCTTTAATCCAGTATTGATTAAGAGCAGGGTATGATGCAGATCACGTATGGGGTCAATCGATTATAAAAGCACCACGTTTGCCCATTCTATCAGACTTCGGTAGGATTTGGGGCTCATCCACTGCACAATGGAGCATCAAATGGATGACTCTACCGCCTGCTAGTAGAGAATGTCCTGTTGTCATCAAACACGGGTACAGCAAGGGATGTAAGGAAAATTGCAAATGCAGAAAAGAAAACTTGCCATGTACAACACTGTAACATAATCCTGGTCAGATACAATTATTATTTGTTAACTTGATACCGTACGTGGACAGTACTGTACATGATTTCTGTCAAGTTTATTTTGTTCTGCATACGGTATAAGCTCATTTGACACTGGGACTATGTGAACGTTTTTTTGTGTAATGAATAAAACCGTTTAATATGAAAAATAATGTTGCTATCAATATTTGTTCACAAAATAAATTGAGAAAATTTACATTTTAACTCAAAATGGTGGCCATTTTGAAAAACAAAATGGTAGACAAAAAATTTGTTGCAACTGATGTCATTTGGATATTCCTTGATCTAAAAAATATGGGTATAGGAACAAAACCTTCGAACAAAATTAGTTTTAATGAAGAAATAAGACACTTTAAAGCGTCACGGCGGCCATTTTGAAAGATGGCCACCACAGCCGCAATTGGCAAAATCCAGTTGGGGTCCCATTCTTAATTAAGCCGTAATGGGTCATAGTAACTGTGTGCCAAATCCCATGCTTGTATTAAAAATGCACGATTCCTACAAAAATGGGCTGTTAGCCTCCGGACTATAGAGGCAATAAACCATATATGTTAATATTTAAGCACCTATTTTTTTTTTTATCTAATATATCTAGTTAGAGGATTTAAAACAGTTTATTGGTAAAAACAAATTGAGAAACTTCAGCTTGTATTACACATTATAGTTGCAGTCAATGTTAAGCAAACTGTAAACCAAATGGTTTCAGGACTAAACTTGTCATTTCACGAATAACTTCACATGCTGAATATCAAATAGATCGTAGCATATAAAACATTTAATCCCTACATCAATATTGACCCTTTTTGTTATTGGTAATCTTTTTATTTAGGCTATGGTAGCCAGGTGAGCAATATAGGCACATATTGGCCTTCTTGTTTCAAATAAAGGGACATTTGGCTTTCTTGTTCGAAATATTTAAATGTACTGAACTGCATCTGCTTCCTTTAAGTCATGCTTCAAAATCATGCGCGGCGTCTCTGATGCTTTGCATCAAAATTCTTCTTGTTGATTTCGTTGAACGCTTATGAAAGGGCATCACCCAAGGAACATCACTGTGAAGTTTTTAACAATTGGCCAAGTGGTTTAGGAGGAGATGCCGCTTGAAGGATTATTTGCGGACGACAGACGATCACAATAGATCACCATGATCTCAGGTGATCTAAATATAGACCAATGGACTGATGGCCGGCCGGACGGACAAACTCACTCACATGTATCCCCATAAACTTCGTTTGCGGGAGTATAAAACAAGAGGGCCATGATGTTCGCTAACCTGAATTATGTAATGTGATTTTGATGCCTACCACAATAACATTTTTTTAACCAAAATCTTGTACTGGGTCACCAAAGGATTATTGCAGCAAAATTATTTGGAATTTGGCCAGAAGAGGAAATTTAAAGTTGTCAATATAACCATATATAACAATATATGGTTTGAAGAAATGTGATAGAGGGTCATCCAATGAACATTTCTACAAACTAATTTTAACAAGAGGGCCATGAGGCCCTGTAATCGCTCACCTGATAATAGGCTATTTAAGACTTAACTCATTCAGCGCCAATGGCAATATCATCAAGACAAACTTAATTTCAAGCTGCTCAAGTCAAAAATGTGATCTCTATAGTGTTAACTAGATTGTTCTACAATTTAGCCTAGTAACCTAATATTTGACCTGATATGACCCATATTCAAACCTGGCCTAGATATCATCAAGACAAACTTTCAATCTGCTCAAGTAAAAAATGTGATCTCTATAGTGTTGACAATATATTTCTACAATATAGCCTAGTGACCTAGTTTTTGATCTGACCAAACCCATATTCAAAGTCAGCCTAGATATCATCCAGACAAATATTCTGACAAAGTTTCAACATGCTCAACCGGAAATGTGGCTTCCAGAGTGTTAACCAGATTTTCCTTAAATTTGGCCTAGATATCACTAAGACAAACATTCTGACAAAGTGTCAACACGGTCAAGTTTAAAATGCGGCTTCAAGAGTGCGGCTTTTAGAGTTCCTTAACTTGACCTAGTGACCTAGTTTTTGACCAGATATGACCCATATTCGAACTTGGCCTAAATATCACTAGGACAAACATTCTGACGTTTCGACGTGCTCAAGCCAAAAATGTGGCTTCCAGAGTGTTAACAAGATTTTCCTTAAATTTAGCTTAGTGACCTAGTTTTAGACCGGACATGACCCATATTCAAGCATGGCCTAGATATCATTAGGACAAACTTTCTGATAGAGTTTCAACATGCTAAAATGCAGCTTCAAGAGTGTTAACAAGGTTTTCCTTAAATTTGGCCTAGTGACCTTGATTTTAACCTGACATGACATATATCCGAACTTAGCCTAGATATCACTCAGACAAACATTCCGACAAAGTTTCAACATGCTCAAGTTTAAAATGAGGCTTCCAGAGTGTTAACAATATTTCCCTTAAATTTGGCCTAGTGACCTAGTGACCCGACATGACCTTTATTCTAACTTGGCCTAGATATAACTAAGACAATCATTCTGACAAAGTTTCAACATGCTCAAGACAACAATGCAGCTTCCAGAGTGTTAACAAGATTTTCCTTAAAATTGGCCTAGTGACCTAGTTTTTGACCCAACATGACCCAGTTTCGAACTTGGCTTAGAGTTGATGGAGATATATGTTCTGATAAACTTTCAAGAAGATTAAATTCAAAATGTTTACTCTAGAGTGTTAACAAGAAAATGTTGACGACGGACGACAAACGACGAACAACGGACAAAAGGCGATCACAAAAACTCACCTTGAGCACTTTGTGCTCTGGTGAGCTAAAAATCGGCAACCCAGTTTGTGCGATGAAGAATTCCATGAATTCTGCATGGATCCAAACATTTTGAAGAAATTCTAGAGAGTACATTGAGAGGATGCTTGCTGTGATGTTTCATCCTAATTGACCCGATGGTTACTGAGGAGAAGATGTTGACGGATGCACGACGGACATAGAGCGATCACAATAACTCACCTTGAGCACTTCGTGCAAAAAAAAGAGCCTATTAGATCTATATGAGAGTTACACGGTACACTCATGTTCAGTAATAAATGAAGGGTCATTGAATAATTTGCTAAGAAACAAAGAAATAGCAATTTCTCTATTGTTTTAACATTTTGAACGATTCATCTGCTGAATGCAGGTACTAATATTAATACCTAGTTGTAGCAATTATGTAAACAATGCAGCTAATTATTTTACACGTATGAACATGAAAACATAAACAGTATAAATTGTGTGTGTTTCTTAATTCTTCACATGGGAAAAGATGCTCGTTTCTTGCACATCTCAGCAGCAAAATTGTTTTTTAGATTGTATAATTATAACACACTGCTCATATTGAGTATTTTATCATTGTTACCATATTTGGGTCACATCATACGAAATCGACTTTCGAAAATTAGCGACCAGCGAGGTACCAGATCAGCCTTCGCCTCCAGCAGTCTGATCAGATACTTCCCTGTTCGCTTTCTAATCGTACGAACAAAATAATCCTCCAAAATAGAATACACGTTTAACACTTTCATTAAGTCAATGTCAATGGTAAGGTGAACGTCAAAGTCAGGTCAAAGCTTTAATTTAATGTTTCTGTATTTCACTTCATGTCGGCAATGACAATTAAAAGTGGTTAAAGGTGTCATGAAATTTAAAGATAGAATATCATTTAAAGGTAAATGGGTAATAAGGATTTTAATTGAATGTGTGTTTCTTTTTCGTTCAAATACATGAAACACAACCTTTATATTTGTATATATATATATTATATGTTAAAAGAAGGAGATTTACTTTACGAAATAAATTATAACGAAAATTTCAAACCAAGGGGAATAGCATAAGGTAGTATATGTCTGCGTAAGATATTGTTATCTCCCTTTAAGCATTTTTAGAACAAGTATTATATGTAACCATTCAAAAGGTTTCTTTTCATTTGTGTAATAAGTTTCATTTATTTTCAATCGGAAACAAAAGAGCAGTTCCTATCCTTGTTTTGATGAAAATTCATAAAATATGACCTCTTTCAACGTTCGGTGATATGCATTTTGACTTGAATACAGTTATTTCTTATTAAACCAGTTCAGTCAATTTTAAGTAGCATGCATTTAATAAGAACTTTGGAAAATACTTGGTATTCATAAAACATACAAAGAAATGACTATATTATATTATAAGGAAAGGAAACTTAGCCTGTGGAATGCCGAGCGTTTCAAATCAAAAACAGGTTTCTTTACGGACAATTTAGATGTAGATTAATCCAACCACGGATGTATCTGCTATTATTAGTCCTATGTGCATTTGAAATTAATCCAACCACGGCTGCATCTGCTATTATAAGTCCTATGTACATATGCAATTAATCCAACCACGGACGTATCTGCTATTATTAGTCCTATGGGCGTTTGAAATTAATCCAACCACGGATGTATCTGCTATTATTAGTCCTATGCGCATTTGAAATGAACTAAAATTATATCATTTATAGCATGTATATATGTTTAACACATATTCTATCGACTTTTCAATTTTCCATAAGTAATGTTGCATGTGTGGCAGATAAGCCATTGTTTCCTTTAATAAAATTAACTACTAAACAGTCAAAGTCCCTTTGCTTTTGACATAAATTGTAATAAATTTGATTATTGTTCATTACAAAACTCACTTATCCTGTTAGCATTTCTATTATAATTTCTACCTTGTACATCTTACAACTAGTCTGTGAGCTCGAACAGTTACAGGAAAAGTGTATTGTTGAACACTGTAGCACTAACAATATAGCAGTCAAATTGTTTACTAGTTGCATATAGTTACAAGGACTAAGTTGGTTTGCAGCATTCACCCATTGTTTTCTGAATATTTGTCAATGGTAAGTCATGTTTCGGTATAAAAACTTAAATCTTTATTTGAAAACCAACACTGTGGACTCTGCATAAAGTATCGACCCGGATCAGCCTAAGCATGCCACACAGGCTAACTCGGCTATACACTTTTCGCCTCCTGTGGATTTTCTATTTCAGGAATCATTACTCTATACCTCTTTCCCACTGAGACGGAATGTGTCGGCCCGGATCAGTCTGTGCGGACTGCGCAGGCTAATCTGGATTGATACGTTACACAGAGGCCATAATGTTGTTTATCCCGGGACAGCTCGTGTTACTTCCTTACAATGTGTTTTATAATTAATACATTAGTTCTAGAGGCAACATTTCTCCGACAAATATTTTAATTTCAATTTCAACATTTGATCACCCATTATACAAAAATATTTATAAATATAGGGAAATATAAAACAGCAAAGTATCAATTTTAAAACAATGGGGAAAGTCTACGCCGTGTAAATTATTTTGATGTCATTCTTTCTTGCTTAATTTGTAAAGAAACATTAAAAACAAATGTCCACACAATAATGAAAACAACAGAAGGAAAGCATGGCAGCCTTTGGGCATTTCATGGTTTCCTCATGCTGTTTGCATGTGCCAACCGAGATAATACAGATGTATTCAATTGAAGTGCAAAAACGTTTTTGGGTACGAGTACATGTAGGTATTTTCTATTTTATTTTTTATATTTTATTATAATCATTATTATTATTATCATCATAATTATACTGATACGGAAAGAAATTTATTCATAATGATAAGCATTAACCTCGCAGGATGCCTTAATTCTGCAGGAAACTCTGTATTTAATCAATTTTAAAATGACAGAGGAGAAAAAACTAGAAATACTGTGAGCAAAGCTCACTAAAGAATACCCCCCGCTCCCCTCCCAAAGCATCGGATACATTGGTAAAGTTTCTACTTTGCTTATCTTCCCTTGGAAGAATCTGAGGAGAAAAATCTTCCTTCATGCATATCTACATATAATGTGTAGCCTTCATATACAGTTTGACTCAGTAGTGCTTACAAGAAATGTAGAGGTATGTGCACAGGAGTCCCTCGCAGGCAACCTCTAAGTTGAATTATCTGCCCTTGGAAGAATCCGAGGCGTATGATCTTCCTTCATGCATATCTACATATGATGTGTAACCTTCATGTAAAGTTTGAACCAAATCCATTGAGCCGTTTAGGAGGAGTAGTGCTTACAAGAAATGTGGAGGTATGTGCACAGGAGTCCCTCGCAGGTAACCTCTAAGTTGAATTATCTGCCCTTGGAAGAATCCGATACATATGATCTTCCTTCATGCATATCTACATATGATGTGTAACCTTCATGTAAAGTTTGACCCAAATCCATTTAGGAGGAGTAGTGCTTACAAGAGATGTGGAGGTATGTGCACAGGAGTCCCTCGCAGGTAACCTCTAAGTTGAATTATCTGCCCTTGGAAGAATCCGAGGCGTATGATCTTCCTTCATGCATATCTACATATGATGTGTAACCTTCATGTAAAGTTTGAACCAAATCCATTGAGCCGTTTAGGAGGAGTAGTGCTTACAAGAAATGTGGAGGTATGTGCACAGGAGTCCCTCGCAGGTAACCTCTAAGTTAAATTATCTGCCCTTGGAAGAATCCGAGGCGTATGATCTTCCTTCATGCATATCTACATATGATGTGTAACCTTCATGTAAAGTTTGAACCAAATCCATTGAGACGTTTAGGAGGAGTAGTGCTTACAAGAAATGTGGAGGTATGTGCACAGGAGTCCCTCGCAGGTAACCTCTAAGTTGAATTATCTGCCCTTGGAAGAATCCGAGGCATATGATCTTCCTTTATGCATATCTACATATGATGTGTAACCTTCATGTAAAGTTTGACCCAAATCCATTGAGCCGTTTAGGAGGAGTAGTGCTTACAAGAAATGTGGAGGTATGTGCACAGGAGTCCCTCGCAGGTAACCTCTAAGTTGAATTATCTGCCCTTGGAAGAATCCGAGGCATATGATCTTCCTTCATGCATATCTACATATGATGTGTAACCTTCATGTAAAGTTTGAACCAAATCCATTGAGCCGTTTAGGAGGAGTAGTGCTTACAAGAAATGTGGAGGTATGTGCACAGGAGTCCCTCGCAGATAACCTCTAAGTTAAATTATCTCCCCTTGGAAGAGTCCGAGGCGTGTGATCTTCCTTCATGCATATCTACATATGATGTGTAACCTTCATGTAAAGTTTGAACCAAATCCATTGAGCCGTTTAGGAGGAGTAGTGCTTACAAGAAATGTGGACATACGGACGTACAGACGAGAGCTACATTGTGCAATTTATTTTTGTGGGGTTATTTTTTCTGTCTCAGTTGGGTTTATAAGGTTAACA
Organism: Serripes groenlandicus; assembly: GCA_031761405.1. Taxonomy (NCBI): domain Eukaryota; kingdom Metazoa; phylum Mollusca; class Bivalvia; order Cardiida; family Cardiidae; genus Serripes; species Serripes groenlandicus. The sequence continues at coordinate 16,084 of JASEVX010000367.1, forward strand.
TTAGCCGTACAGACGAGAGCTACATTGTGTAATTTATTTTTGTGGGGTTATTTTTTCTGTCTCAGTAGTGTTTATAAGGTTAACATCAGCCTTTCAGACGAGAGCTACATTGTGCAATTTATTTTTGTGGGGTTATTTTTTCTGTCTCAGTTGTGTTTATAAGGTTAACATCAGCCTTTCAGACGAGAGCTACATTGTGTAATTTATTTTTGTGGGGTTTTTCTTTTGTATCAGTTCTTATAAGGTTAACATTGAAAGTTTCTAATGGTATTATTATTAAAACAAATAACTATACAAATAACTAAATGCAATCTATTTATTTCTTAAAAAATACATATACTTATATGTGCATCATTTAACTTATAATATCTCAATAACTAACTACAAAATTCCTGATGAAGCTTCTTACATGAGTCATCAGGCTTTGTATTCTTGAGAATATTTTTAGCTCTACAATGAATTTTTTAAATTTTAGTTGTCAGTGGTATTAAACAAGAGGGCCCATGTACTGCAATGCAAAACACATCAAGATAATTATTCTGAATGCAACCTCAACAGTGTTAACAAGATTTGTCTTCATTTGGTCTAGTGATCTATATTTTTTTACCTGGTATGACCCATATTCCAACTTGATATCATCAAGACAACATTCTGACAAATTTTCAACTTGCTCAAAGTAAAAATGCGTCCTCCGGAGTTTAAACAATATTTTCCTTTATTGACCTTGTTTCTGACCTAATATGACCCATATTTGAACTTGACCTAGATATAATTCAGACAAACATTCTGCTGAAGCAAAAAATGTGGCATCTAAAGTGTTAACAAGATTTTCCTTCAATTTGGCCAAGTGACCTAGTTTTTGACCCTACATGACCAATATTTGAACTTGGCTTAGATATCATTTAGATAAACATTCTCATTAAATGTCAAGCTGCTGTAGCAAAACATGCGTATTCTACAGAGTTAACAAGATGTTCCTTCAATTTGGCCTAGTGACCTAGTTTTAGACCCGGCATGACCCATATTTAAACTTGGCCTCAATATAATTCAGCTCAACATTCTGACCAAATTTCAAGCTGCTGAAGCAAAACATGCGGCTTCTACAGAGTTAATAAGATTTTCCGTCAATTTGGCCTAGTGACCTAGTAACTTACCCAATATGACCCATATTTAATCTTGACCTAGATATCCTTAAAACAAACATTCTGACAACATTTCAAACTGCTGAAGCAAAAATTGCGGCCTCTGGAGTGTTAACAAGATTTTCATTCAATTTGACCTAGTTGACCTACATATCATCAAGACAAACATTCTGATAAAGTTTGAACATGCTCAAGTTGAAAATGTGGCCTCCAGAGTGTTAACAAGATTTCCCTTCAATTTGACCTAGTGACCTTGTTTTTTACCTCATATGGCCCAGTTTCAAACGTGTCCAAGATTTGATGAAGATAAATGTTCTGATAAACTTTCATGAACAAAATGTGATTACAATAGCTCACCTTGCAAGTGCATAGGTGAGCTAAAAGTGATCAAACTTTACTTGTATGTAGATGTTTTAAAACTAATAATATTCTCAAGAATGGTTGGCGACTATTAACCCTTTCCCTCATACGACAATTCTGCAGCAGACAACTTGGAACGTATTTTATCAAACAAGAGGCCCAAGAGGGCCAGTATCGCTCCACGGCCATAAGGCAAAAATCAAATCTCCAAATAGCCCTGCCCCCTAGTGGCCATATTTTTTTAACAACCACCATGGCTTAAAGGAATCTTGTAGAGTATCACCCAAGGAATGTTTCTGCAAAATTATTTGAAAATCGGCCTGACACTTTCGGAGGAGAGGATATTTTAAGTTTTCACCATAGCCATATAAGGCAAAATAGCCCCACCACATGGCGGCCATATTTTTCAACCAATCAACATGGCTTGAAGGAATCTGATAGAGGGTCACCCAAAGAACATTTCTACAAAATTATTTGAAAATCTGCTCAACACTTTCGGAGAAGAAGATTTTTAAAATTTTCACTATGGTCATATAGAGCAAAATAGCCCCGCCCTCTGGCGGCCATATTTTTCGACCAATCAACATGGCTTGAAGGAATCTGAAAGAGGGTCACCCAATGAACATTTCTACAACATTATTGAAAATCGGCTGAACACTTTCGGAGAAGATTTTTTAAGTTTACACTATAGCTATATAAGGCAAAATAGCCCCGACCCTGGCAGCCATGTTTTTCCACCAATCAACATTTCTTGAAGGAAGATCTAATAAAGGGTCACCCAAGGAACATTTCTACAAAATTATTTGAAAATCAACCCGACACTTTCGGAGGAGAAGATTTTTAAAGTTCTCTCTTTAGCCGTATAAGGCAAAATAGCCCCACCCTCTGGCGGCCATGTTTTTTTACCAATCAACATGGCTGGAAGGAATCTGATAGAGGGTCACCCAAGGAACATTTCTACAAAATTATTTGAAAATCTGCTTAACACTTTCAGAGAAGAAGTATTCACTATGGTCATATAAGGCAAAATAGCTCCGCCCTCTGGCGACCAATCAACATTTCTTGAAGGAATCTAATAAAGGGTCACCCAAGGAACATTTCTACAAAATTATTTGAAAATCAGAGAAGAAGATTTTTTAAGTTTTCACTATTTTTTTCTTTTGGTTGCCATGGAAACCAGAATTATGGATGGATAAAAAAAAATTGAAGGAATTTAAGAGAGGACCTTGAGAGGATGCTTCCTATGAAGTTTCAACCAAATTGGCCAAGTGGTTAGTGAGAAGAAGTTGTTTAAAGGAAAAAGTTAACGAACGCACGCACAACGAACAATTCGCCATGACATAAGCTCGACTGGCTTTCAGCCAGTGGAGCTAAAAATAGAAAATCTCAATAATTGAATGGATAACCTATGACAAAAAGGGGAAAACATTGTGGCAAAAGAAGAAATTGCAGGTTTTGTGCAATTTCTTCTTTTGTCACTTATGTTTTCAAAAAGCTGTCTGCTGCAGAGGCATCAGAAAGCGTCTATATGAGGGAAAGGGTTAAGCCTTGTGATCAGCAGCATTGTCATTTTTAACACGTCTATATGTTCACTGTTCTTCTATCCTTACAACAAGGCAAACATTTAAAATGTACTGAAACTTATCCAAAGATCACAACCTATTCACTTACGACCTTTCGGACCCAAGTTTAATGATCATGTTACTCATTTTTTTCTTGATGTTGTCTGGCTTTCTCAAATGTACAAGTCCACCATTTTTCATGCTTTTTCTGACTGCTTTCTCTATCTCATGTTTTTTCAGACATTTTTTGGTTAAGATGTTCACACTAAATAGTACGCGAAGTTATGACCCATATTCCAACTTGGACTAGATATCATCAAGACAACATTCTGACAAATTTTCAACTTGCTCAAAGTAAAAATGCGTCCTCCAGAGTTTGAACAATATTTTACTTTATTGCTCTGTTTCTGACCCAATAGGACCCATATTCGAACTTGATGGCCCTATATCGCTCACCTGATTTAATAGAACTTCAATAGTTTTCAAAGATTTTACTCTATACATATTAGGAAAACAAACAACTCCCCTGGTGGCCATGTTTTTCAACGGATCAGATTTATTTGAATAACCTTGGAAGAAGATCACCCAAGGAACATATGTGCCAAATAATCTTAAAATCAGGCAGGAGCTTTTGGACAAGATTTTAAGGATTTTACAATGCACATATAAGGAAAACAAGCCCCGCCCCCTGGTGGCCATGTTTTTTCAATGGATCGGATTTATTTGAACAATCTTGGTAGAAGGTCCCCAAAGGAACATTTGTGCAAAATAATTTTTAAATCGGGCTAATACTTTTGGACAAGAAGATTTTTAAAGTTTTAACAATGCAAATATAAGGAAAACAAGCTCCGCCCTCTTGGGTCATGTTTTTTAACAGATGGAAAATATTTGAACAATCTTGGTAAAGGGTGCCCCAAGGAACATTTGTGCAAAATAATTTTCAAATCGGGCCAGTACTTTTGGATATGAAGATTTTTAATGTTTTAAAAATGCACATATAAGGAAAACAAGCTTCGCCCCCTGGCGGCCATGTTTTTCAACGGATCGAAAATATTTGAACAATCTTTGTAGAGGGTACCCCAAGGAACATTTGTGCAAAATATTTTCAAATCGGGCAGTACTTTTGGACAAGAAGATTTTTTAAGATTTGGCAATTTTCCCCTTTTCTGATGCCGCAGCAACCAAAGTTCTACTTGGAATTAAATTCTTTGAACAATTTTTTGAACACTATTTTCCTTCAATTTGACCTAGTGACCTACTTTTTGACCCGACATGATCCACGTTTGAACTTGACCTACATATCATCATGACAAACGTTCTGATAAAGTTTGAACATGCTCAAGTTGAAAATGCGGTCTTCAGAGTGTTAACAATATTTCACTTCAATTTGACCTAGTGACCTTGTTTTTGACCTCATATGACCCAGTTTCAAACTTGTCCAAGATTTGATGGAGATGAATGTTCTGATAAACTTTCATGAAGATTGGATGCAAAATGTAGCCTGTAGAGTGTTAACAAGCTGAAATGTTGACGACGCACGCCGAACAAAATGTGATCACAATAGCTCACCTTGCGAAGTGCATAGGTGAGCTAAATATTATCAAACTTTACTTGTATGTAGATATTGTAATACCTATGCAAAGTATGTAACAAAAGTGACTGGTACAGTTAAATTAATATGCATTATCGAAAACTGGATGTTTTAAAATTAATAATATTCTCAAGAATGGTTGGCGACTATTTAGCCTTGTGATCAGCAGCATTGTCATTTTTAACACGTCTATATGTTCACTGTTCTTCTGTCCTTACAACAATGGCAAACGTTTAAAATGTACTGAAACTTATCCACAGATCACAACCTATTCACTTACGACCTTTCGGACCTAAGTTTAATGATCATGTTACTCATTTTTTTCTTGATGTTGTCTGGCTTTCTCAAATGTATAAGTCCACCATTTTTCATGCTTTTTCTGACTGCTTTCTCTATCTCGTGTTTTTTCGGACATTTTTTGTTTAAGATGTTCACACTGAATAGTACGCGAAGTTCTTTTTCCTCTTCAACAGTCCACTTTTGCCGTACCGGCTGGCCAACTAAAAAAAAAAAAAACACTGAAATGATTGTTGATGGAGGATACTCAGGTTGAGGCTCCTGACAAGTCGCTAGTGGATGATCAGGTTGAGGCTCCTGACAAGTCGATAGTGGATGATCAGGTTGAGGCTCCTGATGAGATGGTGGTGGATGATCAGGTTGAGGCTCCTGACAAGTCGATAGTGGATGCTCAGGTTGAGGCTCCTGACAAGATGGTGGTGTATGATCAGGTTGAGCCTTCTGACGAGTTGGTGGTGGTTGCTTAGGTTGAGGCTCCTGACGAGTTGGTAGTGGTTTCCTAGGCTGATGCTCCCGACGAGTTTGTGGCTGATGCTCCGGTTGAGCCTCCTGACAAGTTGATAGTGGATGCTCAGGTTGAGGCTCCAGACGAGTTGGTGGTGGATGATCAGGTTGAGGCACCCGACAAGTTGGTGGTGGATGATCCGGTTGAGGCTCCCGACAAGTTGGTGGTGGATGCACAGGTTGAGGCCCCCGACGAGTTGGTAGTGGTTTCTCAGGTTGAGGCTCCCGACGAGTTTGTAGCTGATGCTCAGGTTGAGCTTCCTTACAAGTCGATAGTGGATGCTCAGGTTGAGGCTCCCGACAAGTTGGTGGTGGATGATCAGGTTGAGGCTCCTGACAAGTTGGTGGTGGATGCTCAGGTTGAGGCCCCTGACGAGTTGATGGTGGATGCTCAGGTTGAGGCTCCTGACAAGTCGCTAGTGGATGATCAGGTTGAGGCTCCTGACAAGTCGATAGTGGATGATCAGGTTGAGGCTCCTGACGAGATGGTGGTGGATGATCAGGTTGAGGCTCCTGACAAGTCGGTGGTGGTTTCTTAGGTTGAGGCTTCTGACGAGTTGGTGGTGGTTGCTCAGGTTGAGGCCCCCGACGAGTTGGTGGTGGTTTCTTAGGTTGAGGCCCCTGACGAGTTGGTGGTTGCTCATGATGAGGCCCCCGACGAGTTGGTGGTGGTTGATCAGGTTGAGGCTCCTGACGAGTTGGTGGTGGTTTCTTAGGTTGAGGCCCCTGACGAGTTGGTGGTGGTTGTTCAGGTTGAGGCTCCTGACAAGTTGGTGGTGGTTTCTTAGGTTGAGGCCCCTGACAAGTTGGTGGTAGTTTCTTAGGTTGAGGTCCCTGGCGATTTGGTGGTGGTTTCTTAGGTTGAGGCCCCTGACAAGTTGGTGGTAGTTTCTTAGGTTGAGGCCCCTGCCGATTTGGTGGTGGTTTCTTAGGTTGAGGCTCCTGACAAGTTGGTAGTGGTTTCTTAGGTTGAGGCTCCTGACAAGTTGGTGGTGGTTGCTTAGATTCAGATTTTAATCTTTTCACCTCTCCACTGCCATGTTCTCCTAAAATATAAGATCCATTCATACAAAATTGCTGATGAACCCCTTTATGACACTATGGTCTCGATACACTCAAAAGGGCATACTCCACTGTAGCATGGTCACAACTTTCAACATTTAAAGAGGCATGGGTACAAAAGGAAGGATAAGCTGCGTTTTGAGGTATTTATGAACTAGCTTATTATTTCCAAATGAAGGAGTATCAAAAAGCAAAGTGAATTTTAACTTTAAAAAATATTCCACGAGTTCATAACATCATAGTGGGGTTTGTAGTAGAGTCCGTTATGCCATTAAGGGGTTTTAAATATTCATGATATACTTTAGGACAAGATTGAAAGATCAGTCTGAGTCCAGGATGTCTCAGTGGGGTTTGCAGTAGAGTCCACTATGCCTTTAAGGGGTTCTATTAAGTCTTTGAATTGAAAATGGGGTTTGCAGTAGAGTCCACGATGTCATTAAGGGGTTCTAAATATTCTAGATACAAGGTTTAACAAATCAGTCTGAGTCCATGATGTCTCAGTGGGGTTTGCAGTAGAGTCCACTATGCCTTTAAGGGGTTCTATATATTTAAGTCTTTGAATTGACAGTGGAGTTTGCAGTCAAGTCCACAATGTCATTAAGGGGTTCTAAATATTCAAGATACAAGGTTTAACAAATCAGTCGAGTCCATGATGTCTCAGTGGGGTTTGCAGTAGAGTCCACTATGCCTTTAAGGGGTTCTATATATTTAAGTCTTTGAATTAACAGTGGGGTTTGCAGTAGAGTCCACAATGTCATTAAGGGATTCTAAATATTATAGATACAGGGTTTAACAAATCAGTCTGAGTCCATGAAGTCTCTGTGGGGTTGGCAGTAGAGTCCACTATGCCTTTAAGGGGTTCTAAATAGTTAAGTCTTTGAATTGACAGTTGGGTTAATCAGTGATACAGATAAGCAACGTATTTGCGTAAAAACTCAATTAAAATTGACAAATACCCAATTAATTTCAAATCAGTGCGTAACAAAACGCATTAACATTTTGGGATACTCAAATCACTTTTCATGCCTTGCGTATCATATTATTTTGTCCAAAACAAACCCAATTCAATCAATACTGACTGCGTATTGACAACTTTCTTCTATGTCAAGAAAGTTTATATATTTTGTATCGGCCAACCGGTAGGGGTTGTGTACCAGTCACGTGATCAATAGTCACATGATCAACAAACTTGTGAAGTCAACTATTTATAAGCAGCCAATTGTTGCAGGGTTAACAAAAAGTTGCGATTTTGGTTGAATTATCGTCGGGACAAAATTGACAAATTGAAAAAGAGCGAAATGAGCGTTTTAGACAACTAGACAGTTAATTAAGACATTGAACTGAAATTTAGAGTCCAATTAAAAGCTTCTAGTCCTTATTAAGTCCTATTAGCATTATAAATCGAAAGATCACAGGATTAAACTTGCACAAAAAGTTAGTAGATGTACATTCAGACACTATTCATTCCGGATACACTGTACCGCGAATTTCAAAGCGAAGTAAAATATATTTGATAGTCAAGCGAATTATTTACGTCGATTTTAATTGCCCATTCATTCATACATATATTTAGAAAGCACAATGAAATAATCACTTGAAAAAGACTATACATGATTGTTTAGTTATAACAAGAGTTGTCGGAGGACAATATAGCTCTCCTATCAGGGTCTACTTCAGAACAGTTATAGAATTGGTTAAAGTCCAAAATCCAAAAATGCAATAATTCAGTTGAAAATGAATTTACAAAAGAAAGAAAACCGTTAAATAGCAACAGCATAAATTATAGTTTCTGAGAAAAGGCCTTGAATGCCTAACTATAACCCAAAATTCCCAGTCTTGCACACAAAGGTTTGATCAAAAAGGGGCACAATTCAGTCAAAATCCATTCCAGAGTTATGGGACTTGATTTACAAGGTCATCTAATGACCCTGAATAAGTGTGTTAAGTTACAAAGCAACAGCATACACAGTGTCTGAGAAAAGGCCTTGCACGCAAAGGTTTGACCAAAATTCTAAGTCCAAAACGGGTCACAATTCAGTAAAAATCCATTCCAGAGTTATGGAACTTCATATAATGACCCTGAATAAGTGTGTGAAGTTTCAAAGCAACAGCATACACAGTGTCTGAGAAAAAGCCTTGCACGCAAAGGTTAGACCAAAATTCTAAGTCCAAAAATGGGCACAATTCAGTAAAAATATATTCCAGAGATATGGGATTTGACGAACAGGGTCATATAATGACCCTGAATAAGTGTATGAAGTTTCAAAGCAACAGCATACACAGTGTCTGAGAAAAGGCATTGCAGGCAAAGGTTTGACCAAAAAGGGGCACAATTCAGTCAAAATCCATTCCAGAGTTATGGGACTTGACATACAGGGTCACCTAATGACCCTGAATAAGTGTGTGAAGTTTCAAAGCAACAGCATACACAGTGTCTGAGAAAAGGCCTCGCACGCAAAGGTTTGACCAAGCTGGCAACGCGTACGCTAACGCCTGGGTGATAACAATAGCTCCCCCTTTTTCTTCGAATAGGCGAGCTAAAAATGAATAACTTTTCTTTCATAATAGGCAGGCCACACTACAGTCAGATATGTTGCAAAAGAACGGCTACAAATTGTAACTAATTACATATTTCGAACTTAAATAATCAACTATCAGCAGTAGACGATTTTAGAAAATACAGTTGATAATGAACACATTCTTTTCCCTATTTATTAAATGAGATGGATTTTATCATTTATGAAATTTCAAAATAAAAAATCATGTAAAAGATATTGAAATACTCAATTGTTTTTTGTTAAATTCTCAATTACTTTTGATGCATGGGGTAATACACAATTAACATGAAAAGCTTATCTGTAACTTTGCAGGTTTGCAGTCGAGTCCACAATGTCATTAAGGGGTTCTAAATATTTTAGATACAAGGTTGAAAAAAATCAGTCTTAGTCCATGATGTCTCTGTGGGGTTTGCAGCAGAGCTCACAATGTCATTAAGGGGTTCTAAATATTTTATGTACAAGGTTGAAAATATCAGTCTGAGTCCATGATGTCTCAGTGGGGTTTGCAGTCGAGTCCATGATGTCATTAAGGGGTTCTAAATATTCTAGATACAAGGTTTAAAAAATCAATCCGAGTCCATGATGTCTCAGTGGGGTTTGCAGTAGAGTCCACTATGCCTTTAAGGGGTTCTAAATATTAAGTCCTTGATATGACAGTGGGGTTTGCAGTCGAGTCCATGATGTCATTAAGGGGTTCTAAATATTCTAGATACAAGGTTTAAAAAATCAATCCGAGTCCATGTCTCGGTGGGGTTTGCAGTAGAGTCCACTATGCCTTTAAGGGGTTCTAAATATTAAGTCCTTGATATGACAGTGGGGTTTGCAGTCGAGTCCACGATGTCATTAAGGGGTTTTAAATATTCTAGATACAAGGTTGAAACAATCAATCCGAGTCCATGATGTCTCAGTGGGGTTTGCAGTAGAGTCCACTATGCCTTTAAGGGGTTCTAAATATTAAGTCCTTGATATGACAGTGGGGTTTGCAGTCGAGTCCACGATGTCATTAAGGGGTTCTAAATATTCTAGATACAAGGTTGAAAAAATCAATCTGAGTCCATGATGTCTCAGTGGGGTTTGCAGCAGAGTCCACTATGCCTTTAAGGGGTTCTAAATGTTAAGTCCTTGATATGACAGTGGGGTTTGCAGTAGAGTCCACAATGTTATTAAGGGGTTCTAGATAAACAAGGTTAAAATCCATGGAGTCCATGCTGTCACAGTGGGGTTGCAGTAGAGTCAATCAATCCCTCAATGTATTTTTTTGGTCAAGTCTGTATTTGTGACCTAGCGAAAAGGTCCTAATAAAAAGTATTTAACTTATCCTTAACTAACGGACAATATTGCAAATGGATTAAGAGGTAAGTGGCAATTTAACCAACTTCGGAAAACCACCTCAAGGTTGTACAAGTACAGCCACTGCCTGGAGTTCAACAGATTCCAGGTCACTTAATACTACACTACTCATAAGCTTACCAGGGATACCAAACTTCCCCCACTCCCAAAAAATATTAATTTTTTAACCAGGTACAATTCTATTAAACATTAAACTTACGTGATGCACCACTTCGCCTTTTTCTTCCCTGGGTTCTCATTTGGTTGCCGTTGCCATAGTGTTCTTCAGCTTTACAATAAATATATAAATATACCATATATATACTGATTAGGCCTAGAAAACGACTCAATATTTACACCCAACCATACACATTTGTTCGTGAAACCGGAAAAAATGAACGTCACAATTGTGTATTTTTACCTTTAATCTTACACTAAAGAGCACTGCAAATGCTACAATTGCTTGGCTTATTGCAACTTCTAAAATGGCACAAAAGCTGAGCTAATCATAAAAGCTTAACTTGACGATAATGCTGCCGAAGCCAGAGTCATGAGAATAGCTTTCAAACAATATGTGTTTGTGAAACACCGATGCCCCCGAATGGCAACATCTAGGTCAAAGGTCAAGGTCGCAAGGTCAAAAATCGTGGTACTGACAGAAAGGTCATGTCACAAGGAATACACATGTGAAATATGGTAGCCGTACCTGTTATGGTTCAAAAGAAGTGGTCAAGGTTAAAGTTTTTTTCGACAGACAGACAGGCCAAAAACAAGATGCCCACCGAATCGGTGATTCCGGGGGCATAAAAAGCGGATCTAAGATTCGTTTATTATTTTATGAGCTTAAATGTGGAGTTGCTTTAATTAGCTTCACTTTTCCTTTCTAATACATTTTTTTAATTGTATAAAAAGCACACTTACCCAACACCCATTGAACATCTGTTTTAAATGCACGCAATGTCGCAGGTTTCTTCTTCAACATTTCTGAAATGAAATATCCAGGAATCATTATGGATACTAAAGAATTTATTACAACAACCTGCTTCCAAATTACAACTCTGGCAATTATTTTGTAACTTCTAAGTATTTGTGCCAAATCTTGAGTTGAGTAGCTTTAATGCCATTAGTATCAAGCCTTGATAAAATATTATCATTTACTTTATAAATGTCTTCATAAAATGCATAAGCTTTGTCTTGATGACATTATGACAATCAGCAGAACGTGTTTGTCTGTTTTTAGTAACAATGACCTTGACTTCACCCGAGAAACCAAACCACAAATACAATTCCAAGCTTCTGTTCCAAACAAGGATACATATGGACAAAGTTCAATTGCAAAATTTCATTCCTTGTGGAAACTACTTCTTGACGCCCGCCCCCATTGGGCTGCCTTTCGTGAAACTCCAACCTATGAACAAGATATTTTCTTTCAATAATCTAGTTAGGCCAACAAGGTTTTTTTAAAAAGTGGTTGTTATTTACATATGATAAAATAAATAACAGTCGGCACTTTGATGGTTAATACAATAGCTCTCCCTACATACAAATATAAAGTAATGCTAAAAATTATTGGACTAATTACAAATAATAATAAATAACACAAGATAACAAATGAAGAGAAAAAATATATATATACTGACAACGATGAGTACTAGTTCACTCAACTGTGTGTTCTTTGTGTTTATCCTCTAACCTTCTTGGTGTTTTCTTATAGACTAAATATATTATCTCAAAAACGGTCATAATTTTTGTCTGACTGGCAGTAACAATGTGGATCAGGTGGAAGTGGCAAACAAACAATATTTTAATTTAGGCCTTGTACTGGCATATTTCTTATTTTCAATATAAACTAGATGTGAGGGCAACTCAAGCCCATAATTTGTCAAAGCATTTTACAGTCTTTTAACCTGCAAGTGTTACCTTGAATATGGAAGGTCAGTGGCATTGTGCCAGACACAAACACATTGACTAGATGAACATTAGTAACACATCAGATGAAAATATAACGAAGACATATCAGAGCTACAGATAAGCAAGTTATTTGCATGTTAGGTTTTATGTTTTAGTATAGATACACACTGTAGAATTTCAATTGAAATTCCCAATAAGAAACAAAACAGTGGGTATTTACCAAATTAAAAGAAAGTTGATCTGTAGATCCGAGTTATATAATAACATGCCTTGAGTGAAAAATATGACAAATATGTTATGGCCTTTGACAATATGTATTTTACAAATGTGATCTGCATATGACCTTGACCTTTGACATAAAATCATGGATCTCTCCATGACACGTCTACTTATCAGGATGAACATTTATACCAAATCATATGAAAATATTACAATGACTTGTGAAGTTGTGGCCCTGACAAGGTACAAAGTACCATTTGCTACCTTTGATACTTAAGTGCAACCATGATCTTGTATGTCAGGGTGAACATTACAATTACGTTATTTGACAATAGGACTTGTTAAGTTAAATCCCTACTATGTATAAATTAATGAAAACAAGAACATGTGTCTATGTGACACGGATGCCCCGGTCCGAACGGACCGACGAACGTAGTGTCGGTACCCCACAAGACAAGAAATTGTTAACAATGATACAGCGATTCATTTTCAAAACAAGTCCATTTTCACTAATTTCATAAAATCAATGAGTCCTAGGACTCCTACTAGAGGTGACTATTGAGGTCAATAGAGCTATCACGATAGTATTGCGATAGTATTGCAATAGTCTAGAAACTATTGCGATACTATCACAATAGTTTTTTTAACCTTTAACCCTTTCCCTCATATAGACGCTTTCTGATGCCTCTGCAGCAGACGGCTTTTTGAAAACATAGTGACAAAAGAAGAAATTGCAACAAAACGTGCAATTTTTCCTTTTGCCACAATGTTTACCACTTTTTGTCATAGGTTATACATTCAATTATAATAACCTATGTTTTGATAAAATACGTTCATAGTCGTCTGCTGCAGAATTGTCGTATGAGGGAAAGGGTTAAAAGATTTCTTTTTTAAAACTTGGCACAGGGGAGAAAAAAAATACTAGAAATAAAGCAAAGAATCAACTGAGTGTATCAAAATGCTTAACTCAGCATTTCAAAAATGATAATAATATTATGCTGAAAACAAACCTGCTGTTTGCAGGTAATAAAATGAAATGAAATTTAAAGTTAACTGTTAAAACTAGCACAGAACAAAGCTAACAACACTTATCATATTTTTGAATCCGTGATTCTCTACAACACTAAATGGTCTGAAGTCTTTAACAATGAACTGTAAAATTGAGTTTGTTATGTCTTTCGCTCTTTGAGAATGAGCTGGTACTTTTGTAAAGAATGTCTTTATATCTGTGGATTTAGTTGTGTATTCGTATGATTTTGAAGCTGTTGAAGAAGCCGGTTTAGTTGATATAGACGGGTGCTTCCTTGTCATATGATCATTTAAGTTGGAAGTGTTTCCGCTATACTTTAAAATCATTTTACAGTGTCTGCAGGCTATTCTGTTTTTTTGACACTTCGTCCTTCTCTTTGACGAAGCCAAAGTGCTGCCATACCGTGGATTTGGCCTTTTTATTTTCCACTATTTTAAAATTAGCGCTGCATTCGGCAATTGATGTTGTCATAATCACTATGCAGAGGTATTGATAGAATTGGGTCATTTCTATTACCCTCCTCTAGTGCAATTGAAGGACATGTCTAAGAGACGGACCTGTCGTATTTTATAGTAAATGTGCTCGTGAGTAAATATAATCGTCTCCTACCTTAAAAGTATATTTTTGGTGTCAAACGTGATAAAATTTGAAATAACAACGATTTGAGACTTCTTTTAATTGACAATGCATTTAATTGTGATTTTATATAGCTAGCACCAGCCTTTAAAATTTTCCGGAAACTTAGACCTATCCATGATCACAAAGACGCTTTTTATATACATGCAAGCGTTTAAACTAAACAAATGGATCTGATGACAATTTGTCGAAAATCGTTCAGATTTGTTTTTTTATATGAAAAGTGTAAACAATCGATATTTATCGATTTGAAAATATTCTATCGACCTATTGCTATCGAGAGCAAAGCTATCACAATACATCGATAAGTCGACCTATCGTTACACCACTAACTCCTACGTGTAGTAAAATTAACAAATAAACAAATATTTGAAATTTAAAGAGTCCCAGTCTGTTTTAATGTGTCTAGGACTCACAACTCGCACCAAAATGAGTCACTGATGATGTGTTGATGGTCATTTATGTGAAGTGTCATCAAGATACAGTGGTTTTTTTTTTTTGCCCTTTGTATGGCCGTTCCCAATGCCAAAAAATATATATTTTTCCCAATTTTGAAAAAAAATCCCAAATAAAAGAAAAACTGAACATGTAAATGGCCCAGTAAATCTTTATAGACATGGTCTTTCCCTGAAAAAAAATAGATTTGGTGTACATGATTTTCCACTTTGAACCAAAACGCCGATAAATTCCCAATTTCAACGCCATGCGCTATGTTCCCAAAATAGAGGGAAAAAACACTGAGATACGACATCAACTTCACTAAAAACTTGCTTGATCAAAAACTTAAACCTGAGCTGGACAGACAAACAAGCTTACAAACCACACAACTAGTTGGACCTTGTGTTTTGTATACCAGGGTATAAAAATGTTGGCCTTATAATAAACATGGAAAAACAAAAACAAAGTAACAAATAAAGTGAATAAATTAAAATTATTCAAACTACTGAAGAGCACTAGTTCACTCAAATGTGTGTCCAATGTATTTTATCTTCCCTAATTTACATACCTTTCAATTTATGAAATCAGAATTCTATTTAAAGATAAATAAAATTGAAATACTTGTATTTTCAATATAAAAAAGCAGCTTTATTCAATTCTTGAAAATTTGCATCACTTACAAACTGAATGGACTTCGTATGAAATTTTAAAAACAAATTGTAGTATTCGCATCATGTTTATGTTTTAGACTTTCAGACTAACATGTATAGTATTAAATACTGTTATAATCAATAATTTGATGGGATGGAATAACAAAAAAATATATATTTTGCAGGCTGCTGTTAGATTTGAGTTGATTTCCACTGGCCTGTTTCAAAACTAAGTATATTCACCCTTTACATACTCTTGAATTTAAGACTGGGTAGGCAGGTCAATTTCGAATTTCTATAGTTCTTTCACATGCCAAGAGTTTTGATTGTTTGGGGTTTTAGGCCCCTTTTCAACATTATTTCAGTTATATCACGTCGACAGTTTACTTATTCATGATCCCTGGGTAAACAAACCAGTACTAGGCTAGAAAATGTGCCTTGCCAGATGGCACTCCACCATGACTTCACATGCCAAGAGAATACTGATATACGGAACCTCTCAGTAAATGTACCAATCCAACAGATGTGGCTCGAGGAAAGTGACTCGCCAAAGGACACGCCAGTTAACCACAGTTGTGGTGTCACCGAGGGACCTCCAGTTTCACGCGCTACCAACTGCGTTTTCTGGCCTCCTTCTTAAAAGTTCAATTCTAAATCATTATATTTTTGTATAGACTTAATCAAACCGCTATCAATGGAAAGAGTCGAAACATGCTACAAATTCAACAAAATGAAAATATTTAATTTGTTATTAAAAAGAAATATAATTATTTTGAGCAGGGGATAAGAAAGTGTCATAGTATCGTAGGTAGGTAAAGGGTAAGCACACTTTATTTGGTGAACTAGTGGTCTTACAACTTTTTAGAACAGTTTAATGGCAACAAACAGTTAGTACCATTTAGTCCTCTTTCAAAGAGACTTTCGTCTGGAAATTTCTGTAACTGGTCTATATTCACTCGAAAACTGAAATATGTTATGTTTGTGCATAAAATTGACTAACTACGTCTATTATTTATAAACCAATAACACAAATATGTAAGCTACAAAACATGCTGGTTTTCTAATTGCTAAAAATGGGCAACACAATTATCTTTCCCTCATACAACAATTCTGCAGCAGACGACTTTGAACGTATTTTGTCAAAACATAGAAAATCTCAATACTTGAATGCATAACCTATGAAAAAAAGTGGAAAACATTGTGGCAAAAGAAGAAATTGAACGTTTTGTGCAATTTCTTCTTTTGTCACTATGTTTTCAAAAAGATGTCTGCTGCAGAAGCGTCAGAAAGCGTCTATATGTTGGAAAGGATTAAAATAACTAGGGACAGAGGTGATATCAGACGGAGATAAAAAAACACACAGAAAATTGCATTTAAATCCCTAAAATGCACATATTTGATTTATAAAACAGCTAATTATATCCCATTGAAGAAACTCCAGTTCAACAGCTTTCAACCATTTCACAAGAAATTATATTGTATGGCATTGCAATCAGTGCAGTCCAAGATCATCCACCTCATGTCTATCACAGAGTTTGGTTAGGGTCTATGCTACTTGTTTTCACCAAAGTCAAAAGTAGTTGGTTGTTAACACTTCAAAGAGGGCAGACCATATTGGACGGACAGCGGCTGGTCTGCATCTAGACTGTTTGCACCTTTTCTAACGAACGGTACATGGTTCCCCTACCCTTCTCACTTGTTTTTTTATCAGATAGTTCAGATTTGCGTTGCAAGTGGACTTTTCACTTTAAATGTGTACATTTCTATCAATAATTATCTTATATACAATGTATGAATTACTTACGTGGCATTGTATGAGTGGCAAAACACGTCCACCTCACCAGCATCTGATTCTTGATTTATAACGTGGACGGGCCACTTTAACTTTTTTGGCATCCCTGGAAGCCAACAGTAATAGGCCATCCTGGCAAAATACAGTGAATACATAATATAAATACTGGTAACACATTTATTGTTGATAAAATTGTCTGTGCCTGAAATGGCCTAAAGTAAAGGTGCAAAAAGTACAAAAGTTAGTTGCTGGCCAAAACAGAAATGTCTGGGCGATTGTTCAAAAACTCCATGTAAAATTTAATAAATAATTTTTCATCTTTTAATCTTTTTGTATTTGAGAGGTTATCACCCCTACTGGCAGGAGACCAGTAGCGGCCATTTTTCACAATATTATAGCGCAGTGTAACCAAGATAGCTTAGTAAAATCATCTATATTTTAAGGAAACATATTGGGGGTTAGTGCTTATGTGATTATTTTTTTCAACCAGCCTATCATAGAAGCTCAGCAGACAGTGTCACCCTCTCAAAATATTGGTAAAACCGGCCGATATCTGCCAAAAATAGTACCAGTTAAGGCCATAATTGTGTTTATTTTTTTTTGTTAAAAAGATTTAATGCCAGTAGTCTGGTCATTTTGCTTTAGAACTTGAATTTTGATAGAACTTAATTTGACGCTCCAGAAACTGTTTACTTTTCCAAAATTGGACTAGAAAGAGTAATCCCGAAGATTGGAAGACCTTGTAATGGGGAATTCCAATGCAAACTTGATTTAAGTTAGGGAGAATGGATGGAAATACCTGAATAATTTTTGCTATTATATTCATATGTCGTTACTTTTTTCAGAATTTATGACATGGAAAACTTTAATATAAAGAAATTGAGGTAAAATCAGATTTCTTTTTTCATTTTTTCTAGGTCACTGGTGAAAAATAACGATTTTTATTGCACTAAGAATCGACATAAAAAAATTCCATTTGAAAAATTAGATGGAATGTCTTTTTACCCAAACACCTTTTTTCGAATGTTTTTTTTAAATTAATAAATGTTACTTCTTTATTTTAATGCAGATAGATACAAGCATTTAATTATTTATTTATATTGAATGTGGTGATTATTTACTTCAAATCAATGATTTATTTAATAATAATTGATAACAATTCCCAATGCAAATATTGGTGGGTGGGGGTTCATCTACGACGAAAAACGATCGATTTTGAATTTGCATCAAACGCAAAAATTACTTTTACTTACTATTTTGTTTAATCAAATTTTATTAAAATAAAGAATATGTATTGCAAAAAGTTTGAATAGTATAAATACCTGTTTGTCAATGAAGCAGCTTCCCTTGAGCAAAAATTCCCTTGAGCACAAATATGGCGCCATAAACATGTGCTTGCAAAGTCACGTGATTTGTCAATCGTATATTTCGGACAATGCCATGATCGTTTCCGTTATGACGATAATAAAAGAGGTGTACCGAATGATGTTTTTATTTTTTTTGTGGGAATTGTCCATTGTACGGACAACAGAATTACGGATCTTTAGAATTTAGTCATTCACTACGGGGTTATTTTTTCAAAGACACTTTTTTTAACCCCATTACACATATTGGTACTGGTTAAAAGAAACTTGATATGGGGTTAACCCCACAAGAGGGAAATAACCCCACATGATAATTTATACCTACGAATAACCTCGTAATGTAGCTCTCCTAAGAACGGACAGACGGACAGACGGACAGACGGACGGACAGACAGGGTGATTCCTATATACCCCCCCAAACTTTGTTTGCCGGGGGGTATAATAAAAGGTAGTTTACCTGATGGTACAATTGCTGCATATGAGCCATCCCCTGTCATAAAGAGAGCACTCTTTTAATGTCTGTCTCAATCTTTGATTTGTTATATTCAAATACAAAACTACTCATTGACACCTGTATCCCTAGTTCTACGCTACCACTGAGGTACCGTCTATTGTAGTGTAGCATTATGAGAAGCATACATCACTTGGCTCCCCGATTTCATACAGAAATACATAGTAAATTCGGAAACAAGATTCCAAAAATGTCTCCACCTTACATCACCCTTAACAGAAGTACATGCGCCAAACATCAGTCAATATATCATTTTTGAAGATTAACATTGAAAATGGCAGCGTAAGTGGTTCATGAGTGGTGAAAATAAAACTTCATGAAAACATGTGCACTGTTTCTTTCAAGTTCGAATGAAAATATATATATACTATTTCCACAAGCAGTGTATGCATACATATAGTTACACATATTTAACTTTTTTTAACTGCAATGCCAGTCTTTTTTGTAAACAATCAAACCTGCTGTGACCTCTTGAAAATGCAACAATTTAGTTTGAACGATATTTTAATCAGTTATACTGTTATGCACTATTCAACCCTTTCCCATATGCAACAAAGCAGCTGGAGACAACGTTGAAAACATCTATTCAAACAAACACATAGAAAACACTAACATTAAAGATAACCTTTGAAAATACATGATATAGAGAAGCAGTGAAAGTGATTGTCGAGTAATATAACCTTTGAAAACATTATGCCCCCATTATGGGGTTAATAGATATTACAAACAAAAATGTAGGTTCTTTACCTGATGGGACAATTCCTGCAAGTGGCCCGTCCGCTGTAACAAAGAGTGTACACATTTATTCATCTTATATAATTTATGTTTATGTTTATGTTAACATTTATAGACTCCAATACAATAATACGCATAGAAGTTCGGTACCTATATTATGTCTCTGAAGACACACCTTCTACCACTTGAACACAAAAGGTTTTGTTTAAAAATGTATTATTCATTTAATGCCTTAATAACCTTACTTATCAAGTCATAAAAAATAAAATATATAAAATCTTCAGTAAATGAATTTCATAAATGCCCGTATGTACCTTAGGAAAGGTTAAGATACTGAACTAAAGAAATGATATATAATTACCTTCTGGTGTGCAAATAAGCCTCGAATATATTGGAGTTAGTTCGTCTTCTGAAAAACAACAATCATTTAAAGTAAAACGTTATGCTTACGGTGAAAACATGCAAGACAATCTTCTGTTTGTGTGTGGAAATATGAACAATAAATATTTAATATAGTATTGCTTTCTAAACCATGCAGTCACACAGGTTGAATTGTCTTGGTAAATCAACGAAGTCAATTCACAATTTAACGAAAGCGACAGAGCGCTTCGTCATTTGGATTCGTTGTCAAAGTATTAGAAAGGGAATACATGTATATAAATATATAAAGTGTGTGAAGTTGGCAGAGCATTAGACGTTAGACATTAGACATTCAAAAAAATGAATGTCTAATTAGACATTAGACATTCGATTAGACATTCGCAAATTTTGATTATCGAATGTCTAATTAGACATTTGAAGAAAGATTCGCAAATTTAAAATATCGAATGTTTAATTAGACATTAAACATTCGATTAGACATTCGCACATTTTCATGATCGAATGTCTAATTAGACATTAGACATTCGAATAGACATTCGCAAATTACCATACGTAGGTCTCGAATTCGTCGGAGATCAATGTACATTAAAAAAACGAATGTCTAATTGGTCAGTTAGACATTAGACATTCGATTAGACATTCGAAAATTCAGAGATTTAGGTACCAAATTTGTCTGAGGTCATTGTACATGCAAAAAACGAATGTCTAATTAGTCAGTTAGACATTAGACATTCGATTAGACATTCGCAAATTACCATACTTAGGTTCCAAATTTGTCGGAGATCAATGTACATTAAAAGAACGAATGTCTAATTGGTCAGTTAGACATTAGACATTCGATTAGACATTCGCAAATTAAGAGATTTAGATACAAAGTTTATCGGAGGTCATTGTACATGCAAAAAACGAATGTCTAATTGGTCAGTTAGACATTAGACATTCGATTAGACATTCGCAAATTACCATATTTAGGTTCCAAATTTGTCGGAAGATCAATGTACATGCAAAAAACGAATGTCTAATTAGTCAGTTAGACATTAGACATTCGATTAGACATTCGCAAATTAAGAGATTTAGATACCAAATTTGTCGGAGGTCATTGTACATGCAAACAACGAATGTCTAATTGGTCAGTTAGACATTAGACATTCGATTAGACATTCGCAAATTAAGAGATTTAGGTACCAAATTTGTCTGAGGTCATTATGAAGGCAAAAAACGAATGTCTAATTGGTCAGTTAGACATTAGACATTCGATTAGACATTCGCAAATTAAGAGATTTAGATACAAAATTTGTCGGAGGTCATTGTACATGCAAACAAGAGCTGTCGGAGGACAGCGCGCTCGACTATATGCCGCTTATTCACATAAAGCACTATTTCATTATATTGCACTTAAGTACTACTATTAACCCTTTCCCTCATACGGCAATTCTGCAGCAGACGAATTTGAACTTATTTTGTCAAAACATAGAAAATCTCCATAATTGAATGGATAACCTATGACAAAAAGTGGAAAACATTGTGGCAAAATGTTCTAAGTAATTCAAGGGCCATTACTCCATATTTAGGATGCAATGGAGTTATCTAACCTAATTGTACGATGGTCCTTAACAAATGTGTGAAGTATGAAGTGATTTGAATTATGAAACTTTAACGCAAATGTTAAAACTGACCGAGTTTAAAAATAGCAAAACCTTAAAAAAAGGTTTACCAAATGTTTGACATCATGCAAAACCCGTTTTATATGTTGAAGAATTATATTTGATAAATAAATGATCACAATTAGAAAGGAATTATTGAGAAAAATAAATTCCAACTTGCCCTAAAACTTTAACCACCCAAAATCATGTTTTTTACCCCCCCAAAAAGGTCACATTCAGCATCTTCAGCATTCAATGTGAAGAAAGGTATAAGATGTAACTACATTCCAAATATTAAAGCCGTAGCACAAATACTTATTGAGAAAAATTAAAAAATTAAATGAAAATGCCAACTTGCCCTAAAACTTTAACCACCCAAAATCACATCTTTTACCCCAAAAAGAAGGTCACACTCAGAATCTTCAGCATACAATATGAAGACAGGTATTAGATGTAATTATATTCCAAATATAAAAGCCCTAGCATAAGTAACTATTGAGAAAAAAAAAAATCCAACTTGCCCTAAAACTTTAACCACAGAAAATCATGTTTTTTACCCCAAAAAGAAGGTCACACTCAGTACCTTTAACATTCAATGTGAAGAAAGGTATAAGATGTAACTATATTCCAAATATTAAAGCCCTAGCACAAATACTTATGAATGAAAATGCTAACTTGCCCTTAAACTTTAACCGGACGCCGACGGAGACGCCGACGCCGACGCCGGGGCGAGTAGTAAAGCTCTCATATTCTTCGAATAGTCGAGCTAAAAACGAATGTCTAATTGGTCGGTTAGACATTAGACATTCGCAAATTACCATATTTAGGTTCCAAATTCGTGGAAGATCAATGTACATGCATAAACGAATGTCTAATTGGTCAGTTAGACATTAGACATTCGATTAGACATTCGAAAATTACCATACTTAGGTTCAAAATTCGTCGGAGATCAATGTACATTAAAAAAAACAAATGTCTAATTGGTCAGTTAGACATTAGACATTCGATTAGCGTTCGCAAATGAAGAGATTTGGGTACCAAATTTGTCTGAGGTTATTGTACATGCAAAAAACGAATGTCTAATTGGTCAGTTAGACATTAGACATTCGATTAGACATTCGCAAATTCAGAGATTTAGGTACCAAATTTGTCGAAGGTCATTGTACATGCAAAAAACGAATGTCTAATTGGTCAGTTAGACATTAGACTAGACATTCGCAATTTACCATATTTAGGTTCCAAATTCGTGGAAGATCAATGTACATGCAAAAAACGAATGTCTAATTGGTCAGTTAGAAATTAGACATTCGATTAGACATTCGCAAAAGAAGAGATTTGGGTACCAAATTTGTCTGAGGTCATTGTACATGCAAAAAAAGAATGTCTAATTGGTCAGTTAGACATTAGACATTCGATTAGACATTCGCAAATTCAGAGATTTAGGTACCAAAGTTGTCGGAAGTCATTGTACATGCAAAAAACGAATGTCTAATTGGTCAATTAGACATTAGACATTCGCAAATTACCATACTTAGGTTCCACATTCGTGGAAAATCAATGTACATGCAAAAAACGAATGTCTAATTGGTCAGTTAGACATTAGACATTCGATAAGACATTCAAAAAATTACCAAACTTAGGTTCAAAATTCGTCGGAGATCAATGTACATTAAAAAATCGAATGTCTAATTGGTCAGTTAAACATTAGACATTCGATTAGACATTCGCAAATGAAGAGATTTGGGTACCAAATTTGTCTGAGGTCATTGTACATGCAAAAAACGAATGTCTAATTGGTCAGTTAGACATTAGACATTCGCAAATTCAGAGATTTAGGTACCAAATTTGTCGGAGGTCATTGTACATGCAAAAAACGAATGTCTAATTGGTCAATTAGACATTAGACATTTGATTAGACATTCGCAAATTACCATACTTAGGTTCCAAATTTGTCGGAGATCAATGTACATTAAAGAAACGAATGTCTAATTGGTCAGTTAGACATTAGACATTCGATTAGACATTCGCAAATTAAGAGATTAAGGTACCAAATTTGTCTGAGGTCATTCTATATGCAAAAAACGTCTAATTGGTCAGTTAGACATTAGACATTCGATTAGACATTCGCAAATTAAGAGATTTAGATACAAAATTTGTCGGAGGTCATTGTACATGCAAAAAACGAATGTCTAATTGGTCAGTTAGACATTAGACATTCGCAAATTACCATATTTAGTTGGTCAGTTAGACATTCGATTAGACATTCGAAAATTACCATACTTAGGTTCAAAATTCGTTGGAGATCAATGTACATTAAAAAACGAATGTCTAATTGGTCGGTTAAACATTAGACATTCGAATAGACATTCGCAAATGAAGAGATTTGGGTACCAAATTTGTCTGAGGTCATTTGTACATGCAAAAAACAAATGTCTAATTGGTCAGTTAGACATTAGACATTCGCAAATTCAGAGATTTTGGTACCAAATTTGTCGGAGATCATTGTACATGCAAAAACCGAATGTCTAATTGGTCAATTAGCCATTTGACATTCGGTTAGACATTCGCAAATTACCATACTTAGGTTCCAAATTCGTGGAAGATCAATGTACATGCAAAAAAACGAATGTCTAATTGGTCGGTTAGACATTAGACATTCGATTAGACATTCGTTTTTTGCATGTACAATGACCTCAGACAAATTTGGTACCTAAATCTCTTAATTTGCGAATGTCTAATGTCTAACTGACCAATTAGACATTCGTTTTTTGCATGTACAATGACCTCAGACAAATTTGGTACCTAAATATCTTAATTTGCGAATGTCTAATCGAATGTCTAATGTCTAACTGACTAATTAGATATTCGTTTTTTGCATTCACAATGACCTCAGACAAATTTGGTACCTAAATCTCTTAATTTGCGAATGTCTAATCGAACGTCTAATGTCTAACTGACCAATTAGGCATTCGTTTTTGGCATGTACAATGACCTCAGACAAATTTGGTTCCTAAATCTCTGAATTTTCGAATGTCTAATCGAATGTCTAATGTCTAACTGCCGAAATAGACATTCGTTTTTTGAATGAAAATTTATCTGCGACGAATTTGAAACATAAGTATGGTAATTTGCGAATGTCTAATCGAATGTCTAATGTCTAACTGACCAATTAGACGTTTTTTGCATATAGAATGACCTCAGACAAATTTGGTACCTAAATCTCTTAATTTGCGAATGTCTAATCGAATGTCTAATGTCTAACTGACCAATTAGACATTCGTTTCTTTAATGTACATTGATCTCCGACAAATTTGGAACCTAATTATAGTAATTTGCGAATGTCTAATCGAATGTCTAATGTCTAACTGACCAATTAGACATTCGGTTTTTTAATGTACATTGATATCCGACAAATTTGGAACCTAAGTATGGTAATTTGCGAATGTCTAATCGAATGAATGAATGAATGTATATTGTTTTATGGCGCATCGACAGCTAAGGTCATGTAGCGCGCAATTAAATTTAACTATTCATGATCCCTGGGTAAACAAACCAGTACTAGGCTAGAAAATGTGCCTTGCCCAAGGGCACTCCACCATGAGTCTAATCGAATGTCTAATTGACCAATTAGACATTCGTTTTTTGCATGTACAATGACCTCAGACAAATTTGGTACCTAAATATCTTAATTTGCGAATGTCTAATCGAATGTCTAATGTCTAACTGACCAATTAGACATTCGTTTTTTGCATGTACATTGATCTTCCACGAATTTGGAACCTAAGTATGGTAATTTGCGAATGTCTAATGTCTAACTGACGAATTAGACATTCGTTTTTTGCATGTACAATGACCTCAGACAAATTTGGTACCTAAATCTCTTAATATGCGAATGTCTAATCGAATGTCTAATGTCTAACTGACCAATTAGACATTCGTTTTTTTAATGTACATTGATCTCCGACAAATTTGGAACCTAAGTATGGTCATTTGCGAATGTCTAATCGAATGTCTAACTGACCAATTAGACATTCGTTTTTTTAATGTACATTGATCTCCGACGAATTCGATAATCAAACTTTGCGAATGTCTAATCGAATGTCTAATGTCTAATTAGACATTCATTTTTTTTAAATGTCTAATGTCTAACGTCTAATGCTCTGCCAACTTCACACACTTAAATATATAGGGGTTTCAAAAACCTCACGAATAATCACGAACTCGTGTTTCATTTGTTAAGCTTCCTTTGATTCAGAAATCGACTGTGACATATTTCGTTTTTCGTAAGAAAGGTCCCGTTATGTCTTCCGAGAAATGAAAATATAATCAAACAGATATTGAGGTTGTCAACGATTAAATTACCATTACATTTAAGTCAATGTTTATGTTATTGAATAATGTTAAATATTTGGAAAAGCAACCTGCTATAGCGCTTCAGTTGTTCAATTCATGTGTTGACTTTATATTTAACTTATGCCTGTCCAGTATGAGGTTTTACCAAATCGAAAGAGCTCAAATCAGTTTATTTAGCCTTTTTGTAAATCTATAGTGGGTGTAAAAAAAGTACAGTTATGCCGCTGTCTATGGAGAACTAGGGCGCTACCCTTTAAACATTAATAGACATGTCCACATTTTAAAATATTGGTTAAACCTTATTAAAACTAACAACATTTTACTTAAAACCGAGTCTTTCAAGCGTAAAAGGAGGTAAAAATTGGGTATATAATCTCAAGTTAATGTTAAGCGAATTTTGTTTTTCATATATCTTGACAATCCAGGATCAATAGACAGTAAATCCTTTTTACCACTTTTCAAGCAAAGACTAATTGACATATTTCTTCAAAGGTGGCAGTCTGATTTATTAAACAACTCTATATTAAACTCTTTATATATACACATCAAAAATGATTTTGGTTTGTTAAATATCTTTCTCAAATAAGTTTATTTAATCTAAGAAAACAAATTACAACTATTCGTGTTTCTTCTTACAATTTATTTATTGAAATATAACGCTATGGATGAGAGAGGAAAGAAAGGTGTGAGCGAGTATACAGGGACATTGAAGATGAGTTCCATTTTACTTGCAAATGTAATTTCTATTCTGATATCAGAGTAAAATGTATCTACAAGTACTATATCACCCGTCCAAATATGTTTAAATTCACCAAACTTCTTTCATCAACTATAAAGAAAAGATGGTTTCTCTCGTAACTTGAAGTTTTATAAATCATTTTGGAATAAAATTGGACATTTTGTTGTAAGATCTTTGAATCAGGCTTTTATCTCAAATAAGTTTTCAAATAATATTAAATTAGGAACAATAACGTGTAAACCAAAAGTCAATAAAGCGAAGCAATTTCTTAAAAATTGGAGACCTATCACTTTACTTAACGTGTTATACAAAATAGCTTCAGGAACTTTAGCGAAAAGGCTTAAAACCGTTTTAGACTATTTAATATCAAACGATCAAACTGGTTTTATTAAAGGACGTTTTATAGGAGAAAATACAAGATTAGTATATGACACAATGAAATACTGTGAAGAAAATCATATCACAGGTCTCTTGATGTTAATCGATTTTGAAAAAGCGTTTGACTATTTGTCTTTTAATTTTATAGAAAAAACTTTAGATTCTTTTAAATTTAAAAAGTGGATTAAACAGTTTAAATTGCTTGGAATCAACTTTGTTGTCAGCCTACTAACGCCAATATGGAGAATAACGGTAGTTGTGACGATTTTAATTCCTATATTAACACATTTATTTATCAGTTTACCATCACCAAAAGATGATTTTATCAAACAGTTAAACGACATACTATTGGGTTATGTATGGGAAGGTAAAGCGAAAATTAAACGTTCTGTTTTTATAAAACAATATGCAGACGGTGCTTTAAAGATGATTGACACATAATGTTATATTTGTAGCATGAAAATAAAATTATTTAAAAAATTATTAATTCGTGAAGAAAGTAATTGCTACAAGTTAGTTCACAATATTTTTGATGTTGAAACAATTTTAATATCGGAAAAAAATACTGTGAATACGTATCAAAGAGTATAAGAAATGAATTTTGGTTAGATGTATTGAATGCATATGTAACCTTTATAGAAAAGGTACGTTTTAATAATTGGTGTGAAGTTTTAGACATGCCTTTGTTCTATAATGAACATTTTCTTTATAATTCAAAACATATTTTCATCGAAGATTTCTATAACCGAGGCATAAAGCTTGTAAAGGATACGATGGATGTAAATGGATATTTTCTAACCTTGGAGAATATTAAAAGCAATATGGGAAAAGTGTCAATTGCCTAATATTACATAGTCTAAGAAATTTTATAAGGTCCTTTATAACAGAGAATAATATTGCAAAATCTGATTTCCCGTTATATACAGCCCATAACCCATGTATCAACTTCTATTTATACGATATTTTAACAAGAGTTGTCGGAGGACAATATAGCTCGCCTATCAGGGATATCGTCTATCAGGGCCTACTTCAGAACAGTTATAGCATGGGTATAAAGTCCAAAATCCAAAAGTGGAATAATTCAGTTGAAATTGAATTTACAAAAGAAAGACAAGAATTACGCGTAATTAAATGTCTCACTGTGTCCCCTGCTTTGACTATCAAGGCAAGTGTAAAAGACAAAAAGTAAACAAAACTCTAACATTGAGCTAAACACAATTATTTTTAAACAAGAAATAATAAATTTTTTTTTTAAAAAATACAAGAAATTTAAAAAAGAAAATTGAGCTGAACACAAAGTTCTAAAATTCAAGAAAAAAAAAAAAAAAAAAAAAAAAAATAATGCTCAAAGTTCAAAAATACAAGAAAATTAAAAAAAAAATGAAATTAATCCAACAAAATATGAAGAAGCTATGCCCAATTTTCAAAATCCAGCAAAAAACAAATGTTTTACCCCAAAAAATATGAAAGCCCTAGAACCAGTACTTATTGAAGAAAAAAAAAATCGAAACTTTAACGTTGAGCTAAACGCAAAATTGAAAAATACAAGAAAAGAAAAAGAAAAAAAATCCAAATGTTTGAAAAAAATCCATTCCAGAGTTATGGGACTTGACATACAAGGTCCCCTAATGACCCTTAATAAGTGTGTGAAGTTTGAAAGCAACAGCATACACAGTGTCTGAGAAAAGGCCTTGCACGCAAAGGTTTGACCAAATTTCTAAGTCCAAAAAGGGGCACAATTCAGTCAAAATCCATTCCAGAGTTATAGGACTTGACATACAAGGTCCCCTAATGATCCTGAATAAGTGTGTGAAGTTTGAAAGCAACAGCATACACAGTGTCTGAGGAAAGGCCTTGCACGCAAAGGTTTGACCAAAATTCTAAGTCGAAAAAGGGGCACAATTCAGTCAAAATCCATTCCAGAGTTATGGGACTTGACATACAAGGTCCCCTAATGACCCTGAATAAGTGTGTGAAGTTTGAAAGCAACAGCATACACAGTGTCTGAGAAAAAGCCTTGCACGCAAAGGTTTGACCAAATTTCTAAGTCCAAAAAGGGGCACAATTCAGTCAAAATCCATTCCAGAGTTATGGGACTTGACATACAAGGTCCCCTAATGATCCTGAATAAGTGTGTGAAGTTTCAAAGCAACAGCATACACAGTGTCTGAGAAAAGGCCTTGCACGCAAAGGTTTGACCAAAATTCTAAGTCGAAAAAGGGGCACAATTCAGTCAAAATTCATTCCAGAGTTATGGGACTTGACATACAAGGTCCCCTAATGACCCTGAATAAGTGTGTGACGTTTGAAAGCAACAGCATACACAGTGTCTGAGAAAAGACCTTGCACGCAAAGGTTTGACCAAAATTCTAAGTCGAAAAAGGAGCACAATTCAGTCAAAATTCATTCCAGAGTTATGGGACTTGACATACAAGGTCCCCTAATGACCATGAATAAGTGTGTGAAGTTTGAAAGCAACAGCATACACAGTGTCTGAGAAAAGGCCTTGCACGCAAAGGTTTGACCAAATTTCTAAGTCCAAAAAGGGGCACAATTCAGTCAAAATCCATTCCAGAGTTATGGGACTTGACATACAAGGTCCCCTAATGATCCTGAATAAGTGTGTGAAGTTTCAAAGCAACAGCATACACAGTGTCTGAGAAAAGGCCTTGCACGCAAAGGTTTGACCAAGCTGGCAACGCGGACGCCAACGCCAACACCAACGCCAACGCCGGGGTGATAACATAAGCTCCCCTATTTCTTCGAATAGGCGAGCTAATAAAAACTAACTCGAACAAATTTGTCTATAATACATTAACATTTAATAGTGCGGTGCCAACAAGTCGGAAAAAATGGATGGTGTTGTTTCCAAATAAAAACATAAACTGGAAAACTAAATATTGCAATGTTTTCATATTTCTAAATGATACCTATATACAATGGTTACAGACCCAAATAATACATAAGATATTACCAACTAATTCATTGTTACATAAAATGAAATTAGTAGATACAAAGTTATGCAATTTCTGTTTAACGCAAGAGGAAACATTAAACCATTATTTATTGAATGCGAACAAGTTAAACCCTTAATCCAATATCAATGAAATATATCCAAATTTAGAGATATCAAATATAGATATTCTTCTAGGTTGCGATAAGAATGATTTTAAACTGGAAACTCTATTATTAAATGTCAAACGCTAGTTATACTCATGTAAAACTAGAACTATCACTGAATGTGATTAATACCTCCGAACGCCGCCCTGATAGGAAAGGTAGTGAAATATTTAGAAACCCCATTTTAAATTCCATCTTGTAGTTTTAAAGTTATTCACCGGACATGAAAAACGTAAGAAAGGGCAATGAAAGTTATTCTACGAACAAGAAAAAGTAACAAAGGACAATAACTCTGTAATTAGCTAAAATAGAGTTATGGTTCTTGTACACTGCACTTCCTTTCATTGTGCTCTACCATTGTATGAGGTTCTATTACATTTTATCATGTGGTTTTCGAGTTATTTTCCGGACAAGAAAAAGTAACAAAGAGCAATAACTCTGTAATTAGGTAAAATATAGTTATGGTTCCTGTACACTGCACTTCCTCTTAATGTGTTATTTTTTAAAGTTATTCTCCGGACAAGGAAAAAGTAAGAAAGGACAATGAAAGTTATTCTACGGACAAGAAAAGTAACAAAGGGCTTTAACTCTGTAAATAGCTAAATTAGAGTTATGGTTCTTGTATACTGTACTTCCTCTCATTGTATGAAGTTGAATTACATTCCACCATGTGATTTTAAAGTTATTCTCCGGACAAGAAAAAGTAACAAAGAGCAATAACTCTGTAATTAGGTAAAATAGAGTTATGGTTATTGTACACTATACTTCCTCTCAATGTGTTGTATCATCACATGAAGTTTTATTAAATTCCATAATAAAGTTTTAAAGTTATTCTCCGGACAAGAAAAAAGTAACAAAGGGGCAATTACTCTTTAATTAGCTAAAATAGAGTTATGACTCTTGTACACTGCACTTCGTCTCATTGTGCTCTACCATTGCATGAAGTTTATTTAAATTCCATCATGTGGTTTTTAAGTTATTCTCCGGACAAGAAAAAATAACAAAGAGCAAAAACTCTGTAATTAGGTAAAAAAGAATTATGGTTCCTGTACACTGCACTTCCTCTCAATGTTTTGTATCATCGTATGAAGTTTTGTTAAATTCCATCTCGTAGTTTTTCAAGTTATTCTCCGCACAAGAAAAAAGTCAGAAAGGGCAATGAAAGTTATTCTACGGACAAGAAAAAGCCACAAAGGGCTATAACTCGGTAATTAGCTAAATTAGAGTTATGGTTCTTGTATACTGTACTTCCTCTCATTGTATGAAGTTTAATTACATTCCACCATGTGGTTTTAAAGCTATTGTCCGGACAAGAAAAAGTAACAAAGAGCAATAACTCTGTAATTAGGTAAAATAGAGTTATGGTTTTTGTACACTGCACTTCCTCTCAATGTGTTGTATCATCACATGAAGTTTTATTAAATTCCATTTTGTAATTTTAAAGTTATTCTCCGGACAAGAAAAAAGTAACAAAGGGCAATAACTCTTTAATTAGCTAAAAAAGAGTTATGGTTCTTGTACACTGCACTTCGTCTCATTGTGCTTTACCATTGTATGAAGTTTAATCAAATTCCATAATGTGGTTTTAAAGTTATTCTCCGGACAAGAAAAAGTAACAAAGAGCCAAAACTCTGTAATTAGGTAAAAAAGAATTATGGTTCCTGTACACTGCACTTCCCATCTTGTAGTTTTAAAGTTATTCTCCGGACAAGAAAAAGGTAAGAAAGGGCAATGCAAGTTATTCTACGGACAAGAGAACAAAGGGCAATAACACTGCAATTAGCTAAATTAGAGTTATGGTTCTTGTACACTACACTTCCTCTCATTGTGCTCTACCAATGTATGAAGTTTTATGATAGGAAAGGTAGTGAAATATTTAGAAACCCCATTTTAAATTCCATATTGTAGTTTTAAAGTTATTCTCCGGACAAGAAAAAAGTAGGAAAGGGCAGTGAAAGTTATTCTACGGACAAGAAAAAGTAAACAAGAGCGCCAAATGTTACAAAATACGCCCGTCCTCTTTTTTTGAGACCAAGTAAAGTGATAATTGGTTGTACAGCCAAACTTAGAGAGCGGACACTGTTAGTACAGTTTTGGCTTTTTCGAGGGACATATTTGTGTAGTTGTAAGTTATCAAACCTGACCAAGATATTCTGCCCATCAACATATTGTCTAAATTTGGTGATGATCGGATAAAGGCTTCACAAGTTATTTAGCTGACAAGACCAATTTTAGGTAATTTCTATAATTAAAGGGCAATAACTCTCTATCGACTGGAGCAATATGGCTAGTTATCGAACTTGTCCGAGATATTACGCCAATACACATTCTGACTAAATTTGGTGATGATTGGACAAAGGCTTCTAAAGTTATTGAGCTGACAATACCAATTTTAGGTAATTTCTATAATTAAAGAGCAATAACTCTCTATCGACTGGAGCAATATGGGTAGTTATCGAACTTGTTCGAGATATTACGCCAATACACATTCTGACCAAATGTGGTGATGATTGGACAAAGGCTTCTAAAAGGTATTGAGCTGACAAGACCAATTTTAGGTAATTTCTATAATTAAAGAGCAATAACTCTGGATTGACAAAAGCGATATGGCTAGTTATCAAACTTGTTCGAGATATTATGCCAGTACACATTCTGACCAAATTTGGTGATGATTGGACAAAGGCTTCTAAAGTTATTGAGCTGACAAGATAATTTTAGGTAATTTCTATAATTAAAGGGCGATAACTCTTCATTGACTAATGCGATATAGCTAGTTATCGAACTTATCCGAGATATTATGCCAATACACATTCTGACTAAATTTGATGATTGGACAAATGCTTCTAAAGTAATTGAGCTGATAAGACCAATTTTGGGTAATTTCTATATTTAAAGGGCGATAACTCTCGATTGACAAAAGCGATATGGCTAGTTATCGAACTTCTCCAAGATATTATCCCAATACACATTCTGACCAAATTTGGTGATGACTGGACAGAGGCTTCTTAAGTTATTGAGCTGACAACGTACTGGACGCCGCTTGCCCGCCCGTACGCCGCAGGTAAAACTATAATACGATCCGTTTTTTCAAAAAGGGCAATAACTCTGTAATTAGCTAAATTACAGTATGGTTCTTGTACGCTGCACTGCACTTCCTCTCATGGTGCTCTAACATTGTATGAAGTTTTATAAGATTCCATCTAGTAGTTATTAAGTTATTCTCCAGACAAGAAAAACTAACAAAGGGCAATAACTCTGTAATTAGGTAAAATATAGTTATGGTTTCTGTACACTGCACTTCCTCTCAATGTGTTGTATCATCGTATGAAGTTTTATTAAATTCCATTTTGCAGTTTTAAAGTTATTCTCCGGACAAGAAAAAGTAACAAAGGGCAATAACTCTGTTAACAATTATAGCTATGGTTCTTTTACACTGCACTTCCTCTCATTGTGCTCTACCATTGTATGAAGCGGGGCGGTATAATAAAAATAATTAATCCTTATAGGTGCTTGAATCTGGCTTGGAGTATATACAAATCGAGTAAAGCAAAAACAAAAAACAAAGAAAAGTGGGCAGTTGTAAGAAATCTGAAGTTTTTCCTCACATCAATGGTTTTTGTATGTTGTTTTCTTTATCCCCCAGCCATCCCACCACAAACCATTGTTTTTTCCCCAGCTTTATTAGAATATGTCCTGTATATATATAAACTATGAACTAAAAATAAAATACAATTGTCTATAATGTATAAATACACTTTTTTAATTTCATAACTGTATATATCTCTTCCTTATTTTAAGAAAACAAATCTGCAGCAGTAAACTTAAACAAGAGGCCCAAGAGGGCCAGTATCGCTCCATGGCCATTAGGCAAAAAATAAATCTCCAAACAGCCCCGCCCCCTGATGTCAATGTTTTTTGACCAATCTACATGGCTTGAAGGAATCTGATAGAGGGTCACCCTAGGAACATTTGTACAAAATTATTTGAAAATCGGCCTCACGCTTTCGGAGAAGATGATTTTTTAAGGTTTCACTATAGCCATATAAGGCAAAATAGCCCCGCCCTCCGGCGGCCATGTTTTTTTTACCAATTAACATGGCTTGATGGAATCTGATGGAATCTGATAGAGGGTCTCCCAAGGAACATTTCTACAAAATTATTTGAAAATTGGCCAAACACTTTCGTCGGAGAAGATTTTTTAAGTTTTCACTTTAGCCATATAAGGCAAAAAATTGTTTTCGATAAATCAACTTGGCTTGAAGGAATCTGATAGAGGGTCACCCTAGGAACATTTCTACAAAATTATTTGAAAATCGGCCTAGAGGGTCACACAAGGAACATTTTTACAAAATTATTTGAAAATCGGCCTGACACTTTCGAAGGAGAAGAGTTTTCACTATTTTTGCATGGATCCAAAAAATGTGAGGGAATTTAGGAGAGGACATTGAGAGGATGCTTCCTATGAAGTTTCATCTGAATTGGCCAAGTGGTTAGGGAGAAGTCGTTTGAAGCAAAAAGTTAACGCACGTACGCCGGACAATTCGCTATGACATAAGCTCGACTGGCTTTCAGCCAGTGGAGCTAAAAAGATCAGCCTTTCAATAAACAAGACATAATGGAAAAGGATTTGTTTTATTGGGTTTTTACGCCGCTTTCAACATTATTTCAGTTATATCACGGCGACAGTTCACTTATTCATGATCCCTGGGTAAACAAACCAGTACTAGGCTAGAAAATGTGCCTTGCTCCAAAATTATTTGAAAATCGGCTTGACACTTATGGAGGAGAAGATTTTTTAAGTTTTCACTATAGCCATAAAAGGCAAAATAGCCCCGCCCCCTGGCGGCCATGTTTTTTGACCAATCAACATGGCTTGAAGGAATCTGATAGAGGTTCATTTGAAAATCTACCAACCAGTTTGGGAGAAGAAGAATTTTGAAGTTTTTTTCATTTTGTTGCCATGGAAACCAGAATTCTGCATGGATCCCAAAAATTTGAAGGAATTTTGGTGAGGTCATTGAGAGGATGCTTTCTGTGACGTTTCATCCCAATTGACCCACTGGTTACTGGGGAGAAGATGTTGACGCACGACGGACAAAAGGCGATCACAATAACTCACCTTGAGCAAAGCTCAGGTGAGCTAAAAAACTGTCACATGTTTCAATGACAGTATTGCCAATTTTGGACTGATTACAAAGAAAGGACAACTACTTGTTAAAGAAAACATTTATTTAACAATGATGTAAATGATTATTTGAATTATCAGACAGCCTAACATGTGTTGGAGGACTATCATTAATACAAATCGAACAAAACAAAGAACAATTTAACAATAACATTTAACCCATTTCCACAAATTGTAAATCAGCAGCAGACAACTTTAAAACGTTGTGCAAAATTATGGAAAATCTATATAAATAAAATAGAATTGAAATCTTACTGGCAAAAGGAGAAATTGCTCGTTCTGAGCCATTTTCTTTTTGCCATAATATGGTTTCAAAAGGCATCTGCTACAGATATATCAAAATGTGTCTACGGGTGGGGGAAAGCGTTATTTAATGATTTTAATTGTAACAAGAGGGCCTACATGTCCCAAGGTCGCTCACCTGATTTCATGGCAACATGTATACTGCTAAAAGTAGTTTAATTGCCATGGTATTTCCTTATAATAGATATACAACTATGACTCATAGAGGACCACTAAATGCAATATTCATTGCCCGAAAAGACATGGTCATGATTTTTCCCTTTACAGAAAAATAATCACTGATACATACGATCAAATCCAAAAATTCCATTGATTAACAAGGACTTATTTCAATATTAAATATACAGCAAGATTTTAATAAATTGTCCAACCAAACCTAATTTAACACGAGATGTTTGTCGAATATTATGCCCCCCCTGAGCGCCATGTTGTTAGGAATATTTTGACAATTGAATAAAATATACAATGATACATGGACCGAAATGCCAGCTGATTTGTCATTTCACAATGGATGTCTACGAGTCAGTTTTAAGATTATGACCAATGTTCATTCAAAGTTTGAGGATGATATGTGCAGTTCTTAATCACATTGATGTGATGACTGATATTTTGAAATTTGAATGAGCAATTTGTGTTATAAAATTCTACTGGTCACCCCAGCCTCCATGTTAAGTTTGGGGGCCATGAGTGCAGACAATGTCGAGTTATCACTCGGACAATATTTCACGTTCAAGGTCATTTGACCTTTTACCTCAAAATCAATAGGGATCATCTACTGGTCAGGCCCAACCTCCAAGTTAAGTTTGAGGGCCATGGGTGCAGGTAATGTCGAGTTATCACTCTGACAAGCTTTTCACGTTCAAGGTCAGTGTGACCTTGACCTTTGACCTCAAAATCAATAGGGGTCATCTACTGGTCAGGCCCAACCTCAGTCAACTTTGAGGGCCATGGGTGCAGGCAATGTCGAGTTATCACTTGGACAAGCTTTTCACGATCAAGGTCACTGTGACCTTGACATTTGACCCGATGACCTCAAAATTAATAGGGGTCATCCCTAGCCTCCATGTCAAGTTTGAGGGCCATGGGTGTAGGCAATGTTGAGTTATAACTCGGACAAGCTTTTCGCGTTCAAGGTCACCTTGACCTTTGACCAAATGACCTCAAAATCAATAGGGGTCATCTTTTGGTCAAGCCCAACCTCCAAGTCAAGTTCGAGGACCATAGGTTGAGGCATTGTTGAGTTATTACTCAGACAAGCTTTGGTCTACTGACGGACAAACATGTGCAAAGCAATTTACCCCTCTTCTTCGAAGGGGGCATAATAACAATTAAACGTTTTTGTTCTGTGTGTAAATTCCATTGCTTTATGAATGAAGATTTTCAGGAAAAACAGCTATGCACTATCATAAACATTAGCTGTACTTAAATATTTGGCAATTTCAAACACATTTTAAGTATTTGCAGCAGTTGATTTTTGAAAACATTGTGGC
The DNA here is from genome assembly GCA_031761405.1 of Serripes groenlandicus. Taxonomy (NCBI): domain Eukaryota; kingdom Metazoa; phylum Mollusca; class Bivalvia; order Cardiida; family Cardiidae; genus Serripes; species Serripes groenlandicus. The sequence goes on from JASEVX010000367.1 coordinate 53,367, forward strand.
AAAAGAAAAGCCATTTCTTCTGTATTTGTAAAGATATAAGACCGGATTAAGTACAATTTAATATAGTTTTTAGTTTACACATATATGCAACAAAAGTTTAACATATAATTCCATTACTTGGACAGTTTTAAAGGTACATTCCTGTGAAATTATTTTTAAATTGGTCCATTGGTCTAAGAGAAGAAAATGTGAACAGAAGGGCGGACACAATAGCTCACCCCGTGTTCAGGTGTGCCAAGAAGGGTAGCTAGCCGGATCCCTGACTGCTATGTTTTTCAATCTGACAGTCAATATGGCTTGAATAATATTTGTAGAAGGTCACCTGATACCACCTGGTGGCTGCATTTAATATACCCCTTTTATAGAGGGTCGTAAAAGGAACATTTCTGTCCTATCATTTTGGATTCAAAAAAGCAGATTCAGAGTAAGAATTTTAAAGTTTTGTCCTTTTACCCCTTTTTGATACCACAGGATGGCTGTGATTATTTCAGCTCAACTATTTTAAAATCCGACAGGTACTATCATTTATAATTTTGTTCCTTTTTTGATGCCATCCTGCAGCCTTCTTTTTTTTATCAAGAAATCAATATAGTTTAGAACAAATTTTTGATTGGGCTCTAAAGGAACATTTCTATCAACTTATCTTAGAATCAGAGAAGCTAGTTCACAGGAAATTAATTTTGAATTCATGCATCCCCCACCCCTTCCCCCTTTCTGATGCCACAGCAACCAAAGTTCTAAATAGAAATTTACATCTTTAAATAATTCTGAAAGAGTACTACAAAAGGAATAATCTCATTCAATGGGTTTGATTGAAAATCTGTCCTTTCGTTTACAAACAGACAACAGTCAGAGATCAAGTTGAGTCTTAGGCTCAGGTGATTTAAAAATATGTTGCAACAAAAGCATAGACATGATAAAATACATTTTGTTATATTTCTTAATGGTGTTACTTTGGAAACAAAACACCATAATTATGCACAATATTGGAGAAACATATATTCTTCCAATTTCCTGTATCAAAATAAACAATTATTAAAACAGAGAAATATAAACTGGTGAAAAGACAGTTCCGCTAATAAGGTCAAGTCGTGCTGAACAAGTTTGACATTGACTTGACAAAGATTTATCAATTATTATTTTGACTTTATATGTTATTCATTGATTGCTATTTTTAATAGTAATTAGTTTATATGAGCCGCCAATCCCCCCGCCCCCCCCCCCATGTGTTTCCGTGTTGCCCTGCACTTGTACTCCACATACAACTATTGCACTTACTACAAAGACATTAAGGAATCTGTATTGTCCTTTCATTGCGCGGGTGCATCAGCACCAGCGCATATATTGGTTGTGTTAAGAACTATCACTGGTGCAATGGACTTGTGCATGCGCCGTGTTACTCATCTTGCTCACGCATGCGCCGTATTTTACAGTCAGCTCTCAGATATTTCCGTAGCAGTTTGTCACTAGACTGGTTCTCGTTCGAGTATGCAATAGAAGATTAGTGAACCAGTCTATTTATATGCGAGTAGTTTTTTTATAATTAAAATGTAAATTAAAACCATATTTTTAATAACATGAAAATGGGAATATTTTCATAAATGCGAAGTTATTGTGCTAAATTTGCGATTTTAAGAATATATTAAGGAAAAAAAAGGACGTGCATGCGCAGACAAATGTTTACAATCATTTTGGGAGATCGAGGTCAACACGTTAGGAAAAGGTATTTTTGTTTCCGTTTTACGTATTTAACTAAACAAGAGGGCCATGATGGCCCTGGAATTGCTCACCTGATTTTTTTTTTCACTTTAGCTATATAAGCCCCGCCATCTCACAGACATAGTTTCCGACCAATCGACTTGGCTTGAAGGAATCTGATAGAGGGTCACCCTAGGAACATTTCTACAAAATTATTTGAAAATCGGCCTGACACTTTTGGAGGAGAAGATTTTTTAAGTTTTCACTATAGCCATATAAGGCAAAAAAGCCCCGCCCCCCTGGCGGCCATGTTTTTCGACCAATCAACATGGCTTCAAGGAATCTGATAGAGAGTCACCCAAGGAACATTTCTACAAAATAAGTTCAAAATCTGCCAACCAATTTGGGAGGAGAAGAATTTTGAAGTTTTTTTCGTTTCGTTGCCATGGAAACCAGAATTCTGCATGGATCCCAATAATTTGAAGGAATTCTGGTGAGGTCATTGAGAGGATGCTTTCTGTGAAGTTTCATCCCAATTGACCCACTGGTTACTGAGGAGAAGATGTTGAAGATTTTTTAAGTTTTCACTATAACCATAAAAGGCAAAATAGCCCCGCCCCCTGGCGGCCATGTTTTTCAACCAATCAACATGGCTTGAAGGAATCTGATAGAGGGTCACCCAAGGAACATTTCTACAAAATTATTTGAAAATCGGCCTGACACTTTTGGAGGAGAAGATTTTTTAAGTTTGCACTATAGCCATATAAGGCAAAATAGCCCCCCCCCCCCCCCCCTGGCGGCCATGTTTTTCGACCAATCAACATGGCTTGAAGGAATCTGATAGAGGGTCACCGAAGGATCATTTCTACAAAATAATTTGAAAATCGGCCTGACACTTTCGGAGGAGAAGATTTTTTAAGAATTTTGAAGTTTTTTTCATTTCGTTGCCATGGAAACCAGAATTCTGCATGGATCCCAAATTTTTTAAGGAATTCTGGTGAGGACATTGAGAGGATGCTTTCTGTGAAGTTTCATTCCAGTTGACCCACCGGTTACAGAGGAGAAAAGGTTGACGGACGACGGACAACGGACGCCGGACATAGGGCGATCACAATAACTCACCCTGAGCACTTCGTGCACAGGTGAGCTAAAAACTATTGTTATCATATATTTATATCATATATTTAAAAACGGGTCAAACAGTATTTCTTAAGCCATAAAATGACGATTCCCGAGCTAACATCCAATTGCTGCATCTTGCAGCAACTCTTGTATAATTTAGATTTTCTAAGCATATACTTCTATTATTATAACCATAGAATACTGAGAGTATCTTAAATAGCACCATCTAAGGAAAAATGCAACATCTATCAAAATGAAATCATGTAGAAAACATTGTGGAAAAAGGAAAACTGATATTTATATGAGCACTTTTCTTTTCTCTTGATTGTTTTCAAAAGTTACCTGCTGCAGTGGCATTAAAAGTCATTTTCACTAGAGAAAGGGTTAAATGCTTCTGAGAGACACGAACATCAATTTTGAACTGTAACTAAATGGATTATTTTAGATTCATGTTCTTCAAAAACATCTTAGAAACAAACCTGAAATACCTAAGTAAGAGTTGTCATGCAAGGTTGAAAACAATTGACAAAGGGAGAAAATACAGGGTTTATTTCTCCATTATGTATGAAATATTCTAAATGAATCTGTACTGCACAATACTACAATCTATAAATCTACATTTTTTTCTGACAATGACATTTGAACAAGTAAATAACTATGTCAAACAACTTATTCCATATATAAATAGTCAGATCATGTTACTTTACCCATTTTCACATATAGATGCTTTCTTAAAAACATTGTGGTAAAATGAGAAATTGTTCATTATGACCAATGTCTCCTTTTACCACAATATTTTCAATTTTATTCACTTTTTTTTTTCCAAACGTTTTCAATGGTTGCTTAATAAGGGAAAGGTTAAATGATATTATCATTCATTCATCAATACAGTTGCTCTTGAATTATTTCAATGTAGTTAAGTAGGCTGATTGTGACATTTTCCTGTCTGTTGCTTGTCCATTCCATAATTTAAATCTTTAAATCACAAATTGATGCCAAAACATATCAAACACCATTTCATACAACCTACTTTCATTTAAGTTCCAAGAGATTCTTGCTCAGACCTAACACTTGTTTATTGGTAAGTTATTATTGGTGTGCTTGAGTGCCAGTCAAACATCTTTTAAAAGGATTGTGTCACTCAAAAGTTGTCATACATGTTCCTGAAAAAGATAAACAATAGTGCCAAATTAGAAATTGTTACAAAATACACCAGTGAGGGAGTCATAACTCTGCAGCGACTAAAATTATTTATCCAGTTTTAGTTGCAACCAAGGTCAGACAAGGCATATTAGGCCAATTTTGGAGCATTCAAGTGCCTTTGGAGATTTGGCTTGTTATCGAACATTGCCCAAACATTAAACCCACAAAGATGTTCAACAAGCTTGGTGAAGATCAGATGAAAACTGTTTGACTAAGAGAGCCACCATAAGTTATCCCATAATACAGACTTAAAGGTGAATAACAAGGGTTGTTCTGATGCATCTGATGCAGACAACTTTTGAAAAGTATTAATAGTGTGGCAAAAGGAAAAATTCATTCATGATCATTGTAAGCAATTTCTCCTTTTGCCACAATATTTTCAAAAGTCATAATGTTTTTAACTTACCGCAATTCAATAATTAAGTTTTCATTGATAGAGATTCATCATGTTTTTGCCTATATGCTTTCAAACTTGTTTGCTACATATTTGTTGTACGTGGGAAAGGGTTCAATTGAATCATACAAGAAGAAAACGGTTTGGTTAGGTATGTAATTGAAATGTAAGTGAACTTAAAAAGACTGAATTCATTATTTACAATTTATACTTTTGATGTTAATGAATTAAGTTCTCAATATAACAAATATCTGTTTTAACCCCTTTTCCACATACAACAACAAAAACAGCAGACAACTTTGAACAAGAGGCCCATGAGGGCCTATGCTCTACTGGTATGGTTCTTTGCTCATTTTCAATCCAGAGCATGTATGTATGGTGAAGATCGGATAGTAAATGGAGGCTCTTTTGTGTTCACAAGCTGTATTATAGCAATTTTTACAATTTCATGGGCCATATAATCCAGTCTTGCCGGATCTGGCTGGTTTTCAAAAGGAACCAAGCTCTCATCAATATTTAACTACTTAAGTTTGGTGAAGATCAGATAGTAAATAGAGCCTCTATTGTGTTCACATGCTCAATTATAGCAATTTGAACAATTTCAAGGGCCATAATCCAGTCTTGTATAGGCGGATCTGGCTGGTTTACGAAAGGAACCGAGCTCTCATGGATATCTAACTACTGTATAAGTTTGGTTGAGATACAATCAAAAGTGAAGACTGTATCGTGTTAACAAGAAATTGTTTACGGACGGACGCACGCATGCACGCACGCACGACGGACAAATCGCCACGACATAAGCCCTTCTGGCCTTTGGCCAGTAGAGCTAAAAACTATGGAAAATCTCTATAAATGAAGGTGTAATTATTCCAAAAAGTTGTTTAAATAGTGCCAAAAGGAGAGATTGCTTGTTTTGAACGTTTTGAACATAGCCAAGGTTTATTTAAGTTATACTGTCATTTTTGTGAAGAGAAAACAGACTGAAACTTATTTAACCCTTTCCCTCATACGACAATTCTGCAGCAGACGACTTTGAACGTATTTTGTCAAAACATAGAAAATCTCCACAATTGAATGGATAACCTATGACAAAAAGTGGAAAACATTGTGGCAAAAGGGGAAATTGCACGTTTTGTGCAATTTCTTCTTTTGTCACTTTGTTTTAAAAAAGCCGTCTGCTGCAGAGGCGTCAGAAAGCGTCTATATGAGGGAAAGGGTTAACAAATGTTGTGTTTACTAAAAATATAAGATAATATTGCTGCAGTAAGTATCATTGTGAGACCCCTGTCCTCTTACAAAAATAAAATACTATAAGTCTGTCAGACAGGACAGTAGTAACCATCACACACACACACACTAACTTATAAAACAATGTGTTGTTCACAACTGCATTATATTTTCTGCAAAAGCCAGAATAAAGTGATCTTTAATTTAAATCAGTGACATATAACTACATATACATGTCTCTGAATAAGTTACAAGAAACATAAATTGTATCAAGTGACAAAATTACCTAAGACAAAATCTTAGATGTATGCTCTAATAGAAGCAACAGTTTGCATACCTTGTGTTGATGTGAAATTACAATGCTTTAATCAGCTACAGGTCCATTCTTGTAACAAGAATGGTCGGTCTCCAGTGTTGCCAATGAATGAATGATCACATCACAACAAGTTGATTGATATCAGGAAAGAACATTCCACGCTAGGATGAAAGGTTTTGTTGTTTGTCCTTTTAAACAAAATTATAAATCTGGGATTAATGTGCAAAGAACTTTTTTGAAATTACTGCATTTTTGACTCTGCACTTATGAATATGTTTGAAAAATGCAATATATATACACATAAACTTTTTAAAAATCCCTTATTTTACACTATATACTAGTATCATACAATGTTTTCAACTATATACTACATAGTATCAATATTTTCGATATATTACACATTGCTTCTGTAATGAATACATTTCATTGACTCAAATATTAACCCTTTCTAACATACCACAAATCTGCAGCAGATGATTTTGAAAACTTTCATGGAAAATCTCTATATTATGAAAGAACAATTATTAATTTATGATTAAAACATGACTGACATTTTTGGAAACTTCTTTTTCTCTATACTGTAGCAATGCATCCTTTACATTACACAGGAAAGGGTTAACCATTTACCACATACAGCTAATCTGTAAAAGCCAACTTTGAAAAATGAAGGTAAAACTTATAATGTAAATCCTCCATAATTCAAAGTATTGAATAGTTTTGAAAACATTATTGCAACAGGAGAAATGATTCATTTTGTCCTTTATCGACAATATAGTCTGCTGCAGATGAGACAAATTATTTATTTATTTGGGTTTTACGCCGCTTTCAACATTATTTCAGTTATATCACGGCGACAGTTCACTTATTCATGATCCCTGGGTAAACAAACCAGTACTAGGCTAGAAAATGTGCCTTGCCCCAGGGCACTCCACCATGACCGTAGTGCCGCGACTGGGGATCGAACCCGGGACACCCGGTTTAGAAATCCCCGACGCTAACCACTCGACCACAGCGGAGTTATTCAGTTTTTATGTGAGTTTTAATTGGGTTGCATGAATAAATCAGAGTCAGTCTTCTGGTGACACAAGAAATTTCTTACAGAATTTCTCCTTCAATCTCCATAGACTTAATCTCTTTAAAGCATGCAACTTTCTTACTCTTGGACTCGAGCTCTAATTTCCGTGTTTCACCTTCTTTATTCTTACTTTTTAGAATGTCCATCTCTAGGAAGAAATCTTTATCTTCCGAAGTTTTCTTCCTTTTCCTTCTTACACTCCGAGCATTTATGGTGGCACTGATAGCGGCAGATGAAGCAGTTGCTGTTGCTTAAAAAAATTCTGGAATGTCAAGAATCCCAGGCACTACCGGCACTTCTGGATGTTCAATACTGAGTGTAGCCTGCAAAGAAAACATAACATTGGGTCATCATGTTAAAATTATTGATTAAGACATTATTCTTTGAAAATTTGAACTTCGATACTAATGATACATGTCCAGATCACATCATAGTCTGATACCATCATGCTTCATTTTAGTGTACTCTCATATTTAATACAAATGCCCAAATTACCAGTGTTTTTAAGAATGTATTTTGATAAAAACATGTTTTGTAAAACTGCATAATCTTATGATTTACATTAATAATAATTTTGGACATTAAAGGGCATATTATCAAAAAAATAATCTTGAAAATATACCAAAATTAAGAAAAATTGTATTCTTATTGACCCTAAACAAAGATATAAAATGTAATCATTATATTTAGAATAAGAGATTCATGGTGGATTGCCCTTGTGCAAGGCACATGTCCTAGCCTAGTAATGGCAAGATTTTCTATATCTTTCACCTGATGTTTTACAAGAGAAATTATAATCATTGAATAGAACGGAAAACATTGTGACAAATGGTGAAGTTGCTCATTATGAGCAGTTTCTCCTATTGCCACCATGTTTTCAAAAGTCATCTGTCTTAAATGCTTCAAAACTACTTCTGCATGTTTCATAATGTCACAAGGCTTAGAAATATTTACAGTCAACAGTTTTGGTACAAACTTGAAAATCCACAATGTCATGATCCGGATTAATAAAGTAATTAGTTCTGCTGAGATTGCATGAATACATTTATTAAGATAAAATAGAAAATGTATGCTTGCATGGATGAACGAACTACAACAAATGAGTGTGGCAGCTAGTTTTATTGATGATAATCAGTAATAGACAGAACAGAAACAGAACAAGAGGGCCAAGATGACCCTAAATCGATCACCTGATTGATAGTAAATTAGTAGAAATATCTGGGAAAAAGATCAAGGAGTGCAATTAGAACTTCAAGGAGTGAACACTTCTCAAGAAACAGCTTATAAGTAAAGGTCATTTATATCTTGAAATCTAACAAGAACTTCAATTAGAAATGAATTATTAAGTTTTTGTCATTTTGCAGCTTTCTTGATCTGTTTTTAATATAAACCAATATGGCTTGAACAGTTTTTTTAGAGGGGCATTTAAGGATTCTTTCTACTGAATTATCTTGGAGTCTGACAAGCAGATTATGGAGGAAAAGGATTTTAAAGTTTGGTCGTTTTACTCATGTTCTGATACATGTATCATTATGGTGAGTGTAAGGAACGACAACTCTGCGAAGGAGATTGCCCTTGCATAATACTCTGCCAAGTGTTACCTCCCTTAGACCATAAATCTAATAACCATATGTCATTTGAAGCAAAAACTTTAATTACTCCTTTTCTGATGCTGCTTGGTTGCTATGCCTTTCAACAAATCAATATGGCTTGACAAAGTATGTAGATGATCAATGAAAGAACATTTCTACAAAACTATCTTTAAATCAGACAAGCACTTTTATAAGGATGCTTTATTAAAGTATTGTCATTTTGCCCCTTTTTTGATGCCGCCTGACTGCCATGTTTTTCGACCAATCAGTATGGCTTGAACAATTTTTATAGAGGGTCACCCAAGGAACATTTCTACCAAATTATATTTGAATCTGACAGGCAGATTCGGAGGAGAAGATTTTTAAAGTTTGGACATTTTGTCCCCTTTCTGATGCCGCAGCAACCAAAGTTCTCAATGGAATTTAAATCTTTGAACAATTTTGAAAGAGGACCACCAAAGGAACATTCCTGTGATGTTTGGTGGAAATTGTTCTTGCGGTTCAGGAGGAGATGATGTTTAAAGCTAAAAGTTAATGCCGGACGACAGACGACGGACACAGAGTGATCAGAATAGCTCACCTTGAGCCTTTGGCTCTAGGTGATCTAAAAATACAATTACAAATCTTTCCTATTTGAATAATCAGTCTAAATTGCATTCAAACAAGAAATGCACAGACTTCAGGAAAACCGATGACTTTCTGACTTTAACGCTTAAATCTCAATAGAAAGACATTATGGATGAATTAAGAGAGGGTAAATCAAAATTAATTCATAGCTTACCGTACCTAGAGAGAAGTAGCAAATTCAGCTTAAATATTTTGCTCTCGCCTTAACGTTTATCGTAAGAGGTTGTACTCTATAGATACAACTTTGACATAACAGATTCATACTCAAAAAATTAACCCAACCAGTTCATACTTAGATCTACTTATTAAACAACTCTGTAATCCTCTGCAACAAACCGGTTAATTACTCTTATACCGGATAATACCAAATAATACGAAAATCTACTGAATAATACAATTTATTTCCCACAGTCGTCTTCTTTTAGGTGATATATATATATATAATATATGATACCAATTATTAAGTATAAAAAATCCTTTTATTGACATATATATATCATGGTCTCAAAATGTCCATTTAATATATTTTGGAGTGACCTCCCTTAATACTGTATTGATTGCGTCCCTTATTAAGTTATTTATCGTAAAATATATACAGTAGGGCCTAGGCCAATAAAGAAAAATTTGTAAACATGTTGGGAAAACGAGAAAAAAAAAAAAAAATTGTCTGCTGCAGAGGTGTCATTAGGAAATATTTGTTGCGCTTTGATGTAAATTCGTCACCGAGGTTAATCAGAAATTATTTAATAAAGCAAACAAGAGCGCCAAATGTCACAAAATACGCCCGTCCTGTTTTTTTGAGACCAAGTATAGTGGTAATTGGTTGTACGTCAGCCAAACTTAGAGAGCGGACACTGTTAGTACAGTTTTGGCCATTTCGAGGGACATAATTGTGTAGTGACTAAGATAACGTTGTAAGTTATCAAGCGTGACCAAGATATTCTGCCCATAAACATATTGTCTAAATTTGGTGATGATCGGATAAAGGCTTTACAAGTTATTTAGCTGACAAGACCAATTTTAGGTAATTTCTATAATTAAAGGGCAATAACTCTCTATCGACTGGAGCAATATGGCTAGTTATCGAACTTGTCCGGGATATTATGCCAATACACATTCTGACCAAATTTGGTGATGATTGGACAAAGGCTATACTAAAGTAATTGAGCTGACAAAACAAATTTTAGGTAATTTCTATAATTGAAGGGCGATAACTCTTGATTGACTAAAGCAATATGGCTAGTTATCGAACTTGTCTGGGATATTATGCCAATACACATTCTGACTAAATTTTGTGATGATTGGGCAAAGGCTTCTAAAACTAGAATTGTTTTTGCAAAAAACAGATGTCTCCCCTCAAATATCTGTCAAAATCTCTCAAAACATTCCAACCTATAAATTTGGGACAGATATGGAGCGGACACGAAATAAAGCCTCAAACCTTTGACCTTCAAGCGTGACCTTGACATTGACCCTATATTGTCGAGACGCGGGTTCTGCACATCGCCTTGATGAGGTAAACATGTGACCCAAGTTTCATGAAAATCCTTCAAGCTGTCTGGGAGATATGGAGCGGACACGAAATAAAGCCTCAAACCTTTGACATTCAAGCGTGACCTTGACCTTGACCCTATATTGTCGAGACGCAGGTTCTGCACGTCGCCTTGATGAGGTGAACATGTGACCCAAGTTTCATGAAAATCCTTCAAGCCGTCTCGGAGATATGGAGCGGACACGAAATAAAGCCTCAAACCTTTGACCTTCAAGTGTGACCTTGACCTTGACCCTATATTGTCGAGACGCGGGTTCTGCACGTCGCCTTGATGAGGTGAACATGTGACCCAAGTTTCATGAAAATCCTTCAAGCCGTCTGGGAGATATGGAGCGGACACGAAATAAAGCCTCAAACCTTTGACATTCAAGCGTGACCTTGACCTTGACCCTATATTGTCGAGACGCAGGTTCTGCACGTCGCCTTGATGAGGTGAACATGTGACCCAAGTTTCATGAAAATCCTTCAAGCCGTCTCGGAGATATGGAGCGGACACGAAATAAAGCCTCAAACCTTTGACCTTCAAGTGTGACCTTGACCTTGACCCTATATTGTCGAGACGCGGGTTCTGCACGTCGCCTTGATGAGGTGAACATGTGACCCAAGTTTCATGAAAATCCTTCAAGCCGTCTGGGAGATATGGAGCGGACACGAAATAAAGCCTCAAACCTTTGACCTTCAAGCGTGACCTTGACCTTGACCCTATATTGTCGAGACGCGGGTTCTGCACGTCGCCTTGATGAGGTGAACATGTGAGCCAAGTTTCATGAAAATCCTTCAAGCCGTCTTGGAGATATGGAGCGGACACGATTTTGGACAGACGGACAGACAGACAGACGCCGAGGACAAAAACAATATATCTCCCCTGTATACAGGGGGAGACATAATTATTGAGCTGACAAGACCAATTTTTGGTAATTTCTATAATTAAAGGGCGATAACTCTTGATTGACTTAAGCGATATGGCTAGTTATCAAACTTGTCCGAGATATTATCCCAATACACATTCTGACTAAATTTGGTGATGATTGGACAAAGGCTTCTTAAGTTATTGAGCTGACAAGACCAATTTTTGGTAATTTCTATAATAAAAGGGCAATAACTCTTGATTGACTAAAGCGATATGGCTAGTTATCGAACTTGTCCGAGATATTAGCCCAATACACATTCTGACCAAATTTGGTGATCATTTGACAAAGGCTTCTAAAGTTATTGAGCTGACAAGACCAATTTTGGGTAATTTCTATAATTAAAGGGCGATAACTCTTGATTGACTAAAGCGATATGGCTAGTTATCGAACTTGTCCGAGATATTATCCCAATACACATTCTGACTAAATTTGGTGATGATTGGACAAAGGCTTCTAAAGTTATTGAGCTGACAACATACTGGACGCCGCCCGCAAACCCGCCTGCCCATCCGTACGCCACAGGTAAAACTATAATACGATCCGTTTTTTCAAAACGGGCGTATAAAAACCACAGATCAGTCACATTTTCCAAGCATTTCATTACACTTTGCATCTGAATTAAACCAAGGGAAACAAGCAAATTCATGAAATTTATATCCCCCGCTTGCAGGAAATATTGTAGGAAAATGTTGATGTTAGGTTTAAACATGTCAATAGACTTTTTATTGAACATGTATTACAGGGTAGATTAAACTGATTGAAGAAAGCATAGTGTAAATATTGCATACATGTAATGCTGTTAAGTAGATCCTTGGTATATGGTGATCAGTATATGGGACTGGAAATAAATGTCCTTGAATGGCTGAATTTGATGTGAGGATGAGATCAAGCGTCCTTCCATGGAAATGTGTTGGTTGGTTGACAATGTTTTGAAGGCTATGCTGCCAAAGAATATCCTGGAAAGCTGGTGAATAGTGATCACCAAGGACAAGTCACCAAGGACAAGGAGATTTGAAGTATGTGGTTCGAGGAACCAAATAGTCCTATCAAGGTGGTTCAAGGTGATATACCAACTGCTGGTGGTCGATACAGGACTGCTCTCGTGGTTGGAGGGTTAAGTGACTGTAAAAACTATGCGGACAGCTAAAACCTGGCATGTATCATGTGAAGGTGCATTTGTAACACAAGCAGAAAGAGAGTTTGCAACATACATTGCTATTCCATGCTTTGTTGGTTTGGAATAAAGGTTATATCCATCGTTGTTGTGGTGATTGTTTTTACAACAGACATGTGTTTCAGAAACACAGATGATACTGAGTGGTTTGTCATGTCTCATATCTTTTGCATGCTTATTAAGCGACCTGATGTTGATATCCGAAACTGTAATGATCCAACTTGGCCAAGCCCTTAAGGCATTGAGCCTTGTTACTAAGTTTGAAGAAAATTCTGTTCACATTTGTGGCAGTTATTGCACGGAAACAGCAACAAACGACATTTTTTTAATAAATCAAGGGAAATAACTCTAAGAAAAATTGACAAATCCAAATGAAAAATGAACAGGCATCATCCCAGTATAGTGGTTCATATTTATTTTAAGTTTCATAAAATTCTACCCGCTAGTTACTGAGAAATGGCTGAAAACGTAGGTTTTTCAAAAAATCAAGGGCAATAACTCCAAGGAAAATTGACTAATCAAAAAAAAAATTGGACGGGCATCATCCCAGTATAGTGGTTCATATTTATTTTAAGCTTCATGAAATTCTACCAGCTAGTTACTGAGAAAATGCAGGTGACGGACGGACGGATGGAAGGAAGGAAGGACGGACGGACGGACAGACAACGCCATTTCAATATCCCCCTCCCTATTTCATAGGCGGGGGATAACAATCCATTCATTCATTCTCAGAGGTCACTCCAAAATAAATGAAACAGACGTTTTGAGACTACCGTATGACAATAACATGTTTTATATACAAAATATAAATATTATTTGCGAAGTCAATGTAATTTTCTGTATTTTTTCCGAATTATCTGGTAATTAACCCGTAACAAACTGTTACAGAACAAAACGCTTATCATAGTCTGGCATGTTGAAAACCAGCAGTAGTCCTACGGTCGCTGGGCAGTAACTTTTTACTTGGGACCAGTGAGAAATTATCTTTGTGTAAGATAACATTTATATATATGACATAGAGCATTCCAGCTTGGTGATCTTCCCAAGTTCCTGCAGAGACATATATATAAATAGTTGGTGATTTTCCTAAGTTCCTGCAGAGACATATAAATAGGTTCTGTGGTTTCTGTCATCGTTATTTTAACAATTTACTTACATGACTTTGTAGCATACTAGCAGTCAAATGAAATGTGATTAACTATTTTCCAATGTCTAAATAGAAAAATATCGATTTAGTCCTCGGCATGGTGTTTTTGGTATGATTAGGGTCACAAACTTGTGGATCTCAAGTATAACATAACCTAGTCCTTCAAACAAGAGGGCCAAGATGGCCCTAAATCGATCACCTGAATGATAGTAAATTAGAAGCAAATATTTAACTGCAAATATCTGTGAAAATTTAATCAGGAGTTCAAATGAAACTGCAAGGAGTGGACACTCAGTTAAAGAAATAGTTTAATTATCAGTAAAAGCCATTTGTATCTTGAAATCTAACAAGAATTTTAATAAGAATGGAATTATAAAGTTTTGTCATTTTGCACCTTACCTGATGCAGCTTTGCTGCCCTGTTTGTCAACGAAATCAATATGGCTTGAACAGTTTTTGTAGAGTCACTCAAAGAACATTTCTGCCAAATTATCTTGGAATCTGACAAATGGATTATGGAGATGGAGGTTTTTAAAGTTTGGGTATTTTTCTCAATTTCTATTGCCGCGGCAACAAAGTTCTACACAGAATGTAAGTCTTTGAACAATTTTGAAACAGGACCATCAAAGGAATATTCCTGTGAAGTAACGTTGAAATTGGTCGAGTGGAATAGTAGGAGTTGTCATTTGTAGCTAAAAGTTCAATTTACCCCTTTTGTGATGACGCGAGGTTGCTATGATGTTGTAACCAATCAATATGGCTTGAAAAAATTAAGTAAGTCACTGAAGTAAGATTCCTATTAAATTTTCCTAAAATCAGACAAGGACTTAAACAAGAGCTGTCGGAGGACAGCGCGCTCGACTACATGCCGCTTATTCACATAAAGCACTATTTCATTATATTGCACTTAAGTACTATTAAATCATATAATATACTCTATATGTAAAAGCAACTGAATAGATATACATACATAAAAAAATAAAATTTCCTAAGTCAATCAAGGGCCATTACTCCATATTTAGGATACAATGGAGTTATCTAACCTAATTGTACCATGGTCCTTAACCAATATGTGAAGTATGAAGTGATTTGAATGATGTAACTTTAACGTTGAGCTAAACGCAAATGTTAAAACTGACCGAGTCCAAAATTAGCAAAACCTTAAAAAAAGGTTTTCCTAATATTTGACACCATGCAAAACCCGTTTGATATGTTGAAGAATTATATTTGATAAATAAATGATCACAATAAGAAAGAAATGTAACCAAAAATTAAGAATTTATCTAAAATTCTCAAAATCAAACAAAAATCATGTTTTTTACCCCCTAAAAGTCACACTTAGCATCTTCAACATACAATGTGAAGAAAGGTATTACATGTAATTATATTCCAAATATGGAAGCCCTAACACAAGTACTTATTTAGAAAAATTAGAAAATTAAATGAAAAAGCCAACTTGCCCTAAAACTTTAACAACCCAAAAGCATGTGTTTTACCGCAAACAGAAGGTCACACTCAGCATCTTTAGCATATAATATGAAGAAATGTATTAAATGTAACTATTTTCCAACTATGAAAGCCCTAGCACAAGTACTTATTCAGAAAAAATAAAAAAAATAAAATAAAATCCTACTTGCCCCAAAACTTTAACCACCGAAAATCATGTTTTTTACCCCAAAAAGAAGGTCACACTCAGCATCTTCAGCATTCAATGTGAAGAAAGGTATAGGATGTAACTATATTCTAAATATTAAAGCCCTAGCACAAATTCTTATAGAGAAAAATTAAAAAATTAAATGAAAATGCCAACTTGCCCTAAAACTTTAACCACCCAAAATCATGTCTTTTACCCCAAAAAGAAGGTAAAACTCAGAATCTTCAGCAAACAATATAAAGAAAGGTATTAGATGTAATTATATTCCAAATATGAAAGCCCTAGCACAAGTACTTATTGAGAAGAAAAAAATAAAAAAATAAAATCCAACTTGCCCTAAAACTTTAACCCCCGAAATCATGTTTTTTTTCCCAAAAGGAAGGTCACACTCAGCATCTTTAGCATTCAATGTGAAGAAAGGTATAAGATGTAACTATATTCCAAATATGAAAGCCCTAGCACAAATACTTATGAATGAAAATCCCAACTTGCCCTAAAACTTTAACCGGACGCCGACGCCGGGGCGAGTAGTAAAGCTCTCATATTCTTTGAATAGTCGAGCTAAAAACAAGAGGACCATGATGGTCCTATATCGCTCACCTGATTTGTAATCAAACTTAAAAAGTTTACAGTGTTCTTTCCCCTATATGAGTCTATGAAAACAAGTGACCCCCGGGGAGGGGTCATTTTTGACCCAAGTGCTATAATTTGAACAATCTTGGTAGAGGTCCACCAGATGATGCTACATACCAAATATGTTTTAGACAAGAACATTTTTAAAAAAAAATCCCTATCTATGTAAAACAAGTGACCCCGGGGAGGGGTCATTTTTTACCCCATAGCTATAATTTGAACAATGTTGGTAGAGGTCCACTAGATGATGCTACATACCAAATATCAAAGGCCAGGGCCCTTTACTTTTTGACAAGAAGATTTTAAAAGTTTTTCCCCTAAATCATCAGAGTCTATGTAAAACAAGGGACCCCCGGGATTGGGTCATTTTTGACTCCATGGTTATAATTTGAACATTCTTGGTAGAGGTCCAATTGATGATGCTACATACGAAATATCAAAGGTTGGGCCCTCTTCTTTTAGACAAGAAGATTTAAAAAAAAAAATCTGTATATTAGTCTATGAAAAACAAGTGACCCCAGGAGAGGGGTCATTTTTGACCCCAGGGCTATAACTTGATTGACAAGCTTGGTAGAGGTCCACTAGATGATGCTACATACCAAAAGTCTTTTAGACAAGAAGACTTTTTAAGTTTTTTCCCTAAATGAGTCTATGTAAAACAAGGGACCCCCGGGATTGGGTCATTTTTGACTCCATGGTTATAATTTGAACAATCTTGGTAGAGGTCCACTTGATGATGCTACATACGAAATATCAAAGGTTGGGGCCTCTTCTTTTAGACAAGAAGATTTAAAAAAAAAAAATCTGTATATTAGTCTATGAAAAACAAGTGACCCAAGGGCTATAACTTGATTGACAAGCTTGGTAGAGGTCCACTAGATGATGCTACCTACCAAAACTCTTTTAGACAAGAATACTTTTTAAGTTTTTTCCCTATATGAGTCTATGTAAAAACAAGTGACCCCTGGGGAGGGGTAAATTTTGACCCCAGGGCTATAATTTGAACACTCAAGATAGAGGTCCACTAGATGAGGCTACATACCAAATATCAAAGGCCTGGTCCTTCTACTTTGCGACAATAAGAGTTACTAGTTTTTTCTCTATATGAGTCTATTGTAAAACAACCAGGGGAGGGGTCATTTTGACCCCAGGGCTATAATTTGAACAATTTTGGTAGAGCTAGGTCCACTAAATGATGCTACATACCCAATATCAAAGGCCTGAGCCCTCTACTTTTAGACAAGAAGATTGTTTAAGTTTTTCCCCTATACAAGTCTATGTAAAAACAAGTGACCCCTGGGGAGGGGTAAATTTTGACCCCAGGGCTATAATTTGAACACTCAAGATAGAGGTCCACTAGATGATGCTACATACCAAATATCAAAGGCCAGGAGTGGTCCTTCTACTTTGAGACAATAAGAGTTTTTTCTCTATATGAGTCTATGTAAAACAACCAGGGGAGGGGTCATTTTGACCCCAGGGCTATAATTTGAACAATTTTGGTAGAGGTCCACTAAATGATGCTACATACCCAATATCAAAGGCCTGAGCCCTCTACTTTTAGACAAGAAGATTGTTTAAGTTTTTCCCCTATACGAGTCTATGTTAAACAACTGAGTGACCCCCGGGATGGGATCATTTTTTACCTCAGGGCTATAATTTGAACAATCTTGGTAGAGGTCCACAGTGCTACAGATAAGCAGCGTATTTGCGTAAAAACTCAATTAAAATTGTCAATTAATTGCAAATCAGTGCGTAACAAAACGTATTAAATTTTTGGGATACTCAATTCATTTTTCAAGCCCTGCGTATCATATTATTATGTCCGAAACAAAACCCAATTCAATCAATATTGACTGCGTATTAACAACTTTCTTCTAAGTCAAGAAATATTGTATACATTTCGTATAAGCCAACCGGAAAGAGTTGTACTAGTCACGTGATCAACAAAGTCACATGATCAACAAACTTGTGAAGTCAGCTACATGTATTTATAAGCAGCCAATTGTTGCACGGTTAATAACAAAAAGGTGTGATTTGTGTTGAATTATATCGTCGGACAAAATTGACAAATTGAAAGAGTGAAATGAGCGTTTTAGACTGCTAGACAGTTAATTAAGACATTGCAATGAAAGTAGAGTCCAATTAAAAGCTACTAGTCATTATTAAGTCCTATTGTCATTATAAATCTAAAGATTAAAGGTTAAAACTTGCAAAAAATTTAGATGTATATATTCGGACGATACTAATACCGAATAAGTTGTACAGCGAATTTCGAAGTGAAGTAAAAGATATTTGATAGTCAAGTAAGTTGTGTACGTCGGTTTTAATTGCACTATAGAAAGCACAATGAAATAATTACTAGAAATAATTACTACACATGATTGTTTAGTTCTAAAGATAAATACATTTTCTTGTCATAACGGGCAGGCCAAACTGCAGTGAGATATGTTGCAAAAGAACAGCTACAAATTGTAACTTATTAAATATTTCGAACTTAAATAATCAATAATCAGCATTCGACGAATTTGGAAAATACTTTTACAATGAACAAATACTTTTGTCTACTTTGGTAATTATAAGACTTAAGTTTCACTGTCTGTTTTTCCCAATAAATGTTTTATCCAAATTCTTTGAAAGAAGTCTGCTGCAGGCTTCTTAAATGTGAAGAGAGACGGGATAAAATACAAAAGAAGTCAACAACTCCTAGTTGTTCATATCTGTATCCCAAAGTTTAACTTTGTACCCTAAATGTTCAAAGAGCTCAATGCAGCAGACAACTTTTTTAAAACATTTTGACAAAAACAGGAGTTGTACATAAAATGAGCATATTTTCCTTTTAAATGCTTTCATTTTATTCAATAATTATTATTTCATTTACATTTATATATGCATATTGAGATAATTTCCATACTTTTGTTTACACCCTTTCAAAGTCTTTGTCTGTAGGAAAGCATTTATTTATTAAATGAGATAGATTTATGAAAATCAAAAGATCATGTAAGAGATATTGAAATACTCAATTGAAATAAACTATGGGGTAATGAAAATTGAAATACTCAAATGATTTTTTTAAATACTCAATTACTTTGGATGCATGGGGGTAATACTCAATTTACATGAAAAGCTTATCTGTAGCACTGGGTCCACTAGATGATGCTACATACCAAATATCAAAGGCCTGGGCCCTCTACTCTTAGACAAGAAGTTTTTTCCCTATATGAGTCTATGAAAAACAAGTGACGCCCGGGGTGGGGTCCTTTTTGGCCCCAGGGCTATAATTTGAACAATCTTGGTAAAGGTCCACTAGATGATGTTACATACCCAATATCAAAGGCATGGGCCTTCTACTTTTAGACAAGAAGATTTTAAAGTTTTTCCCCTATATGAGTCGATGTAAAACAATGTGACCCCCAGGGAGGGGTCATTTTTGACCCCAGGGCTATAATTTGAACAATCTTGGTAAAGGTCCACTAGATGATGCTACATACCCAATATCAAAGGCCTGGGCCCTCTACTTTTAGACAAGAAGATTTTTAAAGTTTTTCCCCTCTATAGATATGAGTATGTAAAAACAAGAGGGCCATGATGGCCCTGGATCGCTCACCTGATTTTTTTCCCCACTTTAGCCATATAGGCCCCGCCCCCTGGCGGCCAAAGTTTCTGACCAATCAACTTGGCTTGAAGGAATCTGATAGAGGGTCACCCTAGGAACATTTCTACAAAATTATTTGAAAATCGGCCAGACACTTTCGGAGAAGAAGATATTTTAAGTTTTCACTATAGCCATATAAGGCAAAATAGCCCTAGCCCCCCTGGTGGCCATGTTTTTCAACCAATCAACATGGCTTGAAGGAATCTGATAGAGGGTCATCCAAGGAACATTTCTACAAAATTATTTGAAAATCAGCCTGACACTTTCGGAGAAGAAGATTTTTTAAGTTTTCACTATAGCCATATAAGGCAAAATACCCCCGCCCCCACCCCCCTGGCGGCCATATTTTTTTGACCAATCAACATGGCTTGAAGGAATCTGATAGAGGGTCATCCAAGGAACATTTCTACAAAATTATTTGAAAATCGGCCAGACACTTTCGGAGAAGAAGATTTTTTAAGTTTTCACTATAGCCATATAAGGCAAAATAGCCCCGCCCCCTGGCGGCCATGTTTTTCAACCAATCAACATGACTTGAAGGAATCTGATAGAGGGTCATCTAAGGAACATTTCTACAAAATTATTTTAAAATCAGCCTGACACTTTCGGAGAAGAAGATTTTTTAAGTTTTCACTATAGCCATATAAGGCAAAATAGCCCCGCCCCCCCCCCTGGCGGCCATGTTTTTCAACCGATCAACATGGCTTGAAGGAATCTGATAGAGGGTCATCCAAGGAACATTTCTACAAAATTACTTGAAAATCTGCCAACCAGTTTGACAGAAGAAGAATTTTGAAGTTTTTTTCATTTCGTTGCCATGGAAACCAGAATTCTGCATGGATTTCAAAAATTTGAAGGAAATCTGGTGAGGTCATTGAGGTTCTTTCTGTGAAGTTTCATCCCAATTAACCATCTGGTTACTGAGGAGAAGAAGTTGACGAACGACGCACGACGGACGCCGGACAAAAGGCGATCACAATAACTCACCTTGAGCAAAGCTCAGGTGAGCTAAAAAGACTTGCCTATACAAATAAATAAAATTTTTGGCCATTTCAGTTAATTTCTTTTTAGAAGATAAGAACTATTGAAGACGAAAGGAGAAAATAAATATTGTAATGAGTTTTCGTGCATTTTTCTACTTTCTGAAAGTCGGAAATGTCATTCAAGAAAGTATTACTTGTACTTAATTATTTGTTTTAAACTTTTATCATTGTAAGAGTTTAGTATGTGTTTCGTTTATAAAACTCACTACAGAATAGTTGAATTACTGGTGTTTAAAATGAAAGCACTGCAGACAGTCTCAAACTCTCAATATCAGAAATCATTCCTTTTTCCACAATGCATGTGGTTTGAGAACATGATTCATGATATATGTGAATCTAATGAATCATGGCCAAGCCAATCTTTTTGATAAATTTTATGCTAGAAAGATCATGACATGTGACTAGAAGATAGCATAATCAGTACTGTTAGAGCATAATAGATCGCATAAAACACCTACTGGTTTAAAAGTGTAATGAAAGAAACTGAAACAATAAACATTATTCACAAAGGAGCAATATAAGCTTTTTGTAACAATTTGCTTCTTTTCTGATAATGTTTTTAAACAAGTGGCCCATCAGGGCCTATGCTCTACTGGCATTGATCTGGCTTGTTTCAAAAGGAACCAATATGTCATCAATATTCAAATACCATCTAAGTTTGGTGAAGATCAGATAGTAAATGGAAGCTCCCCTTCTCTAAAAAAAATACACTTTTTACCAAAATGCGCTTAAAATGCGCTTAAAATGCATTAAAAAGCGTATTTTTACTGCGCTTGTTGTAAAAAGCGAATTTTTTCTGCATCTTTTCCAAATTAAGTGCATTTTAAGCGCATTTTTTCTGCATAAGTGTATTTTAAGCGCGTCTTTATCAATTGAACTGCGTTTTAACCGTATTTTTTCTGAATAGAAGTGCATTTTAAGTGTATTATTTTGCCAATAAGCGAATCTTTTTCACTGAAGTGAATTTTTTATGAAGAAGAGTGCGTTAAAAGTGAATCTTTTGTTAAAAAGCGTATCTTTTCATTTTCTGAATATATAACAAAGTGCATTTTAAGCGTATCTTTTTGTAAAGAAGAAAATCTTTTATTTATTTATTTTTTTTGTAATCAATAAGTGCATTTTAAGTGTATCTTTTTGTAAAGAAGCGAATCTTTTATTTTAATTTTTTTCTGTTAATCAATAAGTGGATTTTAAGTGTGTAAAGTTAAAGAAGCCATAATTTCTTTTTTCTCTTTAAAATTCTACCGTATAAATTATATGACCTTTGATTTATTCACCATTAAATATTTGTTTTATTGTTTTAAACAACCCTGCCAGAGTCCCAATATAATCATATTCTGAATCAGAAACCTTTCTGAGGGGGCAGTTCATTAATTTCTAGAAACACTGGCCACAGGCTAACTGATGAGGAATTGTAAAGTGGAACTCCATCAGTGTTCATGGTGAGAGTAATGTGTCCGATTCCAATATCCTTGCCTCTTTTTAGCACCTCCATGACCTGCGAACCAACAGACGTGGATGCAAAGTAGCACTTTGGTCTTTTTAAATGTTGAAAGTGTTCAGGCCCAGAATATACTTTATAAAGAAAATTTAATTCTGGTTTTATTGATGCATGAATCATGTTGATTTTTTAATCATTTTCCAGTCGCGATTATTTATGAAATATCGGCACGTAAAGTTAAGAGCATGGTGTTCCGCATCTGGTAAGTATTTATTTACGATTCAATACATTTGAAAACTTTAAATCAATAACTTGAATTTGATGTAAGAATAAACAAAATCCGTCCAC
Source organism: Serripes groenlandicus (assembly GCA_031761405.1). Classification (NCBI taxonomy): domain Eukaryota; kingdom Metazoa; phylum Mollusca; class Bivalvia; order Cardiida; family Cardiidae; genus Serripes; species Serripes groenlandicus. The sequence continues at coordinate 76,178 of JASEVX010000367.1, forward strand.
AAACAACAATAGCATGCAAATTTAAAGTTCAAAGGTCACGCTTTTCGAGCATGACGCAGAGGTCAATATACGACGCCATTTTGTCAATATTACCTTGCTGTAGAAAACACATTAGAAACCCCGAAATCAGCGCTAATACACAGTCTTGATTAATATTTTGATGAAAAATCAGATAATTAATATGATTTTATGAAATAAACCCATAATATTTGTAATTCAAACATTGTACTTAAATTCGTTAAACCCTAAACAAAGGGTCACGATTACGTAAATTTTCATAATAAGAAAACAATAATATTGGTGAAAATGTTCGCTTACGTGCGAGTTTCTGAACAGTTTTAGAAATGAAACACATATACACTTGTCATTGCATTGCTCACTTATTTAGATGCTAGTTATTATTTAAAATGAAGCCAAATTTTTTATTTTGAAATTGCCAACTGGAATTGATTTCGGACAGTCACATTTTCGGATAAGGCAAATGTAGCAATGTTATTGTCATCATACATTTTCGTGATGGACGTGACACATCATAAATATTATGTGTATTTTCAATGATTTGACATTATATTAATTAATAAGATGAACCCTTTCCCACATGCAAAGATATCTACCACAGAACTGATTTTTTGAAAACATTGTGGAAAAGGAGGCTTTTTTCAAAACTTATTCAATAATTATATTTTCTCTTATATTAGAGATTTTTTAATCATTTGACATGATATAAAATTATAACCTTGCCCACCTGTAGACACATTTGCAACCGATCTTTTAAGACATTGTGGAAAAAGAGGATCTTTCTTCAAACTTAATAACTTACTGCAACATCTGCAGCAGATTTTATTTAAAACATTGTGACAAAGGGGGAATTTTTCAATTATAACACTCCTCAATAAAGAGATTTTCCTTAATTTGACCAAATTGTTTTCAAAGTCACTGATGCAGATCTGTCACATGTTGCAATGGGTTTATTCTTAATTGGCTATAGTATAGTTGCTATAGATAAAGTATAACCTGTACTGAATTCTTGGAATGAAAATCAAAGACACATTTACTTTTTCATTTATTTTCATAATTTTATGAATCATGTACATATTTCAGACTTATGACTTGATGAATGGTTTATAATGGTATCCAGCCAACACGAGACATGATCACCCCTGAATCACCCCAGTCCGTCCTGTAAAGATGTTCAATCCCAAAAGAATGCATCAAGAATGACGCAAAGATGAAAGATAATGGTGTTATAATTTCAAACATTGAAGCATTGAATGATGGTCAAATTTGAAAGATGACAGAGGAATTTTTTCTAATGATCTTATGCTGTGTGTTATTGATTTATTTGGACTTGAGGTAGCAGTTGATAAGATCCCATCAGCCATACAGTTTGTAGCGAAACACCTATTCCAATGTGATATTCATAAATCTGATCTTTCAACTTCTTCATCGGTTCGAAATATTGTTGATGAGGGCCACTTCTTAGTCAAGAGCTACATAGCAGACAGAATCCAAACTTCTGAATATTTGGGATTAAGCAGCCCCGGACGGCACCTCTCGGCAGAAAAAAAAGATTTTGGATACTTAATTCCCTCACCCTGGACACCGGTGAAATTGTCAGCCTCAGTTTTAAGAGAGTGGCATCAGAGACTGCTAAAAAATTAATGATGTGACCAAAGCGCACTGTGAAGAACTGGCAAAAATTAATTCCGAGTTAAACAAAAAGAATGTAAGGGATACTGATTTTGTAGCAGTCTCTTCAAAAATTAGCATTTACCATGAGTGACAGAGCTGCCAATGAAAAATGTGCTGACAAGTTTTTCCAGGGATATATGAGCCATAATATGGTGTCCGGGATTTTGTGTTACATCACAGAGTCATTATTTATTCTCCTTTATTTGAAGAACTATGTGTTTTATAGTTTAACAGCATGTCACAAACTGTTAGAAACTACTAAATCTATAAAATAATATGCTATTGATTTCTGAAAGAACTGATAAACTCCTTTAATTAATACTTTTCTTGAGCATTTTCGCCGTGTCCTTCCCGACAAAGGCATGGGAGGACTTTTTGAAAACCAAAACAAACTGTTTTTCTTTATATTTAAAGTTTGGAAACTAATATGTGTGAAATAATAATTTAACAAATTACTTGTAAATATAACTTTAAGATTTAATAGAGCGACGTAAATATGATTTTGATTTGAATATAAAATCCTAGACATTGGCGTAATGAATGTGTCCACCAAGTTACATCACGTCTAAATAGCATCAAAACTCGAAACCTGGACCGATAACCATATTTTCATTGCATTCAAATCACGTGATCACTTACATTCTTTGTTAATGTCGTAAACATGTTGTTCTGGGACAGATATCTTTTATTTGACAGGGAGTCAAAATATGTTTATCAAAATGGTGTCTTTTTTTGTTACGCCCTATTATTTTGTTATAATTAAAAAATGCTTCGTCGATCACCTAGGAGGAAACTAAATTTTGGCTGTTCTATTTACGACATTAAACATCGCAACAATTTACGACAGTTAGAGACGTTTTACGACAAGAGTGTTTTAAAATGGCGGCTCGAAAATGACAGTCAGACTTCTGAAATTTTGTTACGCCGGCACCAAGCCGATTGCGATCATCAATGGTTGCTTATAATGTATCGCAATGCGTAGTAATTTCCTATTTCGTTATTTAAATTGTCCAGAGATGTTTGCGAACCTATTTAATTCACTACGAAGAACTTGTTATTATTTTTGACTGGGGAAAAAAAATCGCGAATTTTGTCTCTTTTGCCTTGTAACGTTGACTGTCCTGGAAAGCATATTCTACCTCCATAAGCACTTTGCTTACGTAATAAATACATATTTGCATGATTAGTATATTTTAATTTAACTGGAGAATTATTTATACTGAAAATGTTTATGCTATTATATGATTTGTTTATTTTTTTCTAAGGTGTCCTGTTACACACTTATATGAAGTGCACAATTAGTGTCCAGTTACATCATTTTGTGTCCTGTTACACAACAGTTTGTGTCCTGTTACACCATTCTTTGTCTAGTTGTATACTATTAATTATTTCACTAAATAAACCATTTATTTATTGAAATAATTCCAAATAAAGATGGTGAAAATGTAAATTAGATCTAAACAAATTCAAATAGGCAAAATCTTCATAAAATTGATTTATTTCATGGTGTCCTGTGTTACTAACAATACAATTGAATAAGTGTCCAGTTACATCATTTTGTGTCCTGTTACACACCAGTTTGTGTCCTGTTACACCATTCTTTATCTAGTTGTATACTATTAATTATTTCACTAAATAAACCATTTATTTATTGAAATAATTCCAAATAAAGATGGTGAAAATGTAAATTAGATCTAAACAAATTTAACTAGGCATAATCTTCATAAAATTGATTTATTACATGGTGTCCTGTGTTACTAACAATACAATTTAAAACCCACATTTCTCTTTATTTAAAGATAAAATCTATTTTGTCATTTAGAATTTAACAGTTTTAGATATTGTTCTAAACATATATAGCATTTAATTTGACAAAAGTCAAATATTACAAAAGAGGACACCACAGTGTTTGTGATGTAACTCAAAATCCGGACACCATATTATGGCTCATATATAAATAATGTAATAATGAAATGAAGCATTGTTGACTCTTTTTTCATATGTATATAAGATTTTAAATAAAATATCTATTTGTTTCATTATTTTATTTATGCCCTGTTTTGCATGGACAGATGTATAGAAAGAGTACTGGGCTTTTTCCTTTTTAGTGATTTTTACTGCATTTCAGCGATTTTTCCTGCATTTTAAGCGCATTTTTCGTGCGTTTTAAGTGTACTTTTCTGGCTTAAAATGAAAAATAAAATGCGCTTAGGATGCAGTTAAAATACGCTAGAAGTGAATTAATTCGCTTGAAGTGCGTTTAAAGCGTATTTTTCTTCTTAAAAAAATTCACTTTCAACACAGTTAAAGTACACTTAAAATACGCTTACCGGTAAATGAATTAATTCGCTTGAAGTGCGTTTAAAGCGTATTTTTCTTCTTAAAAAAATTCACTTTCAACACAGTTAAAGTACACTTAAAATACGCTCAAGTGAATTAATTCGCTTGAAGTGTGTTTTAAGTGTATTTTTCTTCTTCAAAAAATTCGCTTTTAACACAGTTAAAGTACACTTAAAATGGATCTCAAAAGTTTAAAGGAAATCTGGTGAGGTCATTGAGAGGATGCTTTCTGTGAAGTTTTATCCCAATTGGCCCACTGGTTACTGAGGAGAAGAAGTTGACGCACGACGGACAAAAGGCGATCACAATAACTCACCTCAGGTGAGTTAACAAGTGACCCCCGGGGAGGGGTCATTTTTGACCCCAGGGCTATAATTTGAACAATCTTGGTAGAGGTTCACTAGATGATGCTACATACCAAATATCAAAGGCATGGGCCTTCTACTTTCAGACAAGAAGATTTTTTAAGTTTTGGTTAATTTCCCCTTTTTTGTTGCCGTGGCAGCCAAAGTTCTGCATGGAATAGATCTTTGAACAAGTTTGAAAGAGATCCACCAAAGGAACATTCCTGTAAAATTATTTTGAATTTGGTTAATTGGTTTAGGAGGAGAAGTGGTTTGTAGGAAATTGTGAACGGACGGACGACGACAGACGGTGAGCGATCACAAAAGCTCACCTTGCACTTTGTGCATAGGTGTGCTAAAAATGGAATTTCCAAATTTTGCCCCTTTTCTGATGCCTCCTGACTGCCATGTTTTTAACCAAACAGTATGCCTTGAACAATCTTTGTAGAGGGTCACCCAAGAAACATTTCTACTAAACTATATTGGAATCTGACATGCAGATTCAGAGGAGAAGATTTTTAAAGTTTGGACATTTTGCCCCCTTTAGGAGGAAAAATTTAACAAGACGATTTTGCCCCTTTTCTGATGCCTCCTGACTGCCATGCTTTTCAACCAAACAGTATGCCTTGAACAATCTTTGTAGAGGTTCACCCGAGGAACATTTCTACTAAACTATATTGGAATCTGACATGCAGATTCAGAGGAGAAGATTTTTAAAGTACAGACATTTTGCCCCCTTTCTGATGCCGCAGTAGTCTCAATATATCGCCGTTACATATTGCATTGTAACGTCTCAAGTCCAGGAAGGTTGGAGAAGTAGGGAACATGTGAAATGAAATAACAATGCAGCGAGTCAGACAGAGACAGAGAATCAGACAGACAGAGAGACAGACATAGATAGAGAGATATATATATATATATATATATATATAGAGAGAGAAAGATAGACAAGAGAGGGAAAGAGACAGACATAGAGAGAGATACACAGAGAGAGAGGGACATAGAGAGACAGACATATATAGACAGACACAGACAGACAAAGAGACCCAGAGAGAGGGAAAGAGAGAGAGAGAGAGAGAGAGAGAGAGAGAGAGAGAGAGAGAGAGAGAGAGAGAGAGAGAGAGCAGAGATAGACAGAGACAGACAGACAGACAGACAGTCATACAGCAAGAGAGACATAGAGTGATACAGAAAGAGAGAGAGAGAGAGAGACATACATATACAGAGACAGACATACATACAAAGAGAGAGAGAGAGAGAGAGAGAGGCAGAACGAGAGAGAGAGAGAGAGGGACATAGAGAGACAGACATATATAGACAGACACAGACAGACAAAGAGACCCAGAGAGAGGGAAAGAGAGAGAGAGAGGGAGAGAGAGAGACAGGAGAGAGACAGACAGAGAAACAGACAGAAAGAGAGCGAGACAGACAGACAGAGACAGAAAGAGAGACAGACAGACATATAGAGAGTGAGACAGACAGACAGAGAGAGAGACAAAGATAGAGAGAGAGAGAGAGACAGACAGACATAGTGAGACAGACAGACATACAGAAAGACATACATACATACAGAGAGAGGCAGAAAGAGACAGAGAGACATAGAGAGAGAGAGAGAGAGAGAGACATATAAAGAGACAGACAGAGAGAGTCAGACAGACAGACATAGAGACAGACAGATAGAGAGACAGATAGAGAGAGAGAGAGAGAGAGAGAGAGAGAGAGAGAAAGAAAGAGAGAGATAGAGAAACAGAGACAGAGAGAGAGAGAGAGAGACAGGGAGAGAGAGAGAGAGAGAGACAGAGTCAGACATACAGGCAGAGAGAGACAAAGAGAGTCAGCCAGACAGAGAGAGAGAGACAGACAGACAGACATACATACGGAGACAGACAGAGAGAGAGAGGGACAGATAGATAGAGAGACAGACAGAGAGAGAGACAGACAGAGAGACAGGGAGAGAGAGAGAGACAGAGTCAGACATACAGGCAGAGAGAGAGACAAAGAGTCAGACAGACAGAGAGAGAGACAGACAGAGACAGACAGACAGACAGATAGACATACATACGGAGACAGACAGAGACAGAAAGAGAGAGAGAGAGAGAGATGCATACATACATAGATAGACAGAGACAGACGTAGAGACAGATAGGAGAGAGACATACATTACATACAGAGAGAGAGAGAGAGAGAGAGAGAGAGAGACAGAAAGAGACAGAGAGACTTATATATATAAAGAGAGAGAGACATAAACAGACATAGAGAGATATACAGAGAGACATGGAGAGACAGACAGACAGACAGAGAGACAGGGATAGAGAGGGAGAGATACAGAGAGAGAGAGAGAGAGAAAGAGACATACATAGAGAGAGATACAGAGAGAGAGATACAGAGAGAGAGAGAGAGAGAGAGAGAGAGAGAGAGAGAGAGAGAGAGAGAGAGAGACACACACACACACAGACATATAGAGACAGAGAGAGAGACTGACTTAGAAAGATAGAGAGAGACAGAGAGACATACAGAGAGAGAGATACATAGAGAGAGACAGACAAACATAGAGAGACAGACATAGGAAGAGAGAGACAGAGAGAGAGAGATAGACAGAGACAGAGAGTCAGACAGAGAGAGAGACAGAGAGCGAGACAAACATACAGACAGACATAGAGGGAGACAGACATACATAGCGAGACAGAGACAGAGAGCGAGAGAGACAGAGAGAGAGAGAGAGAGAGAGAGAGAGAGAGAGAGCGAGACAGACAGACAGAGACAGAGAGAGATACAGACAGACAGCAAGAGAGACAGAGAGCGAGACAGAAAGAGAGACAGACAGAGGGAGATAGACAGACAGACATACAGAGACAGACAGGAGAGAGACAGATAGAGAGACAGACAGACATACAGAAAAGAAAGAGAGACAGACAGACGGAGACAGAAAGAGAGACATACATACAGTCAAACTTGTGTGAGCGGTCACATGCGATCAGCGGTCACCGGCGTTAAACAGTCACTTTGAAACCCTCCCAACCAATTTTACACTATAAACTGCCTTGATCAGCGGTCCCCTTTGTTCCGCGGCCACCGGCCACACTAACTGGTCGAGATTAACTGTAATCCTATTGTGTATAACGGTCAGCCAACACCAGATTTGTCAGGTGTTAAATTATAGATTTTTCATACATACAGGTAATAAAACATACTGTGACAAACACATTATCGTATTTTTTCATACGCGAAAGCTGTTTGTAAACATGTTAGATGTTGGGTACCGAAATCAGCCGATATGTGCCGAATGATAGTTGCATGATTCATCAACAAAAAGTTGCAATTTTGCTCTTTTCTGTTTACGATGTCGGGCAAAATTGAAAAAGAGTTTTATGAGCGTTTAGGACCGAAAGACAGTACATTTATATATTAAAATGAAAGTAAATGTCCGCTTTGAAATCCCAAATCATTTTATAGTTCCATTTTAAATCTAAAGATTATCGAGTAAAATATTTTGAAAAATGACAAAGAGACATGTATTCGGACACTATTTTTTTCCGGATACGTTATTCGGCGAATTTCAAAGTGATGTAAAAAAATATTTGATAGTCAATTTTGTTGTGTACGACGGTTTTAACTAAAGAATAGATAGCAACTTGTAATAATTGATAGAATAAAACTAAAAATCTTCATAACAATGTTTAAATACAAGTTAATAAAGACAATTTACTATTTGTAATGTAAATAACTATTTACCTAACAGTGACATGTAATATTATGTTAATTGAAAACACTTGAATAAATTCAACCAAATCATGAAATGTGTGATAAGCAGCCACCTGTCTTAAGCAGCCAGTTTTATCATGTTCCTTGGGTGGCTGCTGATCGCAAGTTTGACTGTATATAGAGAGAGGGAGACATATAGAGAGACAGACAGAGACACATACAGAGACAGAGAGAGTGAGAGATGGAGGGAGAGACAGAGAGAGAGAGAGAGAGAGAGACATGGATATAGAGAGACAGAGATAGACATATATAGAGAGAGACAGAGAATAACAATATAGAAAAGAATCGAAAAGAATGCGAAATACGTGTTTGCTCAATCCAATTAAAAGTATGCGTACATCATTCAATATAGTGTTACTATACCTCTATTCTATTTATAGGATTCTCGTGATCACCTGACCTACCGATTTGGATTACTCGGTCATTATGGAAGCAAAATTTAAACAGGTTTAGGGCTGCTGTTTTCAAATTAGTTTTTTTCTTATATTCAGTCAGCCAGATGGACATATATTAACTTATTTGGATATATTATTGAATAATCTATCAATCGGTAAGTTTGCTTTGTCATTTCGATGTAAAGTAAAGAAGAACTCGACCGTTAAAAGTGCGCGCAAAATCTGTGCGCAAATGTCTCATATTTTTTGGGTGATGGCACCTGTACTAGGATGCGAACAGTCAAAATAAAAAATCGCATTTCGAGTACAGAAACCTGGACTAATGCCGCAGCAACCAAAGTTCTCAATTGAATTGAAATCTTTGAACAATTTTGAAACAGGGCCACCAAAGAAACATTCCTGTGAAGTTTGGTTGAAATTGGTCCTGTGGTTCAGGAGGAGATGATGTTCTATAAAGCTAAAAGTTAACGACGGACAACGACGGACGGACAACGGACAAAAAGTGATCAGAATAGCCACAGGAATCGGAAATTCCATCAATAATAAGGTATATAGGGTAATCTAAAAATAGCCGGCAATGTATAAAAAAACACCTTTGGCTCTAGGTGATCTAAACAAGAGGGCCAAGATGGCCCTAAATCGATCACCTAATTGATAGTAAATTAGTAGCAAATATTTAACTGCAAATATCTGGAAATTTTTATCAGGGAGTGCAAATGAAACTGAAAGGAGTGGACACTTCTCAAGAAACAGCTTATCAGTAAAGGCCATTTATATCTTGAAATCTAACAAGAACTTTAATAAGAATGGAATTATAAAGTATTTGTCATTTTGCACCTTTCCTGATGCCGCCTTGCTGCCCTGTTTTTCAACGAAATCAATATGGCTTCAACAGTTTATTTAGAGGGTCACTTAAGAAACATTTCTACCAAATTATCTTGCAATCGCACAAGTAGATTATGTAGGAAAAGGATTTTAAAATTTGGGTATTTTTCTCACTTTCTGATGCCGCAGCAACCAAAGTTCTCAATGGAATTTAAATCTTTGAACAATTTTGAAAGAGGACCACCAAAGGAACATTCTTGTGATGTTTTGTGGAAATTGGTCTATTGGAGTGGTAGGAGTTGGTTGTCATTTGTAGCTAAAAGTTCAATTTACCCTTTTTGTGATGACGCCTGGTTGATATGATTGTGTAACCAATCAAAACGGCTTAAACAAATTAAAAAGAGGATCATTACAGTAAGATTCGTATTATATTTTCTTAAAATCAGACAAACACTTTCATAAAAATGGAATTTTCAAATTTTGTCATTTTGCCCCTTTTCTGATGCCGCCTGACTGCCATGTTTTTCGACCAATCAGTATGGCTTGAACAATTTTTATAGAGGGTCACCCAAGGAACATTTCTACCAAATTATATTTGAATCTGACAGGCAGATTCGGAGAAGATTTTTAAAGTTTGGACATTTTGTCCCCTTTCTGATGCCGCAGCAACCAAAGTTCTCATTGGAATTTTAATCTTTGAACAATTTTGAAAGAGGACCACCAAAGGAACATTCCTGTGATGTTTTGTGGTAATTGGTCTATTGGAATGGTAGGAGATGGTTGTCATTTGTAGCTAAAAGTTCAATTTACCCCTTTTGTGATGACGCCTGGTTGCTATGATTGTGTAACCAATCAAAACGGCTTAAACAAATTAAAAAGAGGATCATTACAGTAAGATTCATATTATATTTCCTTTAAATCAGACAAGCATTTGCATAAAAATGGAATTTTCAAATTTTGTCATTTTGCCCCTTTTTTGATGCCGCCTAACTGCCATGTTTTTCAACCAATCAGTATGGCTTGAACAATTTTTATAGAGGGTCACCCAATGAACATTTCTACCAAATTATATTTGAATCTGATAGGCAGATTCGGAGGAGAAGATTTTTAAAGTTTGGACCTTTTGCCCCCTTTCTGATGCCGCAGCAACCAAAGTTCTCAATGGAATTTTAATCTTTGAACAACTTTGAAAGAGGCCAACCAGAGGAACAGTCCTGTGATGTTTCACGGAAATTGTCCTTGGAGTTTGGGAGGAGATGATGTTTAAAGCTAAAAGTTAACGCCGGACGGACGACGGACAAAAAGTGATAGGAATAGCTCACCTGAGCCTTCGGCTCTGGTGATCTAAAAAGACATTGTGTTTCATTTTGTTATTATCCTGCATTCGGTTGACCAATAATAACAGATGATAAAACGAGAAACCGAAAGTCTAAATTATTTGGACTAAACATAATCGAACATTTTGGATTTTCGGAACAGTGACTTTTTAAGTAAATTTCAATGACTGACAAAAGGTTCGACCATTACTGATTAAGTTCTTCAAAACAATGTAAGAAAGTAATGAAAATATAGCTGGAAGACCAACTCCTGTTTTATTTAAACCAAGTTGAGGCTGATTTTAGGTGTTCAATAAGGTAGCCAGACTTCTCGACCCTCCGACTTCTCGACCCCCGTTTTACCAGACTTCTCGACCCCCATATTAGAAATATCGTCGGATAGGACTATTATGTGGTTTATTTATATAGAGACATGATTTTTTATAGTATTTGATAAGTTTATAAAGATTATAATTGTTTTTTTTGTGTAAAACTTGTACTAGTAAGACTTTATGAAAATAGACTCTGTTATTAACCTTTTCGACATTTCAACTCGGAGAGAAATTGTCGAATATGACTATAATAGGGTTTATTTATATAGAGACATGTTTTTCTATATTATGGTATAGTTAAAAGAAGATTATAATGGATTTTTTGGTCTTAAAGTTGTACTAGTAAGACTTTATGAAAATAGACTATATTATTTTCCTTTTCGACAATTCCACTCGGAGAGAAATTGAAAATAGACTATATTATTTTCCTTTTCGACAATTCCACTCAGAGAGAAATTGTCGAATACGAGTATCGTTATATTTTCTGTTGGGGTTTCAATTATAATAAACATTTTTTTTTATCAAATTTTTTAATAAAATTATATCAAAAGAAAAACAAATGAAATATATACACCTAACAAATATTTACACTTAACAAATAAAATTAACAAATAAAATATTTACACTTAACAAATAAAATATGTACACTAAAAATAAAGTATAACAAAATTCACTTTTTACATTTATATCACAATTGTTACTGTCCATAAATGTCCCCAATCTGTCTCAAAAAATCCTCACAGAGGATATCGTGATCGTCGTAAAGATCCCAAAGGTCAAATATGGCAGAGTCCATATTCAAGTAGGTTGGCCGTCTCCTACGTCCAACCGAATGATCGAGGATCAGATGTACGTTGATGTTCACTAATTTGGCCTCTTGAAGCAACATCAGCAGCAGCACATACATTGGCAGAGCCCCCCTACCCGCCTTCGCATTTAACCGCCTGTGCCAGCCTGAAAAAAATAAATTGAATTTTAGAGTTTAAAAAAAACAGTTGAATTGAATACGAGCTATTTTTCATAATTGGCGCTTTCTTCTTGTCATCCCCTTTTCTACAACCTTCTACAACCTCGTACTTGACAGTACCATTTAATCATAACTTATATTTTTAAAGACATTTGTTGTTTCTCTATTATATGTTTTATGTTTTTTGTATCTGTTTTAGATGTATATACCTTCAGTGTCGTTGTTAGTCCTCACAGACTGCCGGTAAACTGTCCACTGTTCCGGCGACCAAATCGAACTCTCTAACCATTGGTCGTTAACATATTGAAACACGGCTCGAAGGGGTTCTGAAGACTCCGCTCTTTCTGATAACTTCTGGAAGGCCCTTGGGATATCACACGCGGGAAGGAATGGTATGGCTAGTAACTTTCTTATAAGGTGATGGACCCCTTCTCGTTGTTGATAAGTCGTCTGCAGACCGACCTCTTTGACCCGTCGCTGCAGAGCTTGGGCCCAGTGGAATCCACAGCCATGCAGACTAGTGGAAGGGAAGACTTCTTTCAGGGCCTGCCACAAAGCTTAAAATAAACAAAAACGTTGATTAAATCCCATGTACATTTAGCACTGAAAATCCATATGAAGACTAGAGGAAGGGAACACTTATTTTAGGGTCTGTCCCGAAGTTTAAAATTAAAAAACTGAAAGTGAGTTAAAGCCTACAATTGCATATATTTTGAAAACATTTAGCAATGAAAATCCATTATTATAACTATTATACTCGGTAAGTTATATATTTATTAAAATTACCTGATTCGAAGTCCATGGTGAAACTTTCTACTAGTGGCGTGTCGTCTATTATGGTTAACAACTGGTTAAGTACCTGTTAAAACAACAATCATGATTTGATTAGATATATATATATATATATTGTAAAAGTATATGATTCATTCACATGTCACTATGGTTGTTTATCTAAACAATGATGGATATATATAAATTGTAAAAGTATATGTACACGTTTTACGTATTCACTCGTCCTTATGGTTGTTTATCTGAAAAATGATGAAGTCATTTTAATATTGTATACTTACTGCAACATAATCTTGCTTCCTTCGACGAGACATCAAACAGAACAGAAGCGGTACCTGCTTCATGGTCTCCCCGTGTCGGATGAAGGCATGGATCGACCATAGTTGAGTGAACGGCTTCCTCACAACTCTGAAAGTACCGTCCAGGTACCACTTTCTCGATCGCTGTAAAATCTGGAGCTGCTCATCAGTTGCGAACATCAGATGTCGCTCATCACCCACCCTGACGTCGCCAACCAAAAATGGATCAACCAGAAACTCTGTGTTGACCTAAAAAGTTTAGAATGTTTTACTTTTATCATAACTCATATATTCCTGTTCAATAATTCATGAACCATATGCTTACCTCTCAGTTATCAAAGATGTGTCACCCGTATCATTTCTAGTCACGTCAAAAGGGTCGATACTAACGTCCATAGTATCTTCAATGTCACTTACGGTGAAGTCTAGTGACGGGGATTCTACGGTGAATTCTCGTGACAGGGACTCTACTGTGTTGTCTCGTGACGGGGACTCTAACGCGGTGTCTGATAATAATGAAGTATCTAGGATTGTGTCCTGTACAGTCTGACTGGCTTGGCATGCTCGACATGTAAACTCTAGTATGATGAGACGTTTTCTGGCTTTAAAGTAGTCAATTCTGCTGATCCCTGCGATAAATATTGAGTTTATAATTGTGTAAAAAGGATCTTTATTTACTCTTTTCCATATAACCAATAGTATACAAACTATCATATCACGACTATATATGTTTCATACTTTGAAAACATTTCATATTCATCAACATCATATTTACATTGTATGAAAAGGAGCAATTGCACATTCACCCTAGTTGGTGACAATGCGTAATTAAGCCTTATCATATTAAGAATCAGTTTCATATTCATCAACTCATTTACGTTGTGTGAAAAGGAGAAATTGCACATGCGCTCTTTTTGGGGATAACAATGTCAGGATGCAAGTCTTCGCATAGTATATATTACATAAAAGTACTCACCGGTGTTGCAGGTACGATGTTGCCATCTATCACATATATCGCATGTGATGCCATGTTGTAATTGTCTCACAGGTTCTTCACAAGATAAACACAGATCTGACATTTTAACACAGAAGTCACAAGGCACAATATTTAAATCAAATTTATTAAAACTTCAACAATTCTGAACAGAGTAACATGGATTGAGGAAAATATTTGAAGTTATGGTGGATATGCATAGATATATATACTATATGCGTTCACATATAACAATTGTCGTTTTATTAATAATATGCAATTATTACAATTAATTATTAAAAAATAAAACAAACAAGGACAAACATACCGCGTACATCAAAAGTAAGTAAAATAACACAATAAGTTTCATCATTTGTGTGCATCGGGTGCGAATTTAACACCTCATTAAATGCACTTAAAATACGCAATTAACATAATAAGTATAAATAGAAACATTAATGATCTTAATTTAATTTCATAACAAACAAACATATTATAATTTAACAGTTTTAATAATGTATAATCGATCATCATTCGCTCGGGCTACAAATTTCTCTCCGAGTGGAAATGTCGAAAAGGTTAATAACAGAGTCTATTTTCATAAAGTCTTACTAGTACAAGTTTTACACAAAAAAAACAATTATAATCTTTATAAACTTTAAATAATATAAAAAATCATGTCTCTATATAAATAAACCATATAATAGTCCTATCCGACGATATTTCTAATATGGGGGTCGAGAAGTCTGGTAAAACGGGGGTCGATAAGTCGGAGGGTCGAGAAGTCTGGCAGCCTTCAATAAAAGAGAAGGAACGACAGAAAAGGTAACTTACGCATTTACGGCATCTCTTGCCTCCAAGCCTCTTGCTTTACAATCACTTCTCTCAAACTGCCGAAAATGTCATCGTTATTCTTCAACAAAGAAGATATTAGATCTTAACGTTACACCCTGTTGCACAGAGTAGCTGGTCTATCTCGCACGTTTTTGTATTTGTTTTTCTATCTTGTATTCAACTTTCTTCAATTATCGAATTATCTCCCGTCGGACAACGAGATTATTCCACCGATATTATTTTTGGTCTTTTTTGTTATCTTTTAAGCAAAATCAGGCAAACAATCGTTTAATATAACTAATTAAATATGACAGGCATACAACTATTGAAATAGTGTGGACTAAATGCATTGTATAAATTTTATAAAATCAATTATCAATTTAGGGTTTAGAGATTAATAACCACACACGGGCGGCGGGACTTATGAACATTGTGGCAAATGTGACATTGCACATGATGAGCAATTTCACCATATGCCACAATATCTTCAACTCTATTTAATAATTGAACTGTCTTTTTTTCTCATTTGTTAAAAGAAGTGTTCAAAGTCGTCTGCTACAGATTTGTTGTATGTGGGAAAGGGTTAATAAAATATATTCTCTTCTATTCTATTCATATGAAAATGAATCAGTGTATATCTAGGTCTGATCTCAGCTGCTCACTACTATTTGTTTTAGAACTGGCCTTCCATAGCCGAACTTCCCCAGTCCTTTTAAAAACACTATTGTACCGTAGGCATTCCAAAAAGCCAACAACATACACATGTAGATCTACATCACTTTTTGTTCACTTAATTATATACTATGGAAGCATCCTAGTGCCACAGTCTATAATATTTTTGAGAGATACTTATCTCCTAATTTGGAGATATTAAGTTCTAATTAGGATATATTAAGTCCTAATTAGGGGATAATATCTCATGTTTAGAAGATACTAAATCCTAATTAGGAGATACTATCTCCTAATTAGGAGATACTTTGTCATAATTAGGAGATACTATCTCCTAATTAGAAGATATTAAGTCCTAATAAGGAGATACTAAGTCATAATTAGGAGATACTAAGTCATAATTAGGAGATACTATCTCCCAATTAGGAGATATTAAGTCCTAATTAGGAGATACTAAGTCATAATTTGGAGAATAGTATTTATGACTTAGTATCACCTAATTAGGTGATAGTATCTCCTAATTAGGAGTTAGTATCTCCTAATTATTGTGACATGCGTCATTCGTCTTCCACCAATGAGCTAAGTCTATGTGCAAAAGCAGCCACTTGCTTGGGAAAATTGCTGTGTGGAGTACTGGTGTGAGCAAACCAGGAAACACATGAGTAGGTGAACTGGCCGCTGTGATATGGCTGAGAAATTGTTAAAAACGGCGTTAAACCCCAATCAATCAATCAATCTCCTCATTATGACATAGTATCTCCTAATTATGACTTCATATCTCCTAGCCGAGCCCCGGTAGCTCAGTCGGTAGCGACGCGGGCTGTCAATCGAGGGGTTGTGAGTTCGAATCGCGGCTCGGCCAACTTTCTTTCCGACGTTTGACAAAAGTCACTGCGACATGCGTCATTCTCTCTCTCTCTCCCTCTCTCTCTATCTCTCTCTCTCTCTCTCTCTCGATGTGTATAAAGGAGCCCTCGACTATCCTTAACAACTTCTATTTTTCCTATAATGATTCAATAATTTATGAGCAACTGAATGTGATATAGTTATTCCATTCCTGTAATCTTGATTGAGTTGAAAGCTTGGAAACGGTTATAAAAACGTTTACATTATTCTCCGTAGTTCTTCTTTTCCCACAATTTTGATTGTTATAGTCAAAAACATGGAAAAGGCTACATACAAGCTCCGTCTATAAAAGATGAACACATAATGTAGATATATAAGAAGTTGATTGCTTGGGAAAGGTTACAAAAAACGTTGATATTTAAATAAATAAATAAATAAAAAAAAAAGGAAACACTGGTCGCCATGATATGACTGAAAATTGTTAAAAATGGCGTTAAACCCCAATCAATCAGTCATATGTCCTAATTAGGAAATAATATAATGCACTCACCCATAATCAAATAAAAATCTGTATATATCACAATATTTTAACAATATATATAAGAATTTATAACTCCATTAGCACTAACCAGGGTCCATAATATTGTTCATCAACAGTTTAAGGGTTAGCAAACGTTAGTTTGGTTATCTATTTATAGATAAATCCGATATCGAGGGCTTGGCGTGAAACGGTTGTAACTAAATCGGTATTTTTTTACCAAGGTTAATCACCTCGCCATAAAGTCTTTATAAGCGTTAAATCATTTTTCTTGGTAAACAATGGAAATTTAGGTGCCATTGCTCGTTCTGAGCATTGGCACCTAAATTTGCATTGTTTACAAAGAGGTCAAAATTGCCCCTAAACCAGGGTTTTCAAAATACGTTTTCAGTTACAACAGTTTCGTTTTTCGACAGTCAAAACTTTTAATGTTTTATCGCATTTTAGTGGAACAATATATTCGAAAAATCGTATTCAATATCCCGAGTGTTCTCCCTTGTATCGATAAGCTCAGAGTGATTTCCCTTTGTTGCTGGGTAGTTTCGGTTTCAGCTGATAGCGAAAGATTTGCAGTAAAAAGTAAAAGACAACGTTTCCAGAGAATATTTAGATAATAAACAACAACACAACGGAAGTTGTGGACATTCTTTCATGTTAGTAACATAGCCCTTGTATTATTAGTGCATTTTTAGGAAAATTTAATGAAAGAAAGAAGCCCAAATACATGACATGTATGAAACGAACAATCGCGATCGTATTATTCATGTATCTTTCACGTTTTGCTTGACATGTAGTAGCACTTGTAATGCAACTGGATATGTTGTATCACGTTGGCAACTATTCCATTTGAAAACCCCAGAGGGAGACTCGACTAGGGTTTGAATGCAACATTTGATCAGCTACTCATTACCAACCGATGTGGATGGGTAATGGAGTCGGCAATGAGCAGGACACAGGCTAGAGTTAAAACAACATACGTTTATCAAAATGAATTGTGTTGTCAATTATGTTTTCAATGATTTTAAGATATACAGTGTTTGCTAGTATGTTTTTGGTTGATGTTTTTTCATAGTGATTTAATTCAATTTTGAACAAAAGCCTGTGACAATTTTATGTACTGAAAGTGTTGGTAAATAGTACTTTTATGCTTCATGTATTTAACTTCAAAGTAAGAAGTTATAATATTGTATTTTGTTTCTCTTTTAAACAGGATGTGTGACTCAGATGAGTTCTTAACAGAAGCAATTTTGAAGACCTGGAAAAAGAAGGAGCTTTCTGAGTGGTTATTTCTGCATGGATTAGTGAAGTCGGGTAATAAAGATATTTTGATAAATCAAGTTTTACGTTCATTACAATTTGACCAGTCCAGTGAATCATCATGTGATGATTGTAACATATTTACTATGTCTTACTCTCAGTACTTGATTCTATCTATAAATAGATACATGCTCTGTTAGGCATTGCTCATCAATATTGACCAATCAGAATAAGTCTCAGATTCACTCTTTATCACTTCTTCATGATGCACTTTCTCTTATAAAATAAATTGATCAAGCCACATGTGATTTCCTCTTTTCCAAAACCATCAATTGTTACATGGTGTCAGAAGTGGGATAAACCTCAAATTCAAGCCTTTGAGAACATTAAACAGGTTATTACTCGATCTCCAGGACCTGTACTTGCTTATTTCAATCCCGACATTGACGTAACCCTACAGGTTGATGCATCAAAGTACGGTTTGGGTGCGACAATTCTTCAGAATGAACACCCTGTAGCCTATGCTTCAAAATCTCTGACCCAAACTGAAGTCAATTATGCGCAAATCGAGAAAGAACTATTTGCAGTTCTCTTTGGATGCAAAAGGTTTCACCAATTTGTTTATGCAAGACGCATAAAGGTTCAAACTGACCATAAACCGCTTGTTGCAATCATGAAAAATCACTCCAAGCTGCACCTCCGAGGTTACAGCGCATGCTTCTTCAATTACAGAAGTATGACATTGAGTTGATACATCTCCCAGGCAAGGCTATACCGCTTGCAGACACATTATCACGTAAGTCATTACCCGACACATATCCCCACCTATCTGAAGGTATGGACATACAGGTACATGGAGTTATATCCAACATACCTATGAGTGACCAAAAGATGACACTTATCAGACAGCACACTGAGTCAGACTCACAGTTGATCTTGCTCAGGAAAACAATCCTTGACGGATGGCCTGACAATCGAAAAGACTGCCCTGCTTCCATATGTGACTTTTGGAACTACCGTGACGGAATGATATTGAAAGGTCAAAGGATTCTTATTCCGACAGATTGTAGAAAAATCATGTTAGATAATCCATACAGGACATTTTGGAGTCGAAAAGTGTCTCCAAAGAGCCCGTGACATAATGTTTTGGCCTAACATGACATCTCAGATCACTGATTTAGTACTGACATGCCCTATCTGCCTTGAACGCAGAAACTCTAATTGCAAAGAACCAATGGTACCGAGCACGATACCTGACAAACCTTGGCAAGTACTTGCAACTGACTTGTTCACATGGAATGACACGGACTATGTACTGTTAGTTGACTACTACAGTAAATATTTCGAAGTTAGCCGACTTACTAACACGAAGTCATTGACAGTTGTCAACAAACTGAAAAGTTTCATGTTGAGACATGGTATTTGTCAAAGACTTGTAAGCGACAATGGACCGCAGTACTCGTCCGAGACTTTCGCACAATTCGCAAAAGATTGGGATTTTGAACACATTACAAGTTCCCTGACTTACAGTCAAAGTAATTCTCTGGCCGAAAAAACTGTTCAAATAATCAAGAACATGTTTTCGAAAGGAAAATCTGACAATCGCGATCCATATTTAGCTATTCTCGAATATCGGAATACACCGCTTAGCTGTGGGAAGTCCCCATCTCAACTTCTTATGAGCAGAAGACTTAGATCTATTCTGCCAGCTACTTCTGTGCAACTTAAACCTGAAGTAGTTAAACCAACAGAAATACACAACAAGTTTCTCAAAATTCAACAAAAGAGAAAAGTCTACTATGACAGAACAGCCAAATCTCTCAAACCGCTTGAAGTTGGTGAATCGGTTCGAATTCAAAGAAATGGACTATGGGAACGAGCTACTGTTGTAAGAAAAGTAAACAACCGATCATATATTGTTTCTACCCAAGACGGTGGTTCATATCGCCGTAATCGCAGACATTTGCTTAAAACTAATGAAACTTCACCGAACATCCCTGAAACACATGTAGTCGATACACCGAACACTCAGAAAAACAATCACGAAAACCTATACAAAAATTCAACAGTGCCAAATGTTAACAATGGGATTCCTCCCCCAAAGGTTTCAAACCCATTACCTGTCAAAGAAACCCACACTGCCCAAACACCACCATCTCCAGCCATACAGAGTGAAAATACTCCTACACCAACTTATGTTAACACACCTGTTGTACCAACAAATACCAGTACTCGACCATATACAACAAGATCAGGCCGCACAGTAAAACCTGCACACAAGCTGGATCTTTAAAGTTTTTAAAATTAAATGTTGTGCACACAAACAGTATAAACAGTATACAAATAGTGAAAATGGACAAAAAACATTACCGGGAAGATTGAACAAAGACTAATCCCCAATGTGAACATATTTAAGAAAAAATGTTTTAAAGAATCAGCATTATTTGTGTTTAAAAATGTTGTATACATTTCATGTTTCATTTTAACTTGGTACATCATTAATTCTGTATTGTACTGATTGGTCATTCAACTACTATTGAATTATCTAAAATGTATTTGTTAATCATTTTATCAAATACTTATTTATTGATTCTCTTAATGTCTCAATTGATACATTTAGAATATATCATTTATCTAAAGAAAGGAGATGTAACATATTTACTATGTCTTACTCTCAGTACTTGATTCTATCTATAAATAGATACATGCTCTGTTAGGCATTGCTCATCAATATTGACCAATCAGAATAAGTCTCAGATTCACTCTTTATCACTTCTTCATGATGCACTTTCTCTTATAAAATAAATTGATCAAGCCACATGTGATTTCCTCTTTTCCAAAACCATCAATTGTTACAATGATGACCGTGAAGAAAGTGAGGAAGAAGAAAGTGAACTTATACCTCCAGTAGGAATGCTTACTGATGGCTGGAAAAACATTTCCACTGAAAACTGTCCAAATGTTAGGTTAGAGGACATAGACAACTACTTCCTGTATACCAAGAATCCTGTTACCGGTAAATTAAAAAATTGTCACCGGCAGCTGAAAAAATCGCACAAGTTTGGAAATGAAAAGTACATAGATAATTTAGAAATTCACAGCATAAGGGATGGATCATCCTATTGTTATGTGCGGGCTAAGTGTAAGCCAAGTATGAGGGATAAAGTGTTAGTCGGGATGGTAAAACGGCCAGTGATTATTCACTTAATGTTTGCATAGTGGCAAAGACAGGAAAGATTGAGAGTGCATACTGCAATTGCAAGTGTGGTTTAGCAGAAGTGTGCAGTCATGTTGGTGGATTATTGTTATACCTAAACAAAATTACAAATGCTTGTACATCAAAGCTTTGTGAGTGGCTGAAACCACAAACTAAGAAAATAATAAGTCTGAAGAGACTGAAAGATATCAAATTTGTCAACACAGTCAATGAAAAGGAGCAACCAATAAAACCATACCCTGGTGTATACCAAGCAGGACCATGCTGTGACCCAAACACATTTTTAGCTCGACTATTCGAAGAATATGAGAGCTTTACTACTCGCGTCGGCGTCTCCGTCGGCGTCCGGTTAAAGTTTTAGGGCAAGTTGGCATTTTCATTCATAAGTATTTGTGTTAGGGCTTTAATATTTGGAATATAGTTACATCTTATACCTTTCTTCACATTGAATGTTAAAGGTACTGAGTGTGACCTTCTTTTTGGGGTAAAAAACCTGATTTTTGGTGGTTAAAGTTTTAGGGCAAGTTGGAATTTTTTTTTCTTATTTTTTTTTTCCTCAATAATAACTTATGCTAGGGCTTTTATATTTGGAATATAATTACATCTAATACCTGTCTTCATATTTTATGCTGAAGATTCTGAGTGTGACCTTCTTTTCGGGGTAAAAAACATGATTTTCAGTGGTTAAAGTTTTAGGGCAAGTTGGAAATTTTTTTTTTTTTTTTTTTTCCGAATAAGTATTTGTGCTACGGCTTTAATACTTGGAATGTAGTTACATCTCATACCTTTCTTCACATTAAATGCTGAAGATGCTGAGTGTGACCTTCTTTTTGGGGTAAAAAACCTGATTTTCGGTGGTTAAAGTTTTAGGGCAAGTTGGAATTTTTTTTCTTCTTTTTTTTTCTCAATAAGTTCTTATGCTAGGGCTTTTATATTTGAAATATAATTATATCTAATACCTATCTTCATATTGTATGCTGAAGATTCTGAGTGTGACCTTCTTTTCGGGGTAAAAGACGTGATTTTGGGTGGTTAAAGTTTTAGGGCAAGTTGGCATTTTCATTTAATTTTTTAATTTTTCTCAATAAGTATTTGTGCTTCAGCTTTAATATTTGGAATGTAGTTACATCTTATACCTTTCTTTAATTTGAATGCTGAAGATGCTGAGTGTGACCTTCTTTTTGGGGTAAAAAACATGATTTTGTGTGGTTAAAGTTTTAGGGCAAGTTGGAAATTTTCATTTAATTTTTTAATTTTTCTCAAAAAGTACTTGTGTTAGGGCTTTCATATTTGGAATATAATTACATATAATACCTTTCTTCACATTGTATGTTGAAGATGCTGAGTGTGACTTTTTTGGGAATAAATAACATGATTTTTGTTTGATTTTGAGAATTTTAGATAAATTCATAATTTTTGGTTACATTCCTTTCTAATTGTGATCATTCATTTATCAAATATAATTCTTCAACATATCAAACGGATTTTGCATGATGTCAAACATTTGGTAAACCTTTTTTCAAGGTTTTGCTATTTTTGGACTCGATCAGTTTTTAAACATTTGCGTTTAGCTCAACGCTAAAGTTTCATAATTCAAATCACTTCATACTTCATACATTTGTTAAGAACCATCGTACAAATAGGTTAGATAACTCCATTGTATCCTAAATATGGAGTAATGGCCCTTGAATTACTTAGAAAATTTTGCCACAATGTTTTCTACTTTTTGTCATAGGTTATCCATTCAATTATGGAGATTTTCTTTGTTTTGACAAAATACGTTCAAAGTCGTCTGCTGCAGACTTGCCGTATGAGGGAAAGGGTTAATAGTACTTAAGTGCAATATAATGAAATAGTGCTTTATGTGAATAAGCGGCATATAGTCGAGCGCGCTGTCCTCCGACAGCTCTTGTTTAAAGATATTATGAATGGATTGGGATTGGTTAATGCCAATTGTGTCTTGTATAAAACATTAAACCCAAGCATAGTTGACTTATCTGCTATAACTGACAAATACAAACCAGAGTTCATGTATGCTGACACTGTGAACACCAATTCTACTGTTTGTCAGTCGACATTAAGAAGTTTTGTGTTGGGTATTGAATTAACACAGGATGAGGTTAACACTGTACAGACCTCAACAAAAGGACAAAGTGTTAATTTACAGTGGCGTGAAGTAAGAACCCATGTGTTGACAGCGTCTAATTTTGGGTCCGTTTGCAAGAAAAACTTGAAACTGTCCCGGATAATCTTATCAGACAATTTAGAGGATATAATCCTAGCATTGAAACAAAGCCCTTAAAATATGGTCGAAAAAAGGAATCAGTCGCGAGGAAACACTATGTGAAGCACCACATGAGGCGATGTGGACACGGCGTTAGCGTAGAGCAGACAGGTCTCTCACTTTCCCAAGAGCATCCCTTTCTAGGAGCAAGTGTTGATGGGATTGTGAAATGTGAAAAGTGTGGCACTAGGGTGCTTGAAATTAAGTGCCCATTTAGTGGAAGAAACATGACACCAAAAGAATGTGTGAAGAACAAGAACTTTTATTCACATATAGGTGAGAAAGGACAACTTGATCTAAATCAAAATCACAGTTACATGTACCAGATTATGGGTCAGATGAAAATCTTGGATTTAGATTGGTGTGACTTTGTGATTTGGACTAAAAAGGGACTAAATGTACAGAGAATTGTTTTTGATAAGGCATTCTGGCAGGATAAGATGCTTTTTAAGTTGAAGTTTTTTTATTCATCTTTTTTTGCAGCAGAAATTTTTACAGAATGTGTCAAGCGTGGGAAACCATTGATGAAGTAAATGTGCTGGACAGTTCCTCACAGCTTTTGAAAACATTGTGACAAAAGAAGAAATACTCAAAATGATCAATTTCTCCTTTTGCCATAATGATTTTAAAGTGATGATTAATTCAAGTTTAAACGTTTCCTACCTGTGGAAACATTTTGACACATCCACAAAAGACAGCTTTTGAAAACATTGTGACAAAATGAGAAAGACTCATATTGAGCGATTTCTCCTTTTGACACAATATTATCAAATGTGAAAGTCTGTGTTCAATATTAAAATTTACATTTTTTGTCAATATGTTTTCAATAATTATACTTTCATTTTTCCCAAGTTTTCAGGCAATATCAGGGAAACGGTTAAAGGCAAAAAAGAAATGCTTATAATGAAATTACTAAATGAGCAATTTTTCTGTTTGCCACATTGTTTTCAACTATATATATAATTATGACACATTCGGCCAACATTCTTTCCTACGTTAGGCAAAAGTCACAGTGACAAGCATCATTCGTCTTTCACCAATGGATTAACAGTCAGACTGTCTATATGGAAGAGCAACAAGTTGAACTGTTCGTCGTGATATTCATGACTAAAAAATTGTTGAAACTGCGTTTAACACCAATCAATAAAACTATTGCTTGTTTACTTTTTGGCTTGAACATTAATTATGGTTCATGAACTAAAAGTCTACGCAAAAAAAAAGAATTTCACTATACATAAAATTGTCGGATGAATTCAGATAAAAATGAAATAAAACACTGGTTAAATAATTTGTTTAACTTTAATGTATTAACTAATAATACTGTATTTGTAGTTGCTGCTATAATAAAAATATTTACATACTGATAATATTCTTCCTTTTATTATATTTCTTTACTACACAAATAGGTTTACAAGAGATTTAGTATGTGTGTGTTATGTTCTCTTGTCATGCAGACTTTTATAAATCTAAAATAGTTTTGGCCATCAGTATCATTAATTATATGAGTCGGCCCGCGAGAAAACCAACATTGTGGACTCCGCGTAATGTATCGATCAGGATCAGGCTCAGCATAAGCAAGTCGGCCCAGCGCTCACGTTAATGGACGTATTGGGCGTTTTTACGCCCGAAAATCGATCCCGTACGCCCAAAATTGACAAGGGAGGCGTCCAAGTACGGTAGACATACGTTGGCATACATCACAGGTCACTTTTTAGCTCGCCTATTCGAAGAAATAGGGGAGCTTATGTTATCACCCCGGCGTTGGCGTTGGTGTTGGCGTGCAAGGCCTTTTCTCAGACACTGTGTATGCTGTTGCTTTGAAACTTCACACACTTATTCAGGATCATTAGGGGACCTTGTATGTCAAGTCCCATAACTCTGGAATGGATTTTGACTGAATTGTGCCCCTTTTTGGACTTAGAAATTTGGTCAAACCTTTGCGTGCAAGGCCTTTTCTCAGACACTGTGTATGCTGTTGCTTTCAAACTTCACACACTTATTCAGGGTCATTAGGGGACCTTGTATGTCAAGTCCCATAACTCTGGAATGAATTTTGACTGAATTGTGCCCCTTTTTCGACTTAGAATTTTGGTCAAACCTTTGCGTGCAAGGCCTTTTCTCAGACACTATGTATGCTGTTGCTTTGAAACTTCACACACTTATTCAGGATCATTAGGGGACCTTGTATGTCAAGTCCCATAACTCTGGAATGGATTTTGACTGAATTGTGCCCCTTTTTGGACTTAGAAATTTGGTCAAACCTTTGCGTGCAAGGCCTTTTCTCAGACACTGTGTATGCTGTTGCTTTCAAACTTCACACACTTATTCAGGGTCATTAGGGGACCTTGTATGTCAAGTCCCATAACTCTGGAATGAATTTTGACTGAATTGTGCCCCTTTTTCGACTTAGAATTTTGGTCAAACCTTTGCGTGCAAGGCCTTTTCTCAGACACTGTGTATGCTGTTGCTTTGAAACTTCACACACTTATTCAGGATCATTAGGGGACCTTGTATGTCAAGTCCCATAACTCTGGAATGGATTTTGACTGAATTGTGCCCCTTTTTGGACTTAGAAATTTGGTCAAACCTTTGCGTGCAAGGCCTTTTCTCAGACACTGTGTATGCTGTTGCTTTCAAACTTCACACACTTATTAAGGGTCATTAGGGGACCTTGTATGTCAAGTCCCATAACTCTGGAATGGATTTTTTTCAAACATTTGGATTTTTTTCTTTTTCTTTTCTTGTATTTTTCAATTTTGCGTTTAGCTCAACGTTAAAGTTTCGATTTTTTTTTTTCTCAATAAGTACTGGTTCTAGGGCTTTCATATTTTTTGGGGTAAAACATTTGTTTTTTGCTGGATTTTGAAAATTGGGCATAGCTTCTTCATATTTTGTTGGATTAATTTCATTTTTTTTTTAATTTTCTTGTATTTTTGAACTTTGAGCATTATTTTTTTATTTTTTATTTTTTTTCTTGAATTTTAGAACTTTGTGTTCAGCTCAATTTTTTTTTTTAAATTTCTTGTATTTTTTAATTTTTTGTTTTTATTATTTCTTGTTTAAAAATAATTGTGTTTAGCTCAATGTTAGAGTTTTGTTTACTTTTTGTCTTTTACACTTGCCTTGATAGTCAAAGCAGGGGACACAGTGAGACATTTAATTACGCGTAATTCTTGTCTTTCTTTTGTAAATTCAATTTCAACTGAATTATTCCACTTTTGGATTTTGGACTTTATACCCATGCTATAACTGTTCTGAAGTAGGCCCTGATAGACGATATCCCTGATAGGCGAGCTATATTGTCCTCCGACAACTCTTGTTATACTTTGTCAAACATCACAGGTCATTTTAATTTATGCAATGAAGTGGGAGGAGTTAAAACAATAATTGACAGGTGTCCCGTCTGTTTACACATATTATATCAGTTAAAGTTTATCGATGAAGTGTTTATAAATAGAAATGTAAACTACAAATGGAGGACTAACAAGGGAAATAACTTTTTTAAATTCTTATTTCTTTTATTCGAAGTTTGACGTCAAATTAAATAAAGATTTTTTAAAACGAATTTCAGAGAGGCCAATATTCTTTGCATCTTCTGAACCTTTATTAAGTACAGCACACGCCTCTTTATTTCGTATTATTGTACGTATGTTTTTTACAGATTTAACTTTTTAAATTAACCCCTGATGTTTGTCAACCAAAATAGTACGTTGACAAACACCACAGGACATTCTCCTTCAGTTCAATCTCTCAACACACATGTTCTAGTTGATGGCTTTGTGCATTGGGAAAATGCATTGCACGGCACGCATGTGAACAGACCCTAAATACATTACATATGCGTAAAAATTACCCCTGGTGTTTGTCAACGTATAACTGAAACCAAAACTATACGTAAACATATGCGTGAAAATGACGCCTGGTGTTTGTCAACGTATAAAGTTAACACAAATTATACGTAACATCACAGGACATTCTCCTTCAGTTCAATATCTCCATACACTTATTCTAGATGATGGCTGTCTGTATGGGGGAAATACATTGTAGGAAACGAACTCGCATGCACAAATCACATATGAATGTATATTGTTTTATGGCGCATCGACAGCTAAGGTCATTTAGCGCGCAATTAAATATAATTATTCATGATCCCTGGGTAAACAAACCAGAACTAGGATAGAAGATGTGCCTTGCCAAAGGGCACTCCACCATGACCGAATTGACGCGACTGGGGATCGAACCCTGTTTCGAAATCCCCGACGCTAACCACTCGACCACAGCGGATTCCACAAACAAATCACATGTACACACGGACATATGAACATACCCTAAATACAAAACATGCATGAAAACAACCCTTGATGTTTGTCAACGTATACATTTCCCCAAAAACATACGTTGATAAACATCACATGACATTCTCCTTCAGTTCAATCTCTCCATACACTGATTCTAGTTGATGACTTTCTGCATGGGGGAAATGGATTGTAGGGCACGGTCTCGATTGAAATTATCACATGTACACACGTACATATAAACTGACATTAAACGCATAATATATGCGTGAAAAAGACCCCTGATGTTTGTGAACGTATAAATTTCACCAAAAATATACGTTGACAAACATCACATGACATTCTCCATCAGTTCAATCTCTCCATACACTGATTCTAGTTGATGGCTTTCTGCATGGGGGAAATGCATTGTAGGGCACAGTCTGGATTGAAATAATCACATATATACACGTAAATATGAACTGACCTTAAACGCATAATATATGCGTGAAAAAGACCCCTGATGTTTGCCAACGTATACATTTCACCAAAAATATACGTTGACAAACATCACAGGACATTCTCCTTCAGTTCAATCTCTCCATGCACTAATTCTAGATTGTGCTTTTAATACATGGGGGAAATACATTATAGGGCACAAACACGTATACAATGATCACAAACACATTAACATATGACCAGACCCCAAAAACATAGCATGCATGAAAACGACCCCTGATGTTTGTCAACGTATAAATTGCACCGAAGATATACACTGAAAAACATCACAGGATATTCTACTTCAGTTCTCTCTCAATACACTGATTCTAGATTGTGGCTTTATGCATGGGGGAATTGCATTAATGTGCACAAACCAGACCCCAAATACATAGCATGCATGAAAACGACCCCTGATGTATGTCAACGTATAAATTTCACCAAAAATAAACATTGACAAACATCACAGGACATTCTACTTCAGTTCAATCTCTCAATACACTGATTCAAACGTCGGAAAGAAAGTTTGCCCATATGCGTGAAAACGACCCCTAATGTTTGCGAACGTATACATTTCACCAAAAATATACGTTGACAAACATCACAGGACATTCTCCTTCGGTTCACTATCTCTATACACTGATTTTCGTTGATGGCTTTATGTATGAAGAAATACATTGTAGGGCACGAACACTTATAAAATGATCATATTTACACATATATGTACATATAACCAGACCCTAAATACCTACCATGTGTGAAAACGACTACTGATTTTTGTCAACGTATAACATGACAAACATCACATGTCATTCTCCTCCAGTTGAATCTCTCTATATCCCGATTCTAGTTAACGGCTTTCTGTGTGTGGGAAACGTATTGCAGGGCACGAACAAGTAGGAATTAATTACAAAGAAACATGTACTTATGTGTGCAAATGATCCCTGATGTCTGTCAGAGTATAAACACCAAAACATACTGTAACGGGAACGGGCTATAGGTTTAAATATCACTTTTACGGCTTTGTCGTAGAAGCCGGCTTTTATAGCAACGTTGGTAGAGTGGTATACCTTTCGTTTAAGTTAAGCAACGTTCATCGCAGTTAGTACCTGGATGGATGACCCGCGATGGCGTTAGGGCGGTGCACGTTACAATACAAAGACAAACATCACAGGACATTATACTTCAGTTCAATATATCCATACATTCTTAGGTTCTAGGTGATGACTTTGTTCGCGTATTCATAGGAGAAATGTATTGTATGGCGTACACTTATCAAATGTTCACATATAAACACATTCTGGTGAACATATCCCAAATACACAACATGCGTGAAAATGACCCCTGATGTTTGTCAACGTATACAGCACTCAACAATATACGTTGAAAAACATCACAGGAGATTGTACTTCAGTTTAAGCTTTTCGTAGATGGCTTTCTTCGTGGAGGAAATGTATTTAAGGGCGCGTACACGTGTGACATGATCACATAAACACACATACTAATGAACATATACCAAATTCATGTCATTCATAAAAAATGACCCCTTATCTTTGTCAGCGTATAACACCAATGATATACACTGGCAAACATCCCAGGTTTTTTTTACTTCAGTTCAATCTCTTCAAACACTGATCCTCGTAGATGGCTTTCTGCATTCGTATTGTAGTCCGCGTACACAAAGGAAATGATCACATTTATAAACATACCTATGAACATACCTATGAACATATCTTAAATACATCACAGGCGTGAAAGTTACCCGTGATGTTTGTCAATATATAACCCTCACCCAAAATATACGTTGACAAACATCACAGGACATTCTACTTCAGTTCAATCTCTCTATACACATGTTCTAGTTGATTGCTTTTTTATTGATTTGGGGGGGGGGGGGGGGGGGGGGGTTACTGTAGGGCGCATACACGTATGGAATTATCATATCTACATACGTACTTATTTATGATAAGACCCTAAATACATAACATGCGTGCGTAAAAAATACCCCTGATGATTGTTATGTCACCAAAATTGTACGTTGACAAACATCACAGGACATTCTACTTCGAGTCGATTTCTCCAAACACATATTCTAGTTGATGGCCTTCTTCCCGGTGGAAATGTAATTAAGGGCGCGTACACACATATGAAAGGATCATATATATATACAAAGATTCTGGTGAACAGACCCTAAATATATATCATGCAAAAAAATGACAACTTGTGTTTGTCAAAGTATAAAACTCACCAAAGATATACGTTGAAAAACATCACAGGACATTTTTCTTCAGTTCAATCTCTCCATACATAGATTCTTGTTGATGGCTTTCTGCATAGGGGAATTGTATTGAAGGACACGAACACATATGCAATGATCACATATTCATTCAAACTTGTGAATAGACCCCAAATTCGTTTTATGCATGACAATGCCCTCTGATGTTTTTCATGTGTAATGTGATGTTTGTCAACGTATATTTTGGATTGTGTTATACGTTGACAAAGTTCAGCAGTGATTTTCGTGCATGATATGTATTTAAAGTCTGTTCATCAAAATGTTTGAATTTGTGATAATTTCATACGTGGATATGCCTCATAATTCATTTGCCCTACAAAGAAAGCCATCAGCTAGAACCTGTGTATGGAGGGAGATATTGAACTAAATACGAATTTCCTCTGATTTTTGTGAACGTATATTTGTTGTGAGTTTATTCGTTGACAAACATCAGGGGTAATTTTCATGCATGATATTCGTTGACAAACATTAAGAGTCACTTTAATGAATGATATATATTTGGTATATGTTCCTTATTAGTGCGCGGCCCTTCAATATATTTCATCCACGAAGAAAGCCATTTACGAGAGTATGCTGATGAGGAACTTGAACTGAATTAGAATCTCCTGTGATGTTTGTCAACGTATATTGTTGAGTGTTTTATACGTTGACAAACATCATGGGTCATTTTCACGAATGTTATGTATTTACGGTCTGTTAATAAGTAAACGATATTTTCATACGTGAATGTGCCCCATAATTCATATTCTTGATGATAGAAGCCTCGACTAGAACCTGTGTATGGAGAGAGTGAACTCAATAAAATTTCCTCTCAATTTTGTCATCGTATATATTAGCATATATGATATAGTTTTTTCGACCAGTTAACCAGTATGGTGTAATTTGATAGGTTTATACGTGTGTCGCCATACATTACATTTCCTTCACGGCGAAAGCCATCAACTATAACCTGTAAATGGAAAGATCTAACTGAAATAGAATGTCCTGTGATGTTTGTCAACGTATATCTTTGGTGAGTGGTATATGTGACAAATATCAACAGGGATCATTTTCACGCATATATTATTGATTCAGGGTCTATTTATATGTACGTGTGTATATGTAATCATTGCATGCGTATGTGTGCCCTACAGCTAATTCCCCCCATGCAGAAAGGACTAGGAGCTTGCGGTTTGCGAAAGTGATTATGTATATTCACTTCTACTAAAAGCTTGCGGTTGACCACAGTGATTCTTTCCTCTCTGTAGTACTAGAAAATTGGAGTTATTCTGTATTGCATGTATTACTAGGAACTTGCGGTTGGCCACAATAATAATTATTTCCTGTCTGTAGTACTAAAAGCTTATAGTTGGCCGCTGTAATACTTTATTTCCTCTAGTACTAGAATCTTGCAATTGACCGCACTGGTTAGGTATTATATGTACTATTAGAACCCTGTTGTTGGCCACAGTCATTCTGTATTGTCTTCACTACTAAAAGGTCACGGAAAAAGCCATCAACTATAACCTGTGAATGGAATTATTGAATTAAATTAGAATCTCCTGTGATGTTTGTCAACGTATATCCTTTGTGAGTTGTATACGTTTTCACGCATATGTAATGTATTTTGGGTCTGGTCATATGTACGTTTGTATATGTGATCATTCCATACGTGTTTGTGCCCTAAAATGCATTTCCCCCATGCAGACAGCAATCAACGAGAATCAGTATATGGACACATTGAACTGTAGGAGAATGATCTGTGCTGTTTGTGAACGTACAGTTTTGGTGAAATGTATACGTTGACAAACATCAGGGGTCGTTTTCACGCATGTGTTGTATATTTAGGGTCTGTTCATATGTACCTGTGTATATGTGATGACTTCACACCTGTTCGTGCACTACAGTGCATTTCCCACATGCAAAAAGCCATCAACTAGAATCAGTGTATGACAAACATCAGGGGCCGTTTTCACGCATGTGTTGTGTATTCAGGGTCTGTTCAAAGTACCTGTGTATATGTGATGACTTCACACCTGTTCGTACACTACAATGCATTTCCCCCATAGAGAAAGCCATCAACTAGAGTCAGTGTACGGAGAAATTGATCTGAAGGAGAAAGTCCTGTTGCGTTTGTCAACGTATAGTTTGGTTTACGTTATACTTTGACAAACATCAGAGGTCATTTCCAAGCTTGACCTAGAAACAGTGTATGGAGATATTGATCTGAAGGAGAATGACCTGTGATGTTTGTCAACGTATATATTTGGTTTACGTTATACTTTGACAAACATCAGGGTTCATTTCAAAGCTTTACCTAGAAACAGTGTATGGAGATATTCATCTGAAGGAGAATGACCTGTGATGTTTGTCAACGTATAGTTTGGTTTACGTTATACTTTGACAAACATCAGAGGTCATTTCAAAGCTTTACCTAGAAACAGTGTATGGAGATATTGATCTGAAGGAGAATGACCTGTGATGTTTGTCAACGTATAGTTTTGGTTTACGTTATATTTTGACAAACATCAGAGGTCAGTTCAAAGCCAAGCTTTACCTAGATACAGTGTATGAAGATATTGATCTGAAGGAGAATGTCCTGTGATGTTTGTCAACGTACAGTTTTGGTGAAATGTATACTTTGACAAACATCAGATGTCATTTCAAAGTTTTACCTAGAAACAGTGTATGGAGATATTGATCTGAAGGAGAATTACCTGTGATGTTTGTCAACGTATATATTTGGTTTACGTCATACTTTGACAAACATCAGAGGTCATTTCCAAGCTTTACCTAGAAACAGTGTATGGAGATATTGATCTGAAGGAGAATTACCTGTGATGTTTGTCAACGTATAGTTTTGGTTTACGTTATACTTTGACAAACATCAGGGGTCATTTCCAAGCTTTACCTAGAAACAGTGTATGGAGATATTGATCTGAAGGAGAATGACCTGTGATGTTTGTCAACGTATAGTTTTGGTTTACGTTATACTTTGACAAACATCAGAGGTCATTTCAAAGCTTTACCTAGAAACAGTGTATGGAGATATTGATCTGAAGGAGAATGACCTGTGATGTTTGTCAACGTATAGTTTTGGTTTACATTATACTTTGACAAACATCAGAGGTCATTTCAAAGTTTTACCTAGAAACAGTGTATATAGATATTGATCTGAAGGAGAATTACCTGTGATGTTTGTCAACGTATATATTTGGTTTACGTTATACTTTGACAAACATCAGGGGTCATTTCAAAGCTTTACCTAGAAACAGTTTATGGAGATATTGATCTGAAGGAGAATGACCTGTGATGTTTGTCAACGTATAGTTTTGGTTTACGTTATACTTTGACAAACATCAGGGGTCATTTCAAAGTTTTACCTAGAAACAGTGTATGGAGATATTGATCTGAAAGAGAATGACCTGTGATGTTTGTCAACGTATATATTTGGTTTACGTTATACTTTGACAAACATCAGGGGTCATTTCAAAGCTTTATCTAGAAACAGTGTTTGGAGATATTGATCTGAAGGAGAATGACCTGTGATATTTTTCAACGTATAGTTTTGGTTTACGTTATACTTTGACAAACATCAGAGGTCATTTCAAAGTTTTACCTAGAAACAGTGTATGGAGATATAGATCTGAAGGAGAATAACCTGTGATGTTTGTCAATGTATAATTTCGGTTTACGTTATACTTTTACAAACGTCAGGGGTCAATTTCAATGCTTTACCTAGAAACACTGTATGGAGATATTCACCTGAAGGAGAATGTCCTGTGATGTTTGTCAACGTATTGCTTTGGTTTACTTCATACGTTGGTAAACACCAGGGGTAATCTCCACGCATATGTTGTCTACTTAGGATCTGTTAATATATACGTGTGTATATGTGATCGTTTCATACGTGTTCGTGCCCTACAATGCATTTCCCCGATACAGAAAGCCATTAACTAGAATAAGTGAATGTCCTGTGATGTTTGTCAACGTATATATTTGGTTAACTGTATACGTTGACAAACATCAGGGGTCATTTTTACGCATTTTATGTATTTAGGGTTTGTTCATAAGTACGTGTCTATATATGATCCTTTTTGTTCGTGTTCGTGCCTTATAATGCATTTTCCTCATGCAGAAAGCCATCGACTACAATCAGTGTATGGAGAGATTGAGCTGAAGCAGAATGTCCTGTGATGTTTGTCAACGTATATTTCTGGTGAAATTTATACGTTGACAAACATCAGAGGTCGTTTTCATGCATGTTATGTATTAAGGGTCTGGTCATAGATACATGTGTATATGTGATCATTGTATACGTGTTCGTGCCCTACAATGCATTTCCCCCATGAAGAAAGCCGTCAACTAGTAATCAGTGTATGGAGACATTGAACTGAAGGAGAATGTCCTGTGATGTTTGTCAACGTATAGTTTTGGTTCATAAGTACGTGTGTATAATTTGGTGATCATTGTATACCTGTTCGTGCCCTACAAATCATTGCCAACATACAGAAAGCCAACAACTAGAATCAGTGTATGGAGAGATGGGAGAGATTGAACTGTAGGAGAATGTCCTGTGATGTTTGGCAACGTATAGTTTTGGTTAACTCTATACGTGGCCAAACCGGGCAAACATCAGGGGTCATTTTCACGCATAAGTTATGTATTTAGGGTCTGTGAATATGTACGTGTGTATATGTGATAATTAAATACGAGTTCGTGCCCTACAATGCATTTCCCTGACCTTCCTCTAGAATCAGTGTATAGAGAGATTGATCTGAAGAGAATGTCCTGTGATGTTTGTCAACGTATATCTTTTGGTGTATTTTTTACGTTGACAAACATCAGGAGTCGTTTGTATGCATGATATGTATTTAGGGTTTGTTCATAAGTATATATGTGATCATCTCACACGTGTTCGTGCCCTCCAATGCATTTCCTCCATGCAGAAGGCCATTAACTAGAATCAGTGTAAGGAGAGATTGATCTGAAGAAAATGTCCTGTGATGTTTGTCAACGTATATTTTTGGTGAAATTTATACGGTGACAAACATCAGGGGTCGTTTTCATGCAATATTTGTATTTAGGGTCTGGTCCAAAGTACTTGTGTATATCTGATCATTGTATACCTGTTCGTGTCCTACAATGTATTTC
Source organism: Serripes groenlandicus (assembly GCA_031761405.1). Lineage (NCBI taxonomy): Eukaryota > Metazoa > Mollusca > Bivalvia > Cardiida > Cardiidae > Serripes > Serripes groenlandicus. The sequence goes on from JASEVX010000367.1 coordinate 112,058, forward strand.
CCCCATGTAGAAAGCCATCAACTAGAATCAGTGTATGGAGGGATTCAACTGAAGGAGAATGTCCACTGATGTTTGTCAACGTATATATATTTGGTGAAATGTATACGTTGACAAACATCAGGGGTCGTTTTTATGCATGATATGTATTTAGGGTCTGTTCATAAGTACGTGTGTATATCTGATCATTTTATACCTGTTCGTGCCCTATAATGCATTTCACCCAAGCATAAAGTCATCAACTAGAATCAGTATGTGGTGGGATTGAACTGAAGGAGAATGTCCTGTGATGTTTGTCAACGTATAGTTTTGGTGAAATGTATACGTTGAGAAATGATGTTTGTCAACGTATTGCTTTGGTTTTAATTTATACGTTGGCAAACATCAGGGGTTTATTTCCACGCATATGTTGTGTACTTAGGGTCTGTTAATATGTACGTGTGTATATGTGATCGTTTCATACGTGTTCGTGTCATACAATGCATTTCCCCGATACAGAAAGCCATTAACTAGAATCAGTGTATGGAGATATTGAACTGGAGGAGAATGTCCTGTGATCGACGTATATATTTGGTTAACTGTATACGTTGACAAACATCAGGGGTCACTTTTACGCATTTTATGTATTTAGGGTTTGTTCATAAGTATGTGTCTATATATGATCATTTTTTTACGTGTTCGTTCCTTACAATGCATTTTCCTAATGCAGAAAGCCATCCACTACAATCAGTGTATGGAGAGATTGAGCTGAAGCAAAATGTCCTGTGATGTTTGTCAACGTATATTTTTCGTGAAATATATACGTTGACAAACATCAGAGGTCGTTTTCATGCATGTTATGTATTAAGGGTCTGGTCATAGATACATGTGTATATGTGATCATTGTATACGTGTTCGTGCCCCACAATGCATTTCCCCCATGAAGAAAGCCGTCAACTAGTAATCGGTGTATGGAGACATTGAACCGAAAGAGAATGTCCTGTGATGTTTGTCAACGTATAGTTTTGGGTCATACATAAGTACGTGTGTATAATTATGTGATCATTGTATACCTGTTCGTGCCCTACAAAGCATTTCCCCCATGCAAAAAGCCATCAACTAGAGCCAGTGTATGGAGAGATGGGAGAGATGGAACTGAAGAAAAAATGTCCTGTGTTGTTTGGCAACGTATAGTTTTAGTTAACTCTATACGTGGACAAACATCAGGGGTCATTTTCACGCATAAGTTATTTCCCAGACCTTCCTCTAGAATCAGTGTATAGAGAGATTGAACTGAAGCAAAATGTCCTTGTGATGTTTGTCAACGTATATTTTTGGTGAAATTTATACGTTGACAAACATCAGAGGTCGGTTTCATGCATGATATGTATTTAGGGTCTGGTCATAAGTACGTGTGTATATGTGATAATGGTATACGTGTTCCTGCCTTACAATGCCATCGACTAGAACTTGTGTATGGAGAGATTGAACTTAAACAGAATTTCCTCAGATGGTTGTCAACGTATATCTTTGTGATATTTATATGTTGTCAATCATCAGAGTTCATTTGCATGCATGATATAATTATTTGCATCTGTTAACCAGTATGGGTGTAGGTGTATGTATACATGTATGCGCCCTACAGTACATTTCCCTCGCGGAGAAAATCAGCAATTATAACCTGTGAATGGAAAATACTGAGATATGGACTCTTAAACTCTAACCATAATTTATAAGTAAAGAAACAACAATGCAATACATGTAAGTTTAAACTTATTCATTTAACATCGATTGCGAAACAAGCTTTAAGCTCGGCGTCTGCTTCATGGATTCCTAACCAGGCCCTGAAACTATAAAACTTTTAAAACGTGCTCCATGCTCAGAAATGAACTCCATGCTCCAAATAAGGCTTTTGATTGGTCAATTTGGAGAACGAATTTGCTTCTGGCCAAACAGATACTTGAGCACAAATTCTGAGCACAGATTAAAATTGTATAGTTTCGGACCCAGTACTCGCGCCGTTTGTGTGTAAAAATCCCAAAGGCAGAACCCGCTCATCACGGGACCGTTGACGCTCTACCTCTGTGCCACGGTCTCCCAAACGTATACATGTAGTATATATAAGCATGCACATTCGTACTCGCGCCGGTTGTGTGGAAAATCCAAAAGGCAGAACCCGCTCATCACGGGACTCTAACCCGGGACCGTTGACGCTTTACCTCTATGCCACTGTCTCCAAAACGTATACATGTAGTAAATATAAGCAAGCAAATTCGTACTCGCGCCGGTTGTGTGGAAAAATCCCAAAGGCAGAACCCGCTCATCACGGGACTCGAACCCGGGACCGTTGACGCTCTACCTCTGTGCCACGGTCTCCAAAACGTGTACATGTAGTATATATAAGCATGCACATTCGTACTCGCGCTGGTTGTGTGGAAAAATCCAAAAGGCAGAACCCGCTCCTCACGGGACTTGAACCAGGGACCGATGACCCTCTACCTCTGTGCCAAGGTCTCCCAAACGTATGTATACATGTAGTATATATAAGCATGCAATTTCGTACTCGCGCCGGTTGTGTAGAAAAATCCAAAATGCAGAACCGGTTCATCACGGGACTCGAACCCGGGACCGTTGACGCTCTACCTCTGTGCCACCGTCTCCCAAACGTATACATGTAGTATATATAAGCATGCAAATTCGTACTCGCGCCGGTTGTGTGGAAAAATGGAAAACTCCCAAACGCAGAACCCTGTCATCACGGGACTCGAACCCGGGACCGTTGACGCTATACCTCTGCTCCACTGTCTCCAAAACGTGTACATGTAGTATATATAAGCATGCAAATCGTACTCGCGCCGTTTGTGTGGAAAAATCCCAAAGGCAGAATCCGCTCATCACGGGACTCGAACCCGTGACCGTTGACGCTCTACCTCTGTACCACGGTCTCCCAAAACATATATACATGTAGTATATATAAGCATGCACATTCTGAACCAACGTGTGATGCGGACGCCAGGTTGAGTAGAAGAGCACTCATATTTTTGGATAAGTCCTACTTAGAATGGATAACAAACGCACCAATATACTTTCAAAACATGTCAATTTACCAGGGCCGACCGAACCCGAGGCCGAACTGACCAGAATTCACTAAATAAAATACATAAAACGAATAATTGCGGATAACTATTATGTTTAAATAGCTTGCTCTTCAGCACATCCACCCGCGATGGCGAGAATCCGTTATAACAAATAAGGGTGTCCCAAATAAAGGTAAAAGCAACGCCCTTTAATAGGTCCCGCCCACACCTCTGGTGTTTGTCCGAAAAATTACCTGCGATGTTTGTCATAGTATGTTTACCGTCCAAGTACGTCCAGGAATTAAGGGTATACGCCGACAATCAAAACACAGGACGTATATATGTCCACTAGAAATTGTGTGTAATTATCTAAAGACACTGTGTATTGTGTTTTATGAAGTGTCAATTATGGACAGTGGGAGTTATCAATTGGTAGATTTAAGCCAATCACAATCGAGAATGCGTACCCCACCCACCCCCAGATTTGACACTTGATAACGACTTCACACCAATCAATTCTATTTTTCATTATAAACTGCGTAGGGGTAATTAATTTCAATAACCCATGTAAAAACATACTAGGATATGATAAAAGAATGTCCCTATATTAATTTAACTGTTTAAAGATTATTATTTGTTTGCCTGAATCCATTTTTCAAAACACTTTTTAATTGCCGATTTTTTAAAAACAAAGTTGACATGAAGATCTATCAAAATCACAGCCAGCTGTCAAAGAGGACTTGCCTATGAAATAAATTGCATATAAGCCCATTTTAGTTCATTATTTTTTTAAAATATAAAAGAAACTGAAGTCTGGAGGTGAAAATACATATTGTAATTTGTAATGGGTTTTCGTGCATTTTCTGCATTTTGGAAATCGGAAATGTCATTCAAGAAAGTATTACTCACACTCATTCTTATTTGTTTTCAAGTTGACTATTATGAAAGTTTAGTGCCCTTAATGTGTGTTTGTAATATGTCTCACTGCAGAACACTTTATTTACTGGTGTTTAAAATAAAATCAATAACTCATTAACAGAAATCATTCCTTTTGCCATACTGAATGTGATTTAAGAACATCATTCATGTTTAATGTGAATGTAATATTGTAACTTAATTGCTACAATGTAATACCATTATAACTAAACGTTATTACTCATGGTAGAACCAACAATAACATTGTTGACAAAGGAGCAATATCCACTTTCTGTATTAATTATCTTCTTTTCCAATAATGTATTTTAAAATAAAACAAAGGGAAACACAATAGAATATGCAAGATGCGAAAAAAGCCAGCGTGCCACCTGGGACTTCCAAGAATTATGAGCAGGACTTCCAAAATTCAGACCCAGGAAGTCAGGACTTCCTGTTTCAAAAAGTTAGTGCAAGCACTGAGTCGCGCAGGCTAATCCGGACAGACACTATTCTCCTTAGAACTGTGGATTTTCTGTTTCAGGAATCATTACTCGATACCTCTATCCCCCTGATACTGAATGTATCAGCCCGGATCAGTCTTCACGGAGTGAACAGGCTGATCTGCGTCCATACATTATGCATAGGCCAAACTGTTTGTTTTCTCGCTGGAGGGCACATATTATGAATTAATATTTTTCATTAAAAACATACCTCAAATCTACAGACAACAAGTTTGAAAACATTTTAGCAATAATATGGGAAATCTCTTAGTGAAATATTATTATCAAATAGAGTTTAAAACCTTATGGTAAAAGGAATAAAATGCTGATGTTAAGCATTCTCCATTTTCCACAATGTTTTAAGTCATTTTTATTTTTCATCCATAAATCTTTTAAAATCACTTCAGTAATGGCTCATACAAGTTTGTCATGGCAGTACAAATCACAATAATCTGCTCAGCTAGATGGGCCTCAGATAAAGGCAGCACAGTTTGAAGAAGGCGAAAGTTTTTTATCTGTTCCATTTTCATTTCCACAACAATTCTTGATGAAGCTATTTGCTGAGTTTTGAAGAACTGACTTTTTGTCATTTGTTTTGACTTTGATATAAATGGTGGCATATTCAAACCAATATCACTAGGAAGCAGATCAGCAACAGTAAATCCCTTGTCTGCAAGAATTACGTCTCCAGCTTCTAGCTTGGGTAAGAGCATGTGTCCATCCTTTTGGACAATATGGCGATCTGAGGTATGGCCACCCCACACTCGGGAAATAAATGTAACAAGCCCATTTGGCGCAACACCTACAAGAACTTTAAAAGTATTATGGTGTTTATATTCGCTCCACGTTAGATTTTGAGAAGTCAGGGAGCTAGGCTTCTCACAAAAGAATTCTGTAGCATCAATAACAATGCGGAGTCATGTCGATGAAGCAGGACGGAAGATTTGCGAGAATCTGCTCTCGTGTTGGCCATGGTATTAAAGATTTCATGTGATCATACATAAAGTTGATCCATGTGTTCATCACACGTGAAACTGTCATAACTGACACACCGAACATGTCCTTTAAATGTTCTTGTAAAAGACCAAGTCTGAGGAATCCGGGTCAACTCGGCCTTGGGTCAACTCGGGGTGGGTCAACTCGGCCAGGTCAACTCGGCCAGTACTGAATATGCATGTAAAAGGAGAATAAGTATTTTATAAGTTGGAATCGTCAATTGCATTGATGCTGTTTGTTGATGTTGTAAAGGTAAATTGTATAATTATAAAAAAAAACTGTTTGTCACAGTTGTTACATAATATTTATTAAAATTTTAATTCATGTTGTTTGTTGTATGTAATAAATAATAATTACAATTATAGCTTATCATATAATTAAAGAAAAGTAATTTTTCACAGTTGTTATTTAATCTATCTACTCCAAAATTCTTTAATAACAAGGGCACCGCAAAGCGGATGCATCCCCTCGGCATTCCATTTTCACATTGAGTTCTCTTGTGATCTAAATATCTAAGTCCAATTTTCGACTTCGATCTTTGACCTATGACCTTGAATCAATAGGCTTCAAAATATTGTCACAAACTAACTGTATGCCTAGTTTGGATAAGATCTGTCAAGGAATGGTCAGTGTAGAGTGGTGACAAGGTTTCCACAGCTGAGATATATTGTAAGTTCAATCAAGTTCAATTTTGGGCATGACCTTTGACCTATGACCTTGAAAACCAATAGGCTTCAAGACATATCATAAACTAACTGTATAATAAGTTTTATTAAGATCGGTCAATGAATGGTCAGTGTAGAGTTGTGACAAGGCTGCCACAGCTGAAAATATTGTAAGTCCAATTTTGAGTTTGACCTTTGACCTATGACCTTGAAAATCAATAGGCTTCAAGATATTATCATTAAGTAACTTTATACCAAGTTTTGTTAAAATCCGTCAAGTAATGGTCAGTGTAGAGTGGTGACAAGGTTGCCACAGCTGAAAATAGTGTAAGTGCAATTTTGGGCTTGACCTTTGACCTGGAAAATCAATAGGCTTCAAATATTATCATAAACTAACTGTATAATAAGTTTTATAAAGATCGGTCAAGGAATGGTCAGTGTAGAGTGGTGACAAGGCTGTCACAGCTGAAAATATTGTAAGTCCAATTTTGAGCTTGACCTTTAACCTATGACCTTGAAAATCAATAGGCTTCAAGATATTATCATAAAGTAACTTTATACCAAGTTTTGTTAAAATCCGTCAAGTAATGGTCAGTGTAGAGTGGTGACAAGGTTGCCACAGCTGAAAATATTGCAAGTCCAATTTTGTGCTTGACCTTTGACCTATGACCTTGAAAATCAATAGGCTTCAAGATATTATCATAAAGTAACTTTATACCAAGTTTTGTTAAAATCCGTCCATTAATGGTCAGTGTAGAGTGGTGACAATGTTGCCACAGCTTAAAAATATTGCAAGTCCAATTTTGGGCTTGACCTTTGACCTATGACCTTGAAAATCAATAGGCTTCAAGATGTTACCATATACTTACTTTATACCAAGTTTGGTTAAGATCTGTCAAGAAATGGTTAGTGTAGATTGATGACAAGGTTTGTTACGGACGGAAGGACACACATACATACATACATACATACATACATACATACGGACGGTCCCGTTACTATATCCCTTTCTCGCTTACTTCGTAACCGAGGGGATAATTAAAGTTTGACTGACTTTAAAGAATCGTTATTTTTGCCATTAAGATGTTTATAACGAGTTTGAGTAGTCCTAACTAACACTGCACGAAAATTGGGATTTAATTTAGAGTCAATTTCCTTAAATTCCGAAATTTACTTGCACATGTGCAAGTAAATTTCGGAATTTAAGAAAATTTACCTCTAAATTAAATCCCAATTTTCGTGCAGTGTAAAGATATATCCCGAAAGAAATAAAAAAAAAATCAATATTATACAAACCTATCTTTGATTGCGCTATATGTGTTCAGAGAAAATAACTTTAATTTAATTTGCATCCGATTGTGCGTTGTTGTGTGTTTTTGATTTTGCGTGATGGTATTGTGCATATCATGTTCGCGTGCGGTTCGTGAGAGACAGCAAGCTGTAGAATGTGACTGGTGTGTAAATGGCAGCATCGCACGTGCGACACAGGTATGGCTAATTTTATCTATAAATCTATATGCTGTTTGTGGATTTTTTAGTCTCCTTTTCATTATATTTTACTGTTTTGCCTAAGTCATACTTATTTTATGAGAACTTCCCTAAATTTGCATTGTTGTACTGGTTTTAATACGGAAATCCTGGATCCGCCCCTGATCAGTACACACTTCAACGTATTTAGTTACTGGCAGAAAACATATATGACGAAGCAGATTCATAGCAGATGTATAGCTAGCAATCAAGTAGCTCGGATATATTATCAATATTAATATTATCATCAAATATAACAAATCTTTCTACTGTAAATAAATAGCGATTATTCACGACGTCTTTTCTATAATTGCTTTTGTGTTCATTGAAATTCTATTTTGAAGTTTGTTCCTTGTTTAAATTTGAAAATATTTGCTACTTTCACTTCAGGCTGGCATCATCGTATAAACAGCAATGCTGGTATGTGTGGACACACATATTCCATATGTGTTTTACCGTATAGTACCATTGCTGAGACGCGAGGCCACGTTAATGGCGCTGTCATTGAGAAGCGGTGACCTCCAACGTGACAGTCAAGGGGTAACGCGGCGTCTAGAGGAACGTCTTCAGCTAAATTGGGACCGTTATATGGAAAAAGAAATGTCAACGGCAGCGTTTCTGCGAGGTTGTGGATCCCTGTATGGTGTTCGCTCAACTGTACAGGGGCCTGAGATGATTTAGTTAAAACATTTAAAAGAACATTATGAGTTAAATTAATTCGATTTTATTTCCCACAATTATTTCAAAATTCAATGCTTTCTATTCATATATTCATTTGTTTGAAAAAGTGAAAAAATAAATAAAATGACATCCAAATAATATTGTGTGATTTAAATTCTATCAAACTTATTTTTCTTAATTAAACAATGTGTGATTTAAATTCAATTGTTATTTGATATATCGATGTATTCTATCAAACTTATTTTTCTTAATTAAACAATGATAATCGTGTATTCATTTTCTTTTTCTATGTATTCTATCAAACTTATTTTTCTTAATTAAACAATGTATGATTTAAATTCAATTGTTATTTGATATATTGATGTATTCTTTCAAACTTATTTTTCTTAATTAAACAATGATAATCGTGTATTCATGTTCATTTCCCCTTTTCACTCGTTTTTAATGACAAATGGTAAAATCACAACGAACATAAAAGTGGGCAATATATATCTATCACTGCACTATACAATGCAGAAAAGGCCGAGTTGACCCACCCGAGTTGACCCAAGGCCGAGTTGACTCATGGCCGAGTTTGTTACAGGCCGAGTTGACCCGTGACCAGTCTGAGACGAACACACGCCATGTAAAACTCATCAATGGGTCTTAATGTTCTTTTTCTACCTGGCTTTCCAACAGAAACATTGTTGTACAATCTGTCCTCTCCATTAAGGGATCGTTTCTGTCCTTCCCAGTATGTTAATATTTCAGCCCCATGTTTCATAAATGTGTTGAAAAACAGAAGAAATGTGCCGTAATTTGGAAAGCCAGTATAACATCGAGTTCTTTCATCATCATTTTCATTCTGGTGTCGCTTACATAAAACACAATAACGTTTCCCTCCAGATGACGAACGGTTCATAGTCCGAACTAGCGAGTTTTCCTGGTCTGTCATAACGGATAAATTACGTTGTTTACTGTTGTTAAATTACGTTGTTTACTGTTGGTTACTGAGAAAAATACGATTTCCCGGAACTACCCAGCGGTGGCGACACCTAGCGGTCAAGGGAGGTAAATCATTCAAATTAGCATGTAACTCTGTATATCGGTACTCCCCCATTCAGTTGAATTGCCGTTTGCCGTTGTAATTGTGGGATCGCCGACTTTTGTTTGACAGTTGACGTTAGCCAATCAGATCGCGCGATTCTAGAAACTAAGGACGCGCCGCCATTTTGCCCGACACTTTCAGAAATGTCGTAGTTTTTTAAAAGAAAGTGTTGATTATGGTTAAACGGTGTTGCTGAGGAACCTGTACTACCGATAGTAGGGGTATCGCTAAACAGAGTCTGGTAGAGTCCGGTAGAGTCTGGTAGAGTCTGGTCGTCAAATATCCCACTATATCACTGTTTTGTTGTGGTTTTGTATTGAAATGAATAAAATAAAGTGCTATTGTATCATATAAATAAAAAAATAAAAGGTATTTGCCTATTTTAGTTCATTTTCGAGTGAATATAGAAATATTATATGCGTGAACACGGACACTGGTAGAGTCTGGTGGGTATCACTAAACAGAGTCCGGTAGAGTCTGGTAGAGTCTGGTCGTCAAATATCCCACTATATCACTGTTTTGTTGTGTTTTTGTATTGAAATGAATAAAATAAAGTGCTATTGTATCATATAAATAAAAATAAAAAAGGTATTTACCTATTTTAGTTCATTTTCGAGTGAATATAGAAATAGTATATGCGTGAACACGGACACTGGTAGAGTCTGGTCATTATTTAGCAAAAAATACAAAGTTTTATACGATTTTTAAGTTATTAAAAGTTTAATTTGATTTATATGCGTCATATTACATATTTATTTCTTATATTATTTCAGCTGATAATAGGTAAAATAGTGGAAGATTGAGGATTTTTAACGATAACATTGTGTTTCGTAAATCAAAATGGCTGACGTGAAATTTCTGTTTATAATGCGGCCCTATTGTACATCCTGAACGAGTAATACACTAAATTCTATCTCTATTATGGGCCAACTAATTGATTTGGTGTGATCAACAGATTAGTGTTATAATTACCAAGATTTTAAATGTATGAAAACTACTAGATTGGAATAATTTTATGTTTTATATGTCATTAACATTAATTAAACCAAATGCTTAGAGGGCTATATACTTACTTAAAAGGAATTCATATGAAATTGCAGGATAAATTGGGTGACATCGACCAGAGTAAATTAATATTTTGTTCCTACGAAGAGTTTTCGACTTGTAAAGCCATTGACATATGTTTCCCACAAGCCACAAGAGTTCTTTGCGCGAAACATTTGAAGGATAATGCGGTATATTTACTCAGTGTCTTCCTCAACCTGAGGTTAAAAGCATTATTTGTAAACTCTTCGGTCCTAATAATTTTTTCAGTTTTTTGCCACTATGTTTTCAAAATCATCTGCTGCAGATTTGTTGTATGTGGGAAAGGGTTACTTAAAAGTAATTCATATGAAATTGCAGGATAAATTGAGTGACATCGACCAGAGTAAATTAATATTTTGTTCCGACGAAGAGTTTTCGACTTGTAAAGCCATTAACATATGTTTCCCACAAGCCTCTGTTCTTTGTTCTTTGTGCGAAACATTTGAAGGATAATGCGGTAAATAAACTCAGTAATTGTCTTCCTCAACCTGAGGTTAACCGCATTATTTGTAAACTCTTCGGTCCAAATGATATCTTAAGTGCTGAAACTGCAACCCCATTCACAGAAATGGACCAAGAAATATCCAATACACATCCAAATTTAACATATTTACAACGGATACTTACCAATTTGGAGAAGCATATGTTTCTCCCCAAACTCAAACATCCCCGGCTACCACAACAATGGTTTAATAATGCAAATGAGTCGTACAACCATGTTATCAAAAGGACGACAAACTGGGTAGTCCAGAAATTGCCCGACATGATAGAACTTGAACAGTGTGAAACTCTTGATGTGAGAGGCGCAATACACGACTCGGGTAAATATTGTTTTGCGACACAAGCGTCGGTGCTACATGTTTCTCATGCTACATGGACACAGTTAAGTCCTGACCAGAGATCAAGGCGATTTATTAAATTATTGAACTTTAAGTCGCACCACATTTCAAGCATCACATTAACAGATAAGCAACTAACATTACCCTCCATTACGATAATTGCACGAAAACTCGGCACGCGCAAACGCCTGAAAAATTGCAAAACATACACAATTGAAAATAAAAAACACGGATTATACTGAAACACATTCATGTAAAAAGGACTGCATATTTTAGTTGCAAACCAACAACAATATATTTGTTATCAATCAGTCGCCAATACCTGTATGTCAGTTGTACATTCGACATTTTCAACAATATTCCTCTATATCTGTCTAAACTGTTAACGCTAGGACAAGGTTTATATTTGAGTACTGGTTATGTCACCAGGAAGCAGACATAAAGAAGCGGAAAATATAAACCAAAAACAATGAATAAAAATTCCAAAAAATGGAGCTCTGTGTAGGGTCTTTTGTGTTAACCTAAAATGAGATCACGTCACCAATTAGAAACGAATTGAATCAAACACACCTAAATCTTGAGGATATAAAATAAACCGGCATACATCTGTTAGAGATTCAGGTTGAGACAAATTTGTTAAGGGACAATTCCTGGTTTCTCCTTTGCGAATTACTCGATTTAATAGCGAGCTGGCAGGGGAAAGGCTCTATATTGACTTATAGGTTTCGCGGGTAATGTTGGCCCCGGGTTCACATGTCGGCAATGTCTGCATGCTAAATAAGCGCACCCTAAGCAAGCACGCTCAACAATGGTGCAGACACGGGCCGGTAGCTGGTTGCTGCTTCTCGGCCATGCTTTGAATCTCTATCAAATGAATGTACATAGTACCAAAATCATAGAATAAAACATCCAAAAATGGAGCTCTGTGTAGGGTCTTTTACGTCCCGGGTCCTCGTCAGGCGCACGTGCTCTATTTTGGTAACCTAAAATGGAAAACATAGAATAAAATTCCCAAAATGATATAATATAGATCCAAACATTAAATTTTGGGCCATGAGAGAGTTCCTCCACGTAGTGTGGCCTGAATACAATATTTCGCAAAATGCATTTTATGAAGTATATCGGGATATATATTTATTTTTCAAGTTAAAATATGTTTGCATATATTTAAAAAAAAAATGCAAATATGGTTTAGTTTGATTCTATTTTTTTCGGAATGTAGTAACTACACACTCTCTTTACTTTCATATGAATTACTTTTAAGTAAGTATATAGCTCTCTAAGTATTTGGTTTAATCAGGGACTATATATACATGTATATATTGTCCCTGGTTTAATTTACGTTAATGACATATAAAACATAAAATTATTCCAATCTAGTAGTTTTCATACATTTAAAATCTTGGTATTGTTATAATATAATTATAACTATAATCTGTTGATCACACCTAATCAATTAGTTGACGCATAATAGGGAGAGAATTTAGTGTATTACTTGTTCAGGATGTGCGATATTGCCGCTTTATAAACAGAAATTTCACGTCAGCCATTTTGATTTACGAAACACAATGTTATCGTTAAAAATCCTCAATCTTCCACTATTTTCCCGATTATCAGCTGAAATAATATAAGAAATAAATATATAATATGACACATATAAATCAAATTAAACTTTTTATAACTTAAAAATCGTATAAAACTTTGTATTTATTGCTTAATAATGACCATACTCTACCAGTGTCCGTGTTCACGCATATAATATTTCTATATTCACTCGAAAATGAACTGAAATAGGCAAATACATTTTTATTTTTATTTATATGATACAATAACACGTTATTTCATTCATTTCAATACAAAAACACAACAAAACAGTGATATAATGGGATATTTCACGACCAGACTCTACCGGACTCTACCAGACTCTACCCGACTCTGTTTAGTGACACCGGAGTCTGGTCATTATTAAACAATAAATACAAAGTTTTATACGATTGTTAAGTTATAAAAAGTTTAATTTGAATTATATGTGTCATATTATATATTTATTTCTTATATTATTTCAGCTGATAATCGGGAAAATAGTGGAAGATTGAGGATTTTTAACGATAACAATGTGTTTCGTAAATCAAAATGGCGGACGTGAAATTTCTGTTTATAATGCGGCCCTATCGTACATCCTGTACGAGTAATACACTAAATTCTCTCTCTATTATGGGCCAACTAATTGATTAGGTTGTGATCTACAGATTAGTGTTATAATTACCAAGATTTTAAATGTATGAAAACTACTAGATTGGAATAATTTTATGTTTTATATGTCATAAACATTAATTAAACCAAATGCTTATAGAGCTATATACTTACTTAAAAGTAATTCATATGAAATTGCAGGATAAATTGGGTGACATCGACCAGAGTAAATTAATATTTTGTTCCTACGAAGAGTTTTCGACTTGTAAAGCCATTGACATATGTTTCCCACAAGCCGCAAGAGTTCTTTGCGCGAAACATTTGAAGGATAATGCGGTATATTTACTCAGTGTCTTCCTCAACCTGAGGTTAAAAGCATTATTTGTAAACTCTTCGGTCCTAATAATTTTTTCAGTTTTTTGCCACTATGTTTTCAAAATCATCTGCTGCAGATTTGTTGTATGTGGGAAAGGGTTAACAAACATGTGCAGATGTAATCAGTCTATGTTGATCTGAAACACATTGATTTAATATCTGATTATCTGACTGAAAACATCTTCTTCTTTATTTATTGAAAACGTGTTTTAATTAAGAAGAAACCACTGCTTGATGTAAGCTACACATTTTCATATCCGAAACCTTTACTAGTCTTTCATTTGACAATCATCTGCACTATCTGTTTATCCTTCAAACTTGCACTCATCTGCAGCAGGCAACTTTTGAAAACATTCTGGAGATATGAGAAACTGCTCATGATGCCACAATAAATAACACTTTCCATTTTTTTGCCTGGATATTTTAACCCTTTCCCTCATATAGACACTTTCTGATGCCTCTGCAGCAGACAGCTTTTTGAAAACATAGTGACAAAAGAAGAAATTGCACAAAACGTGCAATTTCTCCTTTTGCCACAATGTTTTCCACTTTTTAACATAGGTTATCCATTCAATTATGGAGATTTTCTATTGTTTTGACAAAATACGTTCAAAGTCGTCTTCTGCAGAATTGTCGTATGAGGGAAAGGGTTAAAGAAGTCTGCTGAAAATTTGTTGCATGTTGGAAAGGATTAACAATCAGTTTTATCCAAGATAAGTTATGACATATTTGTACATGTTACTGGATTGTAAGCAGCCAAATCACAGTCCATGTTCAATATGAATGGTACTTTACTTTATGCCAAATTTCTTATTAACCCTTTTTATAAACATTGTACAAAAAGGAAATATTTCTCAAGATTTCCCACTTAATGAAATTTTATGTCCTAGAATTCATTAAAACGTTCAATTGTCAAAAGTTGTCACACATTTTCAATGAAGAAGACAATCATAATTCATCTCAGGTAAAACTAAAGACATTTTCAGGGGCATGCCCTTCTTTCTTCAAGTAATGTTTTTTGTGATTATCACTAGCATTGTCATATTGTTTCAATCTGTGTATTAGCTCTGGATAGCAAAATGACCAATACTACTTTTTTTAACCCCTCGCTTCATTCAACTGATTTTTTAGATCAATCTGACAAGTTATAAAATAGCAATCTAATAAGAAAATTGCTTCTTATGATTTTGAACAATGTCTCCTTGACCAAGATACTTATTGCAAAACTTTCTCAGATTAACAAAATTAAAATTTGTATAGTTTTGACTCGTTTTTTGTCAAAATGATTCCAGTCATGAATGAGGGTACAGGGTAGTTATTACTTTTGTAAATTATGTAGAAATTGCATCCTTCACATCCAAAACAAGCAATAATCCAATGTTTATTATTCCAGTTTGGCACAGCTAATGTCTACCTCACTTATCTCCCTTTTTCGGAGAATCAGTCTTTTTATTAATGGCATAGAACATTTCTAGTGGTCTGCTTGTCTTCCAGTACTTATCATTGACCTGCTCCAAGGTCATGGAACCAGACAATAAGTTATAGCTGTCTCCTGATCCAGAGATGTAAATAGAGAACTTGGGGTCATCCGTATTGGCTGGATCTGAAAAAGTAAAACATAACAAATTACCAGAGATCTAAGAAAAGGAGGTACATGGATAAACCCTTTTTCCATTCGAGGACACATTTTGATGCACTTTTAAAAACATCATGGCAATTGGAGAGGTAGAAACAGGGCATATACGGCTTTACAACATCGAATTACCTGTCCAAAACTAACTCCTCCAGCTGACCGAGGTCACATGCTATATATTCCAAGGCTGCGTCCGTGACTCTCGGACACCACGAAAGGTCAAGGACACGTAACTTGCGCAAGTTTTCTGCAATGAGTTCAATTCCATCATCGGTCACTTTACTACAGCCGGAGAGACTGAGAATGGTAAGATATGGCAAGGAGTGGACAATATTTACAATTCCGTGATTGGTGATCTCTCAACATGATTGTAGGCGCAAAATACACAGCGAATAACTCTGTTTCGCACTAAAGAAGGCCAGCGCCGCATCCGTCACGTGATAAGCCTGTAAGTTGAACTCATACAGAGAGGGCAGTAGTTGCGACACGGCGCCCACAGTGTCGTCTGCCACGTTAATACAGTCACTGACACTGAGTGACACTATTTTTGGATTTAAACACGACCAAAGACCCGTTTCCGTTAATTCATTACATCCGGAGAGTTCCAGACGATATATTCCCGCCAATTTCTTGAAGAGAATGTCAAGCCCTGAATCCGTCACATTGGAACACCTGAGACTGATGGAGCGAATCTGTTTCTTACAGTTGGAGAAATGATTCACAAAGCCCGCTATATCCTCGTCCGTAGCACCGAATAAACATACTGAATCAAAACTTCGTTGTTGTAAACTGTCGTAAAAGGTACGCCGTGTGTCCTCCTGTTTGCTCAGCTCCCTACACGAAATAATAGGGACCACGTTCACCCAGAATTTAGGATGATACAGTATATTTTTCCACGTCTTACACACCTGGGATAGTTCCCCTCTCTCTTTTTACGCGCGATAAGCGGCTTTGGAGAGCGAACCATTCTGTGACCCTGCGACGGAGAGACCGCGGATCCGTTTGACGTTTTAGAGACAGTATCCTTTAATGGTGGAGTTTGTGTTGGTTGGGGCTGCTCTCTATGCAATCTCAGGCCACGAATACCGTTCGATATCTCCATGTACGCTTTACGAATTGTCGACATGATTATCCGATATTTCTCTTTCCAATAACAAGTACAGCAACAACAACACTCGAAGGAAAAAAAAAACTATAACACAATGCTATTAACCTCGAAGTTCTTCATTATTTCCAGAATCCTTTAGTGATATGCCACTCACGTCTGCGAAGAAATTTACTCCATTCCCGATACAGCCATCGCTTCGACTGTTTGTTTTCCAATACATAGCCAAATTCGCCCGATTACATGTAGAAAGACGTCGATAAGGAACTCAGTTCTATTTTAAACCAAATGCTATAAAATCATGGCACTGCGATTTGCACTAAGAAATAAACACCAATATAAACATCTCCACTCCTGTATGTCATAACAATGAAATTCCCCCAGAGAAATGTACACTAAATCCCGTTAGGTTCTTTTAGTGTGCTTCAAAACGAGTCGGATCGCCGGCGTATTTCTCCACTTTATATAAACCTTTTAAGTGATTTAGACATTGGCGGAGAATACGCTGTTATCAGGCTTGTTTTATATATATTCCGTTAAGAGAAAATCTATACACGAAAGAGAGCTCTGTTTTCCAAGAGCGCCCAATGAACAAGACGCTATCGGAAACAAGTAATCTTTCTCCCATAAATAACCAGTCAAACCTTTCGAATAAGATGCAATATATGTCGCCCAATACGCAGCAAAGCAATCATTCAGTTCGAATCGATTAATGACTATATTCGGTACAATTATGCGCTTTATCGAAACATGAATTATTACACAAATTCCAATTATACAACAATGGTCGGAAGAAAACTAGACACGTTGATGTAGAAAGGGTATTTCCAATAAGATATATACTGTCGGTGGCGTTGCGTCAATATTGCATGGGTTTGCGATAGAAATAGTAACAGACCAATATAAGCAGGAACAAATATCGATTGACATTTAGAGAACATCGATATTATCTTTGTTCTTTTCAAAAGGTGTATATATTATACAATTTAAATCTAAATATAAATTATACGAAAAAAAACCATGAATGGGTTTTTTCGCTTATAGTTAACAGGTGTGAGATTTTTTTTTTCTTTTTTTTTTTTTCAATAACCCATGAAGCTTTCTGAAATGAAACTGGGCAAATCCATGGGGGCAGCCATTTTGGGTATGTATGAAATAAGCCGAGAAACACGGATTGAAAAAAAATTATTGTCGTCTTTTTAATATTTTTTTTTAAATCGATAATTTGGGTATGTATAAAATGACACGAAAAACACGGATTTTTTAAATTATTGTCGTCTTTTTAATATTTTTTTTTTTTAAATCGATATTTATTAAAGTGCTGTGTTTTGGGGGAATTAACATTAAAAATAAATGGAACTCTGTAAGAAATATGTTTTCCCGTTCGTCAACAAAACGACAGCATTAGACTTCTACCCCTGAACCTAAATGTTGACTGTATCGTAGCCAAAGAAGGACGTGACGTCATTTCCGTAACACTTCATCTTGGCGTAACGTCAATGGAGCGACGTCGTTTCCCGCAAAAAAGTGGTATCAACTGAAATACCCCAAATTCCTATACATGAGCTATTTATCAAACATTGTGGCAAAAGGATAACTTTCTCATAAGGAGCAATTGTTCTTTTAGCGACAATCTTTCCCTAAATCGTCTGTTGCAAAGGCCTCAGAAACCGTCTCTAATAGGGAAAGGGTTTAGCAGAAATGTGACCCCTTACATCATTTGTTCCAGTCATATTGACTGGTTGAAAAAGGCAGTTGCTAGGTGGCATCAGCAAAGAGCTGATCTTTTTGCTTCTTTACCATAATGCAGGTGATCGATTAAGGATCATCTTGGCCATCATGTTTTAACCTCGTTCATTATAAATTTATTCCTTGATTTTCTGAAAGTCTTTACTTTATTATTTTCTGTTCGTAATAATAGACGACAGCAATAAGAATTCCAAATATTTTTTGATAATGCACAAAACATGACATTAACATTATTATTGTCTAGTCAATTACTTATAAATCCTTTTTTATGGCCAAAGTATGCTCTTTAATTTTTGTTTATAATTATCTTGCGTTTTTTCGTAAATAGGTAGCACCTATAGATATATTAATCTTAACAACAATGAAGATAACTAGCAATGTTTCAAGTTTTCGTCTGAAGAGAGCACTTTGGGTTTAAAACCGAATTAAAAAAACCTTCATCACCAGAATAACAATAACTCAAGGATTTGAAATTCATATATTAACTCATTCAGCGCCAGAGGCAAAATTGAGCCTTTTGCAAACAATACTGATTCAGGTGAGTCAGCTCGTAACGAGCTGTCTCACCTGAAATCAGCATTGTTTGCCTTTTAGTTATCAAAATATTCCAAACTTTTATTACATGAGAAATGGAGACGCCCGAGGCAAAATTGAGGCTTTTGCAAACAATACTGATTCAGGTGAGTCAGCTCGTAACGAGCTGTCTCACCTGAAATCAGCATTGTTTGCCTTTTAGTTATCAAAATATTCCAAACTTTTATTACATGAGAAATGGAGAGGCCCGATTGTGAACATGGAAGAGTCTTCTTTAAACAATTCGGCGCTGAAAGAGTTAATAACAATCAATTTGCAGACTTGTTTGTTTGCATGGTGTTTTACGCCGATTTAAACACTTTATCCTGACACCAGCGAATCCGTCGTAATGCTTACCCCACAGCCCTGAGCGCAAAGAAGGGAAACCCATTACCCATTACCACCATTTATAAAGTATTTGGTAATCTAATTCTACCATAACCGTTTTCGCCATTTATCAATGTTGATCAAGATCAGCCAGAGCTTCCGTACAGTCTTATCAGGATCTAGACTGTTCACATATAACCTACACGAGCTTGTTAGAAGCTGCTAGCAGCGTTCGTAGATTCTGATAAGACGGAGCAGATGACAGGCTGTTATGAACCTACTCTGCGGATGCATAGGCAGATCTGGATCTACACTGTGAATAACGGTCAATTTGTGCATTATCCCATGGCCCGGCCCATATAGAAATATTTGCAGCTATCAGTATAGTATCCATACCATCATTCTAATACAACATTTAATGATACTTTCGTCCATTTATGTTGGTTTCCATGTTCAAAATTGATCAGACGTAGTTATTTTACTAATAAGATAAACCCCGCTTTTTAAATGTGAAGTGTCGTTGATTTAGCTTACAAAAAAAGAAAAACTCAAGTGTTTTGTCGAAAAAATAAATATCATCCTATATATCATATACATGATCCGCGTGATACATGTATCAATTCGGCTTTTATTGACTCAATATATGACTGAATTACTTGCGAACGGACAGTGAAGGGTCCAATTCCACCAACCTTTCTTAGCGCTTAGTAATATTTAAATACGTGAAAGCATACTTATTTCATCATTTTTGTTTCGCTAATATGTTGTAAATCATGACTGGTGGACTGTATTTAACCCTTTCCCTCTTATAGACGCTTTCTGACGCCTCTGCAGCAGACGGCTTTTTGAAAACATAGTGACAAAAGAAGAAATTGCTCAAAACGAGCAATTTCTCCTTTTGCCACAATGTTTTCCACCTTTAGTCATAGGTTATCCATTCAATTATAGAGATTTTCTATTTTTTGACAAAAAAAATTCAAACTCGCCTGCTGCAAAATTGTCGTATGAGGGAAAGGGTTAAGAAAATGAATAAGTTGTGTTACCTGTCTGATCTTCAATACTTTGACATGTTTGATAGGAAATAAACAATGATGAAATATGACTTTTAAAAGTATTTAAGTATTACTTAGCGCAAAGTAAGGGTTGGACCCACATGACCCAGGTAACATTGTGCTTCTGTTCGAAGATTGTGAGAAAGTAGTCAGTGGCTTCGAAAGAATGTTGTGTAAGTACTGGTGTGTGAAAGCCAGGAAAACATGGGTAGGTGCACTGACCGCCGTGATATGACCAAAGCTGTTGAAAGCGGCGTTAAACTCCAAACAAACAAACAAACAAACTGTTCGAAGATGCATTACGACCCCAAGTGCCAGATGTGACTCATATATTATCGGAAGTTAACTTTGCTTTGGTTCAGTACACCAGTACACCAGTACACCAGTACACCAGTACACCAGTACACCAGTACACCAGTACACTGTATTTTATTTTATTTTTAAGTATATATATATATGAGCCGTTCCATGAGAAAACCAAAAACACTTTTCGCCTCCTGTGGATTTTCTGTTACAGGAATCATTAATCTATACCTTTATCCCGAGACGGAATGTGTCGGCCCGGATTAGCCTACGCGGACTGCGCAGGCTGATCTGGGTCGATACATTACGCAGCGTCCATAATGTTGATTTTCTCGTGGAACTTCTCTAGTTAAATCACAAAAACCTATGCATTTGTGATAAAAAAAGAAACAAGATTTCATAGAGCGTTGTCTTCTATATAATTTGTTTAATGTATTAATCAATATGAAAATAATGTTTAATGTTAGTTTCGACCGGTTTCACCATTGAATGGATCTCCGGAAATCAAAACACCGTTCATGTATATAGACACAGTATATACAGAACCTTCCAGAAAAACTTAGAATTATACTCCTCTTACTTGAGACAAAATTTCAAATATTAGCCAATGTTTTATAATAGCATTTAACTAGACTTGTGCACCTGGCATAGGCCCCACATTAGAAACTGTCATTGTGGATAGTGACGTATTAACTGGTAAGTTAACATGTTCACATTATGTTATGCTCAACTCAACTGAACTCAATTTTATAAACAATGCAATACAATGTATCTTATTTAAAAAAAGTTTTATAGCAAGTTTAAGCAAACAAAATTCATAACAAAGACAATAATGAACATTTCTAAATGATATTAAGCAGGATAACTCTGGAAAGTGTCATCATATTCTAGGAGAGTTATTTCCCTTGATAATGTTTTGTTCTGTTTTGATTTGATGAAATGTATTTCAACGTTCTTCAACAGCATTTCAGACACATTCATCTCGCTGTTTTAGGGTATATCATCAACTCAACTCGACACGTGGAAGACAGTGGTGCAGAGGTAGAGCGTCGGCCTCTCACATCAAAGGTCCCTGGTTCGAGTCCCGTGATGAGCGGGTCCTGACTTTGGGTTTTTCCACACAATCGGCGCGAGTACTGGTTAAGTATCCAGGAAGCAGACATCGAGCGTGATTAATATAAGCTTAAAGCTTGTTTCGCAATCGATTTAAAATAAATAAGTTTAAACTAATTTAATTTATAGCGGTATTTGTATAATTCAGGGGCGTAGCTCTCTTTAGGCACTGTAGGCACTTGCCTACACATTTGTTCTCAAAATGCCTCAAAATGCAGCTGCGTCGATAGACATCTGCGTAATATATCGACCAGATCAGCCTGCGCTGTCCGCGCAGACTGATCCGGCCGACACATTCCGTCTTAGGGGAACAGATGTATAGAGTAGTGATTCAAGAAACAGAAAATCCATAGGAGGCGAAAAGTGTCTATCCGGGTACGCCTGTGTTACGGCTTAGGCTGATCCGGGTGGATACTTTACGCAGAGTCCACAATGTTGATTTTCTCACGAGATGGCCTACACATTGATTATTGCAAAGCTACGCCCCTGTATATATATGTATAACAAACATGATCTGACATACGTATTGATGTCAGACACATTCGTATTCTATCATTTTGATTATTTTCTGAGTTGGGTTCGAATGCAAAAGTCGTTTCTAAAATCAGTACTGCTGGTCGATTGACCCTCGTAACTCTGAGTGTGAAGAATGGGAACTTCTTCTACCAGGTAACCCTTTCCCAACTATAGACGCATTTTGACGCACCTGCAGCAGACGATTTTTTGAAAACAATGTGACAAAAGGAGAATTTGCTCAAAACGAGTAATTTCTCCTTTTGCCACAATGTTTTCAAATTTGTTCAGTAATAATACCTATAATTAAAGAGAATTTCCATATTTTTGAGTAGACATTTTCAAAGTTGTCTGCTGCAGATTTTTTGTATGTGGGAAAGGGTTAGAGGTACGGAAGAGGACGCTGAATTTCGTATTTAGACCCGATCGATACATGTATAAAAATTCATAAATAAGATGTAAATTATTGTTACCCATTTAAAATATCGAAGAATCATATTGAGACACATCTTCGCTAGCCAAGGCTACTTCGTACATTACCATTCCCATAAGTACCATTGAATGAGTGGCATTTATCTATCTATTTACAATATATATATATATATATATATATCAATCAATCCACCCATCCATCCATCCATCCGCAAATCAATCAAGCAATCAAACAATCAATCAATCAAGCAATTTATCAATCAATCAATCAGCTAATTAACGTTTTCTAAAATACAAAAAATCTGCAACCTACACTGACTTTTAAAACAACAACGAACATAACAGACGATGTGTGTTTAGGAGTCCAATACGTTTTCCAGTTGTTTTCAATTCGGAGAGTTATTTAAAGATACTACTGCAGGGGAGAATGTATATGTACATAGTAACAAGTGGCTAATATGATACATGAATAAAATCACAACATTTACATAGATTAATTGCATTTCAGCGTTCTTCATCAGCAATCTCGGTGTTTCGGTTTGTTACCGTGTATATCATCAACTCAACTCGACTCAACCAAAAAAGTTGCATTAGGCCAGTCGGCACTAGTGTATGACATTGGACATATAACAAACACACAAAGTGATTGAACAAGCAAAATACATGACTACAACATATCATCACAAGTATTAACAACAATACATATATACATTACTTATATTTCGCCGCCAGGAACTTTGTAAATATGTATGTATGTTTATATCTCTGTTGTGTTACTGTCAGTCAGCAGTGTATATAACATGTATCCTCATAGGCTAGAAGCCTAAAGGAATTTGAATGAATAAACTTATCAAACTTATCATACTAGTTTGCTATAGTTTGGATTCAAATAGCAGGCATCTATCAATCAATCAATCAACCAATTAATTAATCCATCCATTAATTAAGCAATCAACCAATCAATATATCAATCAATCAATCAATATATAAATCAATCAATTAACCCTACCATCAAACAATCAAGTAATAAATCAATCAATCAATCAGCCAATTAACGTTTTCGAAAAAAAAAAAAAGAACCTTATAGTAGACAACACTTTAAATATTAGCTAATTTTGTATAATAGCGTTAACTAGACTTGTTCACCTGACAAAGGCCTCACGTTAGAGACTGTCCGTGTGGATAGTGACGTATTTACTGGTAAGTTAACTTGTTAACATTATATCATGCTCAACTAAACTCAACACAAAGACAATTATGAACAATTCTACATGATATTCATATGGATAACTCTGGACGGTGTTATTCATATTTCCCATATTTATTTCCCTTGATAATATATTTGTCTTGATTTGATTAATTGCATTTCAGCGTTCTTCAACAGCATTTCAGACAAACGTGTATAAGAGTTTGTATATAAGAAGTAAATTATTGTTACCAATTTGAAATATCGAAGAAACATATTGAGACACTTCTCACTTAAAGCATGAGACAGTACATGCGAAAAGGTACACGTTGGTATTTGTGTACGTTGTAGGTACACATCATCCTGTTCATCTGCACCGTCCTATCAGAATCTACACATGTTGACAGAAGTTTTGAACAACCTTGTGAAAGTAGTATGTGAAACGTGCATATCTTGATCGGAATGTGTAGACGCACACGCTAGATCTAGATTTACACTGCTCACAAAAGGCAACGTGTGCCTTTACCCTTGGACGTGATCAAATGTACTAACATTGATAAATGTACCTGTTTGTATGTCATATGATATCGCAAAGCTGCATAGTGTTGATACTTAACCCTTTCCTTCATACGACAATTCTGCAGCAGACGACTTTGAACATACTTCCTAAACAAATCTCTATAATGGAATGGATAACCTATGACTAAAAGTGGAAAACATTGTGTCAAAAGGAGAAATTGCTCGTTTTGAGCAATTTCTTCTTTTGTCACCATGTTTTCAAAAAGCCGTCTGCTGCAGAGGCGTCAGCAAGCGTCTATATGATGGAAAAGGGTTAACACGCAAAATAAAAAGGAACAACAAATGTGTACGTACTAATAGTTTAAATCTTAAAGACTCTTAAATTTATGCCTCCTTTAAATTTGATAACGATTATAAACTGCTTCTAATATTATGTCATATTCGAAATTGCGAGATGCGTTATTCGTCAAATATCATAACCCAGTTGTGACCATATGCGTACAACAATATACTATTAACATATATATACTTATTTAAATGTAAATCTTAATCGAGCAATGACTTTTGTTATTAGATGAATGAATATTTTAGTTCAAGTTTGGCTGAAAAATTTAATAGTAACCATTTGACTATTGAATGAGTGGCATTTATCTATCTATTTATAAAATATATATCAATCAATCAGTATCTATCTATCCACCCATCAATGAAGCAATCAATCAATCAATCAATCAGCCAATTAACGTTTTCTAAACTTTGCGAGATGCGTTATTCGTCAAATATCATAAACCAATTGTTACCATATGCGTACAACATTTGGGTCACCCAATCGGCAAATCGATCTCCACTGGCTTGCCGCCTCCGTGCGATCTGCTCAGGATATTCAATACAATACAATCATTCTTTGTTTGTAAGTTTAGGCCACCGGCCCAAAATACAGCAAATATACAGGTTTACAGGGGGGGGGGGGGGGGGGGGGGGGGGGGGGATTTATATGTACATAGTAACAAGTGGCAAATATGATACATGAATAATATCACAACATTTACATATATATACTGACATAACAGAAAATAATGAACACAAACATTTAGATAATGTACATCGGAAAATAAACGTTACAGTTTAGATTGCTCTGTTCTGTTGTTAATAATCAGATAACACAACAGATTCAACGCAATAGGGTTGTCTCGAGTGCGGGATGTCGCGGGTTCAATCCCCGGCCAGGTGTTAGGATAAATCGACCAGTAAAACTGGGTACATAATCAGGAAACCTCGTGATATAACTGAACGATTATTGAAAGTGGCGTAAAGACCACACAATCAGTCAATGTGTTTTCCTTATTATCACACTTTTTTGTAATATTAACTATTAATGCTAATAATGATAGCATATTTTCATATCAAAATAGCCGGTAATGAAAATAATGATCGTAGTCCTGGGAACTTTGTATTCAAGCAAACAGAAAGAGAACTAGATGACATCAAAGTAAATTTCAAATCAAAGTACTGAACGTGCTGACGACAATGGACTCAATATGTATTACGGATGTCACGTGGACATGTTTAAGAACACTTTGATATGTCGTTATATTGAAAAATGTTAGAGTTGAATATAATTCATATTTTAAAAGTATGTTAATCATTTTTTTTTTTTTTGCAAATCAACATTGCTTGAAAACATCTGTAAGAAGCGTCACCATGGGAACATTCAGTATATAAAATACTTAGATCTTTTGAAAACCTGACCAATATGCTCTGAGAAGAACCCCTGGAGGCCATGTTTTATCAATCAATATGACTTTAAGGAATCTGCTAGATGATAAATCTAGGAACATTTATACGAAATGATTTAAAAATCCATACAATATGTTCTGAGAAGAATAATATTTTTAATTTGCAGGCGTAATTGGTAAAACAGCCTCAACCCCAAGATGTCATGTTTATTAACAAACAATAAAACAAGAAGTAATGCATAAAGAAACAAGTCTAAAACATATTTGAAATCAGGTCAAAATGTTTGGAGCAGAATATTGATAAAGTTTTCACAAAAGCTATACAAAGCAAAATAGTCCCTTCCCCTGGCGGCCATGTTTATTTGGTTTATCAATCAATATGGCTTGATGGAATCCAGTAGTGGGTAACCTAATATTTCTTCATACTTCTTTGAAATCGGCCAAATAGTTCGGAGGATAATTTTGAAATATTTTATTTATTTATTGGTTGCCATGGTAGCCAGAATAATGAATGGATCCAAAATACTTTAAGGAATTTCGGAGAGGATATTTAAATAACACTATCTATAAAATGACGTCAAAATAAGTGATACCTCCCTTTGACATATTTGTTTTATTTCTATATTTCCAAAACGTTTCATTTATAAAGTTTTTATAATGTTTAGCCTATGTTTTCATAGGCGCCTTTTGCAGATTTATTTGATGTGGAAGAAGGAAAGTAAAAGAGCCGTCCCGCGCAGACTGATCTGGGCCGACACATTCCGTCTCAGGGGGATAGAGGTATAGAGTAATGATTCCTGAAACAGAAAATCCACAGGAGGCGAAAAGTATATCCGGATAAGCCTGCGCGGCATGCTTATGCTGATCCTGGTCGATTCTTTACGCAGAGTCCACTATGTTTGTTTTCTCGAGGGACGGCTCAAATGTATGGACAATTATGGCACACATTTATAAAACGTTTAAGACCTTTGTAAGTAAAGAGATTTAATTACTGTGGTTTAATTTTTTCCGTGGAAGGGTTAGTACAAATACCATAAACAGTAAGCTTAACTTTTCAAGGATGAACATATAAAACAGAGTTGTCCAGTTTTGCATTTGGATGAGTCGCTGTTCAATACTAGGAATATCAACATAAACTTGTTGAGCAGTAAACATTACAAGGCCTGGTCTGTCGGCTGGCCTGGATTTAAACTGATGGTACAGTCTTGGCAAACTATGTTTCAGCACTCAAAGGGTAAACGCTAACTATGTAGACGCATTTAGACACGTCTGCATCAGCCAGGTTTAGAAAACATTGTGACAAAAGGAAGAAAATGCTTCTTATGATCAATTTCTCCGTTTGCCACAATGTTTTCCACTCTTTCAATTATTAAACTTTCCCGTGAAGGGATTGTCCATAGTTTTACTTTAATGTTTTCAAAGTCGTCTGCTGCTGATTTGTTGTATGTGGGAAAGCGTTAAAGGTTATAGTGACTGCTATTACCATAATTGAGTGGTAATCCAAGAATCCAACATCAGCGTATGTATTGCTCGTGTAAATAAATATATGTTTGAGCAACAATAATAAAAGATCAACATGTATACTTAGTACAAATGCTTCTTGTTTTCTTATTACCCATCAATAGTAAACCAAACTAGCAAATTAATTTTCCAGTTTACAAGCCCGTTTTTTAATTCATTAGATAAAGAAAATCATATTATTGTTATACCAATTAAGATAACTCAAGAGTTTAACCGTGACATATGATTATGCAGATACCATGGCAACTAATTTTCATTTACTTTTTTAATTTCTTAAATTCAATTCAAATTTAGATGTACCGTACATGCCCTAAATTTCGAATTGATCGTGTGAGATTTGTTTTCAGATTTTACTGTTATTCGAAGAGCCTTGATTTACCTCAGAACAAGTGTTTCAAGTGCTACAAAATTACAGTTTCTGGAACCAAATCGAGGGCTTGGCGTGAAACGGTTGTAACTAAAAACTTATTTTGAAAACCCTGGTTAAAGGACAATTTTTACCCCTTTGTAAATAATGCAAATTTAGGTGCCATTGCTCAGAACGAGCAATGGCACCTAAATTTTCATTGTTTACCAAGAAAATTGATTTAACGCTTATACAGACTTTATGGCGAGGTGATTAACCTTGTTAAAAAAATACTTATTTTATTTACAACCGTTTCACGCCAAGCCCTCGAAATATTGTAAGGATAATAAGTAGATCGAATATACATTGGTATGATAAGGTACACATTTGTTACATGACTACACTAGTCCAGTGGATTCGGATTCGACTGTTCACGGTGCGAACTATTCCCATCTTTACTACTCGTGTTCCCTTTAAAGTTTTAAAACAAACATCTAACATTTACATGTGGAAAGGCTCGTAAACACTACACCTTACATATGTAACCCTATAGCATTCTCTTGTTGAAAACGTCAGGCAAAAGGAGGAATTGCTCAAAACAAGTAAATTTTCCTTTTGCGACAATGTTTTCAACTTTTATCAGTAATTATGCCTACAATTATAGAGATGTTTCATATATTTGAGTATCATTTTCGAAGTAATCTGCTACAAATGTGTTGTATGTGGTAAAGGAATAAGTTTATTGTAACTTACATTGTTTGTATTGTTTCACCAATTTGTTTACGTCGATGTCAATAGTATTGCAGTTGCGTCACGGCTTGTCCTGTATAAATGACTACTACTGCTGTACAGATGATCCTAAAACCAGCGCCAATTCGTAATACGCCACGGAGGGACTATCCTTATTGTATCGGATCAGACTCGTGTCTCGAACCCGAACGCTCTAACCACTACAACAACGAAACGGGGGTGAAAGCAATTAATGACATGGCGTGATCAGATGGTCCAAACATATACATCTAACACATGGAAACAAAGGGTGTAATTGCAGATGGGTGCTAAACTTCAAAACAACCATAATTATTATATACGAGGACAGCCTCTGTTTTTCACAAACCGACGCATATTGAAGCATCTGCAGCCGACGACTTTTGAAAACATTGCTTACATGTAAAGTGAGCAATATTCCCCTTTTGCAACAGTGTTTATAAATAGCGATGTTTCATATCTGAGCCGTCCCGCGAGAAAACCAACAGTGTGGTCTCTGCGTAAAGCATCGACCTGGATCAGTATAAACATGCCGCGCAGGCTAATCCGGAAATTCACGCTTTTCGCCTCCTTTTGATTTTCTGTTTCAAGAATCATTAATCTATACCTCTTTCCCCCTGAGAGGGAATGTGTCGGCCCGGATCAGTCTGCTCGGATTGCGCAGGCTGATCTGGGTCGATACATAACGCAGAGGCCATAATGTTCGTTTTCTCGCGGAACGGCTCATTTTTGCATTGGTGCCTTGACAAATTGTCCGCTGCAGATTTGTGATACGTGGGAATTTGTTAATTGAGCGAATGTGAGTTAATTACGGGTATTTAACGCAATATTCTGAAAAAACATTACTCCAATCAAAGACAATTACTTACAATCAGGCTTTATCATTCAATCCAAATATTTTCATAAATTGTTTACATGTACATGTACATTTATATATATACTTATATATACAATTAACCAGGATTCAACGATATTTGTTAGTTGGAATTGTACTGGGAAAGCAAACATTGACCGACAAAATGATGCTGTATAGTTTAGGTAAATAACTACTTCTATCAATCTAGTAAATAACTCATTCAAATGTATTGGTTCATTTCTTCATTGCGTGTTCTGTATGTGTATTTTATTTGTGCGTTCCCTTAATTATCAAGTTATTTCAGAATTGAAATTTGTATATCTATTTATGCATTATAAACTTATTAGTTTTGAACATCTGTAAGTACTGTTTATCGATCAAGGTACGTCATTAAGAAACGTGCGTTTAAAGTATGGCTTTAGTGTTTTCAAAGCAGCAACAGTTCAGATGCTACATTTCTTGAGAGTTGACAGCCTTAATTGTATTGCTTGTTTTCCTTAGTTTACACTGTTTGTTTACTACTTCAACTAAAATGTGTTCCTTGAAAGATCTAGAATGTATATTCGTCAATGGGGCATACTTTACAAATGTCGAAGCAAGTTTCACTGAGAGCTGATGTGTATTTGTTACGATAATGCTGCAATTCATTTTCAAAAAACGTGCGGGATACGGCATATCGCTAGGTGTGTATGTATTTCTTTTAATATATATATATGAGCCATTCCACGAGAAAACTAACAGTATTGACTCTGCGTAATGTACCGATCCGGGTCGATACTTTACGCAGAGTCCACACTGTTGGTTTTCTTGTGGACCGGCATATATATTTTACAGCAATTGTACTGTCAAGTATCTGCCTGATCATGGGTCGAGATAGAAGGGTGGTCAATGGAGGTGTCATCGAGCGTGGACAGTGGCCCTTCCTCGTGTCTTTACATTACATGAGACCCCACGTCTATACTGCCCATACTAAAATGCATCATCTTTGTGGTGGCACGCTGATTGATCCGCACTGGGTTCTAACGGCCGCCCACTGCTTCAGGTACGTATTATCATTCTATTGATATCATTCTTTGACAAGACTATTTAAAGGAACACATGTTTTGTCTGTCAATGCACCAGGGAATGACAAACCTACAAGAGACGGGGACAATATCCTTAAATAAATCAACCTGCCAAGGCAGAATACAGAAAATTGAGTCTATATAAAATGAACATCGTGTCCGCCAACATATCGCCAAACCTCGACCACCGTGTCTGGTGAAGATTGATGTTGCTTGATGCGTTACATGTTCTCCAGGAAACGTAACCCAAACAAATCTGCAGCAGACGACTTTGAAAACAAAGTGACAAAAACCTGAAAATCTCCATTAAAGATAGCTTAATTGTTAAATAAAGATAAAAACATTGTGGCCAAAGGAGAAATTGCTCGTTTTGAGCAATTTCTCCTTTCGTCACAATGTTTTCAAAAGTCGTCTGCTGCAGATGTGTCAAAAGTCGTCTGCTGCAGATGTGTCAAAAGTCGTCTGCTGCAGATGTGTCAAAATGCGTCTATAGGTGGGAAAGGGTTAACATAAATATTACATGTTGAATAACAATCTCTGTCTTTGTAACAAGTTAAAGGATATAATTAGGTACTGCTTAACAGAAGAACCTTCTATAACTTATTGACGAATAGTGTAAGGCCAGTCTAGACTGCGTAGAAGCGCTGACTGAGCTGGATCTATACCGCTCGTAATTTCCTTGTGGTTCCTTTTCAAAGACTGCCGCTTATTTTGATATAAAACATCTGTGCGTGTTATACCAAATAATGTAATAACGTACTATAATGTACAGACTATATAGAGACGATATAGAGTTTGTATTTTTCACATGATTGCGTCAGTATTTTAGATCTAAAGAATGATTTTAAATGTCACTCGGTTCGAATCTAACAGCTTCATGAATACGAGATAATTCCTCGCCTGAAACCGCAGTTTATTTCGCTTGTAAAATTCAAATAAACAAAAATATGTTATCGTTACGATCCTTGTCTACATTGTTTCTGTAAAAAAAATCATACAAATATTCACGATAATTTTTTCAATCCGACACGACGTTTTAATATGTAATGTTTGCTATTTGGGCAATCGTCATTCGAAAACCGACTTTTGGGAATCGGAAAACGGAGAAAGTGGGCTCAGTCTGGTCGGGATATTAACCGTTCGCAATCTAGTTATACAATCTTCTGAGACATTCTAATGTATCGTATAACACCAAAATTCGTCTTATAAAGGTTGAGCGTCATTTATAGAAACCACAAAAATCTCTGTTGTTATTGGACATGACCCTATTTTTCGGCGATAGCTGATTAACGTGGGTTTTGACCTAGATGTTAAACAAATGATATAGATTGTAGACCAATCAAATGTTGTATTTAATGAATAATTTCGAAGAAATAAAGGAAATGAAAAGTTTTGATTGGTTCATAGTTAAGTTGGCGATCCCACGAGAGGCACTAATAAGGTGAAATTTTAAAATGAAATGTTCTGTATACTAACCTTTGATTGTTTTCCTTAAGAATAAATTTCAGTGAAAAAAAAATCAGTGAAAACGTATGAAATATAATATTTAAGAGCAAAATATTAATTTATTTTTGAAACATGATAAGTTTTCAGTTATTTATCGTCAATTGAAACTTATACTGTGTTACATAATACACCTCTTGGGAGCCCTCGCGTAATCTCCAGTCATGTGATGAAGTCTTGGCCTTGAACGGAATAACGTCATGTCGCGCTAGTGTAATGGATGTTGAATTGGATTGTCAAGTGAAAGGTCTGTGGTTCGCTTCCCGGCAGAGGCAAGGTTTTTTTTTTATCTCTCTCTCATTCATATCAAACCCAAAGTATATATATGAACTAAAACCCTAATAAACCAAATATTACAAATTTAACGTTATTGTTTTCTGTCATTCTATTAAGTAAGATAAAATATAAAATAATATGCGCATGATCCATTTCTTAGTGTTTTCTCATATTGATCGCCATTTATCTTTTTTAAAGATATTTCTTGTTTCTTGTTTATTTTATGAATATATTGTTGTTCATAACTCTTTTTCAAAACCGATCGCCAGCGATGACGCCAGTAAAGGTGTGGGTGACACAACTCGATGGCAAGTCGTTCTTGGTGAACATAACCAATTCATACAAGACGAAGGGGAACAGGTTCTGGAAATAGAGGAAGCCATCCTGCACCCCGAGTTCAACATTAAAGGGCAAAATGGTAATATATTGTAATCGAACAATTGTGGGTCCGTATGTGGTAGCGTTAAGTCATGTTACTCTGTGGACTATACATATAAAACAGAAAAACACCATGGATACATACATACACCTGTCTACAATATCATTTGAACTTTGTAATTGCAAGCATGCTAAGGGTTACAGTGATTAAATATAGATTGTAATTAGAGAAATTGCCTCGTTATCCATGAAGGTACATCAACGGTTAGTTTCTATCATCTGTGGTCCTCCCATGATAAGTCCGCAGTCTTTATCTTGATGTGAGCTTAATTGCAATGCTAATGCATATTTCGTGGAATAAAGGACCCAGCTTGGGATATAGAACTTGTCTACAATCATTAACTATATCCCACTCTCGGGTTACTTACAAAGTACAATAGGACAATAAATGTTAAATTGATAGTAGTAAATAAGTAGTCATTTCTTCTTTTAGGCTTTTCCAAACAATACAGGTTCAACATTATTTGATTTTGAACATAGACAAGTCAACTTTAAGAGTGAACTATGCTTACGAGTACATTATAATATAAATACCTGATGCTCTATCCATTGTTTTACACGAGATCGAGCGATTGTACTTCGATTGAACTGTTCCCATGTCAACAGTTGGAACAGTTGTCCACGCGCGCTCTGACGTCATCGGAATGTCCAAATTTTATCTTTAGACGCCATGCCTGTTTTCGTACTGAATTTGCGATTAAATGTAAATTCCAGATGATCCTTATAGTATTTGAAAGCGGACATTTTGTAGTTTCTTAAACTTTGCTCAAATTATCATGATATATATTTGACCTATATAAATGTGTGGCGCGAACGTAGTTATAGAAACATTTATACTGTGCCTTAAATATCTGGGGAAAACCCCACACACAAAACAAAAACATACGGGCTAATGTATTAATGTATAAGATTTAGAATCTGTCGATATATTGGCATGTCGATCTGACATGTACTTAAATGCTACTAAATAAAGTGTATATTAAAACAAATAGATACTGTTTCAAATAATCTTCAAAGATAACAAAGGGTCAAATGAATACGAACATATATCATATCTGATCTGGGAGCATTACAATAAGCCTTTGTGTTTTGTGAGTGATTATGTGTTCTTATCTGCGTTTCTTTGTAGGAACCTGTTCAATGTGCATTGATTGATGTTTCTTTACAGCAAACCTGTTGAACGACATTGCGCTATTACGACTGAAAACCCCAGCTGAGATGACTGAATTTGTAGAAACTATAGACATGAATTATGATGAGGATATAGAAAACGCAGACTGTGAGGTCGCTGGCTGGGGTCAAATATCAGACAGTAAGTCGAACATCTATTTCGGTATTGTGACAATGGGATGACTGGGACATGTCATCAGAAGACCGATCTTCTCTTTGGGACATTCCGACTAAATCAGTATGCGATTCCGCGGAAGCTGAACAGGATCTTCCATGTTTGCAATATTGCCGGTCAAACATTCTAGAATAAGGATGAAACTGTTTGTGCAATTTTGTCGATATTTGTGTTAATTACAAAACTACTACAACCCTTCCCACGTCTAGACGCTTGTTGACGCATCTGCAACAGACGACTTTTGTAAATATTGTGTATTGTGGTCAAAGGACAACTTTCTCATAATGAATAAGTTCTCAATTTGCCTTGCCTCTATGTTATCAATTATTTTCAACAATAATGCTTATAACCTTCTTTACGTGGATGTTTTCCAAGTCGTCTTATAGATTTATTGTGTTGTAGCACATTTAATATTTGATCGATAAATGTTTTGATCAGTTGCAATGTTCCAAGCAAGGACTCTGGTAAGATTTGTAAACTTACCTTCCCTTAGCCTTCACGCTCTGATTAAATGTCAAAACTCTTCGGATCACTGAGGTCTGACTCTATAATTATTTTGAGTGCGTTCAGCTTTAATACCGGGTTAACTTACCCAGGTATTTACTCAGGTCGACTCGGGTATGTGTTAAACACAGAACGGTAAAGTGTTAAAACTTGATTTACCGATTCCAATTCTTTCGCCACATTGCCAGAACGAAGTGTACTAGTTTTCGGATAGTTATCCGATATTACATAGCCCTTGCGGTATGGTGAGATCGGCTTAACCAAGGTAGGCTGTCTCAGTTATAACGAACGCCATCCGAGTCAACTCGGGTCATAGCGTGTTGACTCGGGTACTTATTCCTAATGGGCTTTTTTATTTTGCTCGGCTGTATTCGGCTTCAAACAAGAACGATAATTGCGTCAAGGTGACAACAAAGTGTATTGAACAGGCCTATACAAATTGGGATTCTCGTAATTTTACCCTGTCATGACCAGTTCCTGTAGTCTATAGGGGTTTGCAAAGTTTATAAGGTGGCAATGGAACGAGTGTGTGCATACACACAGTCTCACCAGAGTCTTCACCGTCCGTTGACCTGACTTACATGCATCTTCTGTCAAAAGACTAGATGTGTATCCCCAGTAGTTACGCACCAATTTAACGTGTATTGATACCAAATAAAAGCGCCATTAAAACCCCAAATCATCAGACATATCTTATATGAAAAATATTCTTTAAAGTTGGAACTTTTAAAATGTTTGGCTATTCTCTTCATTGTTTTTGTATAAGACTTGAACAAATGGTAGAAATCGCTTTGCCTTCTTGAAGATAAGGGCTGTAGGGAAGGCATGACGACTGCCTCGCTGGTGTCAGGATAAATCGTGAAACAGTTGTAACTGCTTCTTAAACAACATACAGTTACAACCGTTCCATGCTAAGCCATCGGAATGGCCTAGAAGTACTGGTAACTTAACCAGGAAACACTGTTATATACATGTAAATGAAAAGGTTTTGGAACGAGTGTAAAACAATCATACATTCTTTCAATTCCATAAAAGAGCCATTTGGATATGGGATGTACCTTCCGCTGAGTACCAACCTCACTGTTGTCAATACCCAAACCTGTGCTACTACTTACGAGAATATACCGTTTCTGAAGGTCGACGAGTCAACACTGTGTGCCACGTTTCCCGTGATCAAGGAGGTTCCTGAGGAATTACATGTTAATGACGCATGCAACGTAAGTGATTAAAAGGCACTGCCTCTTGAATTTGATTCCAATAAAACTTACTTGAATTGTTTTTATACCTGTTGAAACAATCCGCCGTGGTCGAGTTTTTAGCGTCGGGGATTCGGAACCGGGTGTCTCGGGTTCGATTCCCAGTTTCAGCGGTCATGGTGGAGTGACTCTGTGCAAGGCACCTTTGCTATCTAGTACGGGTTTGTTTACCCAGAGAGCAGGACGAAGCAAGCTGTAGCCGTGATATAACTAAAATAAGGTTTTAAATAGTGTAAAACCCCAATAAACAAATAAAGAAACTTGTTCTTGTTGAATTTTAAAGAACTTCTGTAAGGGGAAGCAACTCTAAGACATTTAGCAACACCTCAAATATGGTTATGGAACCTATAATAGTTGCAAAAATGGATAAAAATAATTCGGATCATCTTCGCTAGTCCAGACGACTTCGTACATTAGCATTACCATAAGTACTTATGGTAATGTAATGGACAAATTACCCTTGGCTTGCGAAGATGGGTTCGGATTAACGTATAATATTCCGAACTCTTGAATAATATGAGCGGACTTTTATAACATACAAAATCGAGGGGGACCCATTAATAACTAATATATACATGTACAATTGGTCCCTCATAGTTAAGTTATGTATTTTCTGCTTCATAAATGTATTTTCTGCTTCATAAATGTAATAATAAATAGTTGCAAATATGGAAATACAGGATTCGGATTAACGAGTATGAACTCTTGAATAATATGAGCGGACTTTTATAACATACAGTGGACGCGCGATAACTCGGAATCGAGGGGGACCCATTAATAACTTCGAGTTGTCTACATGCACGATTGGTCCCTCATAGTTAAGTTATGTATGTTCTGCTTCATAAATGTTTTATGTAAAACAAGCCAATGATAACATCGTATCAAAAATAAAACACAGCATCAGTTCTCATGATCGTCTGAGCAATCAGAACTGATGCTGCACTGTTTTTAAAAGAGCTCGAGCAAATCTCCGGAGTAACATGTGAAGGATGAACAACCTGAATTGAGACTCAATTCTTTCGTATAGTTATTATTTTAAATTTGCCTTAGCTTCTAGCTTACAATTATTTCTTTGTCTTAAGGGTGACAGTGGAGGCCCGCTGATATGTAAAACTGGCTGGTGGTTCCTGAAAAGTAAGCGATTGAGTGGCATAGTATCCGCCGGATACGAATGCGGGGACGCCACACATCCGGGCATCTACACCAATGTTGCTCACTTTACGGGATGGATAGACGACACTATCTCGTCTTACGAGGACTAATCGTATTCGTGTGAAACTTCGTCCTACATGTATCTTAACCAGTTATGTCAGAATCTACAAAAGGTGTCATAATCTTTTAACAAATATAAGTAATATTTAAACAGTGTAGATTTTGACCAGAATGTGCGGATCAGCACGGAATGATCTGGATCTATACTGTTCACTAAAGCCAACTGGTACCTTTTTTCATACACGTGCCCCTTTCATGACGTACGTGTATATATGAGCCGTCCCGCGAAAAAAACAATAGTATGGCCTCTGCGTAATGTATCGATCCAGATCAGCCTTCGCAGTCCGCGCAGACTGACCCGGGCCGACACATTCCGTCTCAGGGGGATATAGGTATAGAGTAATGATTCCTGAAACAGAAAATCCACAGGAGGCGAAAGGTGTCTATCTGCGCGGCATACTTAAGTTGATCCGTGTCGATCCTTTACAAAGAGTCCACACTGTTGGTTTTCTCGCGGGACGGCTCATATATTAGCGTTGGTCCAGGAAAGTTTGTATTTGTGACAAGTGTAGAAGAAGATCAGTTTATGCTTTCATGCAATAAAATCCTATTTGACTGTGACATTCAGACATTTCTTAATATCATATCTCCCGAGACCTATGGCAAACTGTATAAAAAATATTCCTTGTTGTAAAATAAACGTGACTAATTAGTGTCCAGTGTAGATTCAGATCAGAATGCGTGAATGCACAATGTGAACTAAATATACACTGATCACAAAGTGCACTATGGTTGGTTCGCTGCAGCGCCGCCCAAACACATATTACCAATACATAATAAAGTTCCTTTCACAGAGGCTCCGTTCACTTTGATTCTCTTTCAATTTACCTAATCTAGTTAAACACCTGAATACATTGTAAACTGGACACCGTATGTGTTTATGTTATCCATGCATTAGGTAACGAGTTAATAACAATCTCGGCAAAATATTATTCCATCGAGAGACCTGTGTTAGTTGACAGTGTTGTATTGGTAGGGCGTCCCGGGTTTGGGAGGACGCAGGTTCGATCCCTGGTCGGGTCAAACCAAAGACTTTAAATTTAGTGAGAATGGCTTTCCCTTCTTGGCGCTCAGGGTTGTGAGGCTAGCATAAATTAGGATAAATTGGCCAGTAGTACTGGTAATTTACCCTGGAAATGCCATCATATAACTGACGTCATGCATATTCAGTCAGAAGTAAATACACGCATGGTATTGAGAGTCGTTACTGCCTTCCTGTTAAACAGATACAACTATCAAATCGGGCATAGGTTAATTTATTAAACTTTAACGCCATTTTCAGCGGTATTTCAGTTACATTACGGTGGTCAGTTTGCCGTACGTGTTTTCCTGACTTTCTAATATCAGTACTCCACACAACGTTCTTCCCTGGTAACTGGCTACATTCCCACATAGAATATTTAGTCCATTGGTGGATGACGAATGAATCAAGTCACATTGACGTTTAACAATCATTGATAGGATTGAATGGTGGAGCCGGGGTTCGAACCATACATCCGATGGTTTGAAATCCAGCGTCGTTACCGATTGAGCCTTCCCGGGTCGACATATGTACTAGAAGTGTAACCACACTGTCATCGTGCTACGAAATAAAATTCGCCGAAAACAGTCGATGCATAATGCATATGCGACAAGTAGAGATCAAGATCAGCCAGCGCATCCACGCAGTCTGATCCGTCTCTGCTTTGTTAGACAATTAGTCATAAAAGGTTTCAAGAAACTTTGTAATAAGGCAGTTTTTGTTTTATCTTTGGAATAAATACTCAGAGCTATGTACGCACGTGTAATATGTACGCTTATTTTGGTTTTCCTTGAGCACTATTCAAATATTCTGCCCGGCCCCCGTAGCTTAATCGGTAGCGACGCGGCTGTCGATCCAGGGGTTGTGAGTTCGAACCCCAGCTCGGCCAACACTCTTTCCGACATTTGACAAAAGTCAAGTGATAAGCGTGATACGTCTTCCATCAGGCGAACAATATATGTGGAGAAGCAGCCACTTGCTTAGAAAGTATGTTGGATTGTGTACTGGTGTTAGAATGTAAAGAAAATGAGAAGGTGAACTGGCCGCCGCGATATGAGGAAAAGACAGTTGCAAACGGTGTTAAAATTCCAATCAAGAGTATGGAACGCCTTTGCTGCCTCATTATACAATATGTGTTTGTATTCTGTGTAGTCTTTACGCTATCATGCCATACTCCTTTATGTTATGTACACTGATTAATGTGTTAGGTGCATAATCCGTTTCGTTATGTTCACCTTTATTATATTATGTATACTGATCGTTGTGTCTTATGAATTCTCCATTTCGTTATGAGTATACCTCATTATGCGATCTGTACTGATCGTTGTGTCTTGTGCCTTCCCAATTTTGTTTTGTGCATACATGTACGTCATGATATTATATGCACGTATCTTGATGTGATGTGTACACGTTTTGTGTTATGTGCAATATACGTTATGATATGTACACATGCCATTATGTGATGTGTACCGGTTATTATGTTGTGTGCATTTCCTATTTCGTTATGTGCATACTTCATTATATTATGTGCATACTTCATTATGTTATCTGCATTTATTGTTATGTCATGTGTACACGTCATTGTGTTATTGTAGTATACATTCTGATATGTCAACAGTTCATTAACATCTGTTTATTATACAACTCCATTTTTGGACGGTACCCCTAAGGGTACTGTCTATAGCCATGTGCATTTTGAGAAATCATACAACAATTGGCTCCCTGATTATAAACA
Source organism: Serripes groenlandicus (assembly GCA_031761405.1). NCBI lineage: Eukaryota > Metazoa > Mollusca > Bivalvia > Cardiida > Cardiidae > Serripes > Serripes groenlandicus. The sequence goes on from JASEVX010000367.1 coordinate 152,121, forward strand.
GTATGACAGAATAAAGCTGGGTACCAAAAACCGAGAGGGCTTTTTTTATACCCACAACAAAAAAGTAGTGCCAATTATCAGGCAATTTAACTGCTTTTCGAAAACATTGGTCAATCAAGATATCTGAATTTTGAAAAAGGACTGTAAAAAGGCAGCATTAGTGGTTGAAGTATTACGTTTACTATTTTGCGTTGAAGTTTGAATTAATATATTCATAAACAATGTATGAATATATACCAAGTTTTTACATGTTTCAATCAGAAAGAATTTAATTTTTAGAAACGAAATAATATTGACACTATTACAATTCATACGTTATTATGTTTCTTGCCAAACGCTTCGATGAAAAACTATCTGTAGTATTAACAATAATGCCAAACGCTTCGATGAAAAACTATCTCCCAACTAATTATCTAGCCACTCGATTCATTTTACTGAAAGAGATGGTAAGGAACGACAACTCTGCGAAGGAGAACTTGCAACTTCCGTTCAAAATGAAAGTAGAAATCTGACAAGCTGGCCTGACGATAGATTGTTATTGTGGAGAAAAGACACATGAAGTTTTATATTGAGGAAGACTGACAGGAAAGAAATGTGTGCACGCCTAAAATGTTCATTTAGTCATCAATCCGTAAAACGTTCGAGGTAGGTCTGTCAATTAAACTGTAATTTGGAGTGGATTTTTTTTTTCGCCCTGTGCTGTATTGTAACCGAATATGAAAATAAGCTCACATGTATTTCGTGTACACGTATGTCTGAAAATAGCCCAATTCCTGTAGACATTCGCTTGTTCGTGTTATCATCTGACATCTGTTAATTATTTAAAAGGGTGGCATATGAAGGAAAATAAAAAATATTAAATGAAGGAGTTCGGAGACTTCGTACAGTGAACTCGACAGTTCCGGGTCGTCGACAATTCCGGGTCAAATTTGGAAAAAAATGTTTAGTATTCGAGAATGATACAGTATTTTGACAATTTGATTATCAAGTCATATTCCCCATTAGCTTGGCTAGTTTCACTTCGATTTAGGACGTTGTCATTTCAAGAACGGATGTCGTAATCTCGAATCACATGACTGCATCGATTCCCGCGAAAGCAAAATCTCAATATTTTTATTTACCTATCACAGCGTAAATTGCTGATTGTATCCATAATTTCAGTAATACAGTTATGTATTGCACATACATGTATAGGTTATTTACTACTGAACAAGATATATATATTTTATTGACCTGTCGAAGTTGTTTATGCCAAACTAGCGGATAAATTTGACCTAGTTCACATACGACACTTTCGGGTCAGCCAAAAGGAATTTCTCAAAATTATTAATTTATTAGTAAAACTATTTTGGGAATTTTTTAAGAATAATTTAAAGCTTATGGTGATAAATCAATGTTAAAAATGTGTTAATAAAATTTACATTTTTTGTCAAATATGACTTATTAGTTGGTTGAAAAATTCATCAGTTTTCGTGCACGAAAGTGTGTACTGTAAATATAGCCCCATCACTGTTATGTTTTTCGCGGCAATAGGTAATTGCAAGTGATATATTTTAGTTCTTTTTTTCATATTATTTAAATAAAAATGTTAAATGAATATCTTGTTATTAAAAAACAGCTGTTTGAGGTTACCCCTGATAACAGAAATAAACATTTGTCACGTGACCCGGAAATGGCAAGTTCGACCCGAAACTGTCAAATTTACAGCTTGCAATTGCAGACACTAAAGAAACATTTTAACAAATTTGTATAATTGTTGAATTATATCATCGTGGGGAGGAAGTATTTGTTTAACATTTTATGTAGTTTTGTTTCTCTCAACTTTCTTTTCAAAGAGACAAGATTCGTTAATTTGATTACTGACCCGGAACTGTCGAGTTCATATATTGTACAAGTATATCATTGTTACTGTATATATACACTATTTAGGCTCATTTGAGGACTTAGGAGACACAAGTGGTTAAGTGATCAATGTGAAAAGACTTAGGAGACAAAAGTGGTTAAGTGATGTGAAAACTGCTTTCAAACTTAAGTGTGTACAATAATTTGTATTGATGATATTATGTATACAAGTTTGTTATTGAAAAGAATGAAGAAATACAATGTATATTGATAAATGAATTTTCCAGATTTTGTCTTTACTTAGATGGAGCATATGAATGATGCTTTGCCAAAAATGTTATTCAATTAACGCACAAAAACATATGTATATTTGTGTACGTTATGTTATAAATTGTCTAGTGAATCCATGTCTAACTGACACTTTGCCTTGACGTCATTTATAAAGTTATATTGACATAAAAGTAGTGATGCTACGCCGTTTCTAGGTCTAAATTACATGTAAATGGTCAGTTAAGACTGGTGAGACTGCATAAATTGATACATAGGCTCCTCTGAGTCTTCACTGGATACATATGCATTATAACCCCAAATAACTTAATGCAGATCAATAATTGCAAAGTATCTATTATAAACAGACTATTTTATTATTCAAATCATAGCACACATATATATTGATAAAGAATGGTTTTGTGCAGACATGTTTACACATCTTGATTTTATTTGTATTGTGCAATCAGTAACTGTATGTATTTTTGTTTCGTTTCAGATCATGGAAATGTTGACGGATTATAATGCACAATACGCAATATTACTTGTGAAGAAGATTCATAATGTCAGTGTATCGGACATTTTTACAACCAACCTTTATGTATTGGAAAAGTTGTGGTATATTTACTGTTATTTCCGGTTTCGTTTTTAGTTGAATCAGAGAAATAAAAGACAAATGGCAAGTCCTGGATGCAACAAAACGGGTAGAAAACAAAAACAAAACGACGTTAATGACATTCTTCAAAGCTGGTAACAGCAGCGAGTCGTTGTGACAAGTATTCTGAATGAAAGTGTTTATTCTAGTGTAAATGTAACTCGGAAAACAATAACGGAATGGAAGGACAAGTATCTAGGAGATATAAACGACACAAATACGAATCAAGGATGCACAATGTCATCTGTTTTTGTTTACTATAATACAGGAAGATAACTGTAATTAACTAATTACTATGAACAAGACATTCAAGGAAATGATTTTGAGCTATAACACAGCCTTCCAGGAAGACACTTGTACATGATAACTAACATTAAGTAGATCATTTTGAACTACATATTGTGTCACACAGGGTGAACATGGCAAGTCCTGGACGCAACAAAACGGGTAGAAAACAAAAACAAAACGACGTTAATGACATTCTTCAAAGCTGGTAACAGCAGCGAGTCGTTGTGACAAGTATTCTGAATGAAAGTGTTTATTCTGTAAAGGTAACTCGGAAAACAATAACGGAATGGAAGGACAAGTATCTAGGAGATATAAACGACACAAATACGAATCAAGGATGCACAATGTAATCTGTTTTTGTTTACTATAATACAGGAAGATAACTGTGTAATTAACTAATTACTATGAACAAGACATTCAAGTAAATCATTTTGAGCTATAACACAGCCTTCCAGGAAGACACTTGTACATGATAACTAACATTAAGTAGATCATTTTGAACTACATATTGTGTCACACAGGGTGAACCTGTTGATAATTTTGATCAGGCAGATCATTTGTTTTGTTAAATGACCCAAGATGTAAAAGGTTTGTTAAATGACCCAAGATGTAAAATTTAAAAGTAAAACTGTAAGTTTACTAGCATTTGTCAACAGTAAGAGGCATGAGTAAAAAGCATTGTGACAAAAGGAGAAATTGCTCGTATGGAGCAATTTCTTCCTCTGCCTCCATGTTTCAAAAAGCCGTCTGCTGCAGAGGCGTCAGAAAGTGTCTATTTGAGGGAAAGGGTCATTGAAATATTATAATTAGCTCCTCTTGCTGAAAGCTAGTCGAGCTTATGTCATGGCGAATTGTCCGTCGTGCATGCGTGCATTCGTTAACTTTTTGCTTCAAACGACTTCTCCTACTTAACCACTTGGCCAATTAAGATGAAACTTCCTAGGAAGCATCCTCTTAATGTCCTCTTCTAAATTCATTCAATTTTGGATCCATGCAAAATTCTGGTTTCCATGGCAACCAGATTAAAAAAGTAGGGAAAACTTAAAAAAGCTTCTCCTCTGAAAGTGTCAGGCCGATTTCCAAATAATTTTGTAGAAATGTTCCTTGGGTGACCCTCTATCAGATTCCTTCAAGCCAAGTTGATTGGTTGAAAAACATGGTCGCCAGGGGGGGGGGGGGGGGGGGGGGGGGGGGGGGGGCTATTTGCATTATATGGCTATAGTGAAAACTTAAAATATCTTTACCTCAAAAAGTGTTTGGCAAATTTTCAAATTATTTTGTAGAAATGTTCCTAGGGTGACCCTCTATCAGATTTCTTCAAGCCATGTTGATTGGTCGAAAACTATGGCTGCCAGGGGGCGGGGCTATTTTGCCTTATATGGCTATAGTGAAAACCTAAAAAATCTTCTCCTAGGGAGACCCTCTATCAGATCTTTCAAGCCATGTTGATTAGTCGAAAAACATGGCAGTCAGAGGGTGGGGCTATTTTGCCGTATATGGCTATAGTGAAAACTTAAAAAATCTTCTCCTCCGAAAGTTTCAGACAAATTTTCAAATAATTCTGTAGAAATGTTCCTTGGGAGACCTCTATCAGATCCTTCAAGCCATGTTGATAAGTCGAAAAACATGGCAGTCAGAGGGTGGAGCTATTTTGCCGTATATGGCTATAGTGAAAACTTAAAAAATCTTCTCCTCCGAAAGTGTCCGGCTGATTTTCAAATAATTTTGTAGATATGTTCTTTGGGTGACCCTCTATCAGATTCCTTCAAGCCAAGTTGATTGGTCAAAAACTATGGCTGCCAGGGGGCGGGCTATTTTGCCTTATATGGCTATAGTGAAAACTTAAAAAATCTTTTCCTCCGAAAGTTTCCGGCTGATTTTCAAATAATTTTGTAGAAATGTTCCTAGGATGGTCCTCTATCAGATTCCTTCAACAATGTTGATTGGTCAAAAACATGGCCATCAGAGGGCGGGGTTGTTTGAAGATTTAATTTTTGCCTAATGGCCGTGGAGCGATACTGGCCCTCTTGGGCCTCTTGTTTTTTAAATCTGATCAAAGCTTTCTCTGTCTAGATTCCAGAGAGTACTGGTACATGTTCATAAGAAGAATTAATTTCACAATAAAATTATTTATCACAAAAGGAAAAAGCACATTATGAGATTTAACTTCTGACATAAAGTTTAAAGATTTTCTATTGCATAATTATTGTCTACAGCCTATATACATTCAAAGGTCAGTTTACTATTTTGTTCTATGTATATTCAAGTTGATATGTACTCATCATGCAACAGAATTTACATGTACAAAATATGTCCCCAATTTTTCAATTGTTGAACATAGTAATGGGAAGAAAAGTTTGAAATTTTTAACACAACTGTACATTTTGACCTGTTGATTTTTTTGCAGACTTCAAGGATTGGAAGAAATATTTGAACGGAAACAATATCACAGGCTCTTTAAAAAAGTCTTTTTAAAAAAAATTACCCAAATTTAACCAATCTACAGCAGACAACTTTGAAAATATCTTTGCAAGCTCACTTTGGTACAGCATGTTTCCTATTTTATTACTCAGTTTACCGTAGCTCATTCAGTAGAGACACAGGCTGTTAATCCAGGGGTTGTGAGTTCGAACACCAGCTTGGCCTACATTCCTTCCGACATTTGACATGACTACCACCAATGGGCTTTCAGACTATGTGGAAAAGCAGCCAGTTGCTTGGAAAGTATGTTGTGTGAAGTACTGGTATGAGAAAGCCAAGAAACATATGAGTAGTTGAACTGGCTGCCGTGATATGACTGAAAGATTGATGAAAATGGTGTTAAACCCCAATTAATCAATCAAACTATTTTGTTCATCTAATACCCTTCTTCTCATTGTATACTACATAGGCTGAGTGTAGCCTATGTTTTGGGGTAAAAAGTATCAATTTTGATATATTTTGGTTGTATTAGAGAATTGGACATTGTTGGTTAAGTTACAGGTCAATTTGACAGAAAATCCACAGGTGAAATTTGTCTATCCTTGTAAGCCTGTGTGGCATGCTTAGGCTGATCCGGATCAATACTTTACGCAGAGTCCACAATGTTGGTTTGCTCGCAGGACTGCTCAAATTATAGGAAAATCTAGTTAACACTCTGGAAGCCGCATGTTTTATTTGAGAATGTTGAAACTTTCTCAGAATATTTGCTTGTATGATATCTAGTCTAAGTTCGAATATGTGTCAGATCCAGTAAAGAACTAGGTCACTTAGCCAAACACTATAGACACTGCATTTTTGTATTGAGCATTTTGAAACTTTGTCAGAAAGTTTGTCTTGATGATAGGCCAATTTCAAATATTGGTTATTTTGGATAAAACATTAGGGCACTAAGCCAAGTTGGAGGAAAATCTTGTTAACCCTTTCCCTCCTATTATAGAGGCGTTCTGCAGCAGATGGCTTTTTGAAAACATAGAGACAAAAGAAGAAATTGCTCAAAACGAGCAATTTCTCCTTTTGCCACAATGTTTTCCACTTTTAGTCATAGGTTATCCATTCAATTATAGAGGTTTTGTATCATTTGACAAAATATGTTCAAAGTCGTCTGCTGCAGAATTGTCGTATGAGGGAAAGGGTTAATACTCTGGAAGCGGCACTTTTAGCTTGAGCATGCTGAAACTTTGTCAGAATGATTGTTTTTATTATATTTATTTTGAATATGGGTAATGTTTGTTAAAAAATTAGGTCACTATGCCAAGTTGTAGGACAATCTTGATTTAACACTTAAGAGACCACAATTTTGACTTTAGCGGCTTGAAACTTTGTCAGACAGTTTTTCTTGATGATATACAGGCCAATTTAGACATTGGTCATGTTGAGTCAAAAACTAGGTCCCTTGATCAAATTTAAGAAAAATCTTGTTAATGATCTGGAAGCCATGTTTTTAACTCTAGCATGATGAAACTTTACCAGAATGTTTATCTTGATGATATTTAGGCTAACTTCAAATATGGTCTGGCTAAAAACTAGGTCACTAGGCCAATATTGAGAACTATTTTGTAAACACTCTAGTCACCACATTTCTCTCAAATGTTCCTTGCGTGACTCTTTACTAAGAGTGTTAATATTAAGTTGATTCTTTAGATACTATAGATAATAAATAGCTTTGCTACAGGTACTATTTTACCCTTTCTACACTACAGACACATGTTGTCTAATCTTCAACAGATGGATGGTATGAGAAATTTTGACAGTTTTCTCAATGTTTATTCACTTTTAGTTTCATCAATACAGATTTACCAGTATCTTTAGTTAAACATTTTCAAATCATCTGCTGTAGAGTTTATCCTTGTGATAAATTACCTATCACAAATGTGTTTGTTTATCTAACTGTATCTACTGTCTACAGTTCAAGAGTTTAATTATAGATCTCTGGAAATAAGGTTAACCCTGTCTTAAATAAATGTTTGAACTGTATGCATTTCTGCTTTTTTGTTTACATTTTTTTAAATTAGGTGACTTGTGTTGTAACTTTCCAAAAAATGGAAAAGGTTATGATAATAGAAAATATCCATCAACAGAGTTAAAAGTGTGTGACTTTTTGTTGATAGAAATGAGACAGGACAATTGGATTAATTTATTTGTCACTTTGATATTGATCATGGCTTGCTTAACCCTTTCCCACATACAGACGCTTTCTGACGGCTCTGCAGCAGACAACTTTTGAAAACGCTGTAACAAAAAGAGAAATTGCTCGTTTTTTTTGCCACAGTGTTTTCAACTTAATTCAATTATAATACCACCATTTATAGTCCTTTTAGGAATATTTGCAAATATTTCATCCGCTGCAGATTTGCAGTATGTGGGAAAAGGTTAATCCTTTCACAGCAACTCCTGACTTGAATTCAATGACATTTTATGGAAAGTTTCACTAACAACTGTTACAGATGTCCATATTATCACCATGTTCCGGTTCGATAATATTTCCCAGAGTTATTACCCTTTTAATTGCTTTATTATATGACATAGGAAACTTTTGTCTGGGCTATTTCTCAGCAATTACTGACTTTGTATATTATCACCCTGACCTGTAAAATAGTGAGATATTCCACTATATATGCCTATGGACTTAGGGTTATGTTCAAGTGTCCGTATTTGGAAGTGCAGACAACTTAGACGATAAACTCATTGCCCTTTAAGCATTTTCTTGGACTCTTCCAAATTGAAAGCATCAATTTAACACTTACCAGTAATATCTGAATTATGTTTAAATTTACTGACAGAGTGGGAAACAGTGCAAGAAGAGGTCCAGATTGCTCGTTACGAGCAATCTGAGCTTTTCCTACACAGTTTTCAAATACCTGCTTCGTTAAGTTTTGGGGGAAATGCTGTATTATTGAGAAAAGGGAATAAGAGACAGCTTTTGATTTCTTCAATTTTGAAGGACTTTGACAGCAGACTTCCAAATTAAAAGCATTACATGTAATTCAATTATTATCAGTAATGGGTGAATTATGTTTACATTTACTGACAGAGTGTATTCACACATAACATAAGGTCGTGTGTATATCACATACAGATAAGCGAATATAACACAATAACATGTACACATAACGAAATTGAAAATGCACAAGACATAGTCATCGGAACACATCACATAATGTCTGTACTCTTAACGCAATGGAGAATGCACACTACATACGGATCGGAAACATCAAGTAATGATCGGTACATATATCGAAATGGTGAATGCACAAGAGATAATACTCGGTATAAATCACATACTCAATTATGCACATAACATTTGGATAGTGCACAGGGTAGAATGCTTGCAAAGCATCACATAACGAAGTATGCACATGACGAAATCGAGAACAGACAATGTATAATGATCGATATACATCGCCTAAAGATCGGTACACATAATACATCAAGAAACGAGATGACGCTCGGTACACATCACATAATCAAGTATGCACATAATGAAATGGAGAATACACAAGAC